>LPNX010883328.1:18774-140964 GCA_001517045.1 Pseudotsuga menziesii | reverse complement strand
ATATATATATACGTATATATATATACGTATATATATATGTATGTATATATATTGCATTTATTTCATAACACTGTTGTGTAGGAATGCTCAGCTACATTGCCCCCAATGTCATATAGAGACTTTATTCATAGCATTTTGTGTCGAAGGACAAAAGGTTGCACATTTTTTCAAAAATCTTGCATAGAAGGGACATTTTAATGGTGTGGTGGAACGATATTATTAGAAAAATGCATACATGTGACCGATGAGCATTAACTTGGGATGCAAGAAGTGAACTTGCATTCAGTCAAATATGTCATGTGTGATATTGATGGAGGGAATGAAAGAAAAAATTACAATTCATCACTTCTCAGGTTAGTAGTGAGTTCTTGAATAATATATTTTTCTTTAGATTGCAATTTCATACACAACAATCCATTGATATATGTCTTTATTGTTGATCTACTCGGTAGGGGTTTATGACTTCATAGAGGGGTTCTATGAAAAGACACATCAATATTTAAAGCATGTACATGTGGCTCGTTGGCAAGATGAGAAGTTTAGAACATGTAGGAATACATTTCCTATTGGGACTATCTTATCAGTGGTCGATTTTGTGAAAACCACACTCTTGAACCACAAAATGAGATTCAACGTCAATATTATCACTCAAACCAAGTAAGCATAATGGTCCATATCACCTATAGACATGGGGTAGATAGTATTGAAGACAATAGGGTTATATTGAAGGAGTATCACTTCTACAGAAGTGATGGCATGTGTCATGACTTGGATTTTGTACAACACAAATTTCAGTTGTTCTATAATCACTTGAAGGATAATAATATACGGATGGAACAACATTGAATTTGGTCTAATGGTTATGCCAAGAAATTAAAAAATTCGGTGTATTCCAATGGTTTTGTATGCTCCAAAAAAGGCATAAGGTTCCACATATTTGGAACTATTTTGAGATTGGACATGGAAAAGATGAACATGATGGATTGTGTGCGTGCATCAAGACTACATTACATAGGCAAGAAATGCAGTTCAAAAATGTTTCATTCATCCGAGATGCAAAGACAATTGTTGAATGGCGTTCTTCAGTCACGAGGGAGGGAGAAAGAAGGAAAGAAGACCAGAGAACCAGGAAAGCACATGCACATAGATATTTTTGGGAGGTTGTTGGTGTATATTGATCACAATTATATAAGTGCAATACCATCCAGGGAACTTATGCATTTCACTTAATTAAAATGTCAAACAATGCTATAATTGAAATGTGGACAAGGAAACTCTCTTGTTTGTGTTTTCCATGTATTAGTGGTGAATGGGAAAAATGTGAATCCACATATTGGGTTGACAACTGGATTGTGTATAAATCCCCATTGTTCGACATATAGTTGTATAATTATCCTAATTAGATAAGGACCAATCAATTATTTCAACAGGCTATGACCACATATCTTATCTTGTACAACCAGGTTTGATTAATATCTTGATGATTTTGAAACATTTGAAAACTAGTTTTGTTTATTTAGTTCACTCCTATGTTGGAACTTTATTTTTTGCAGGGAACATATACGTAGTGGTTTCCCTAAGCAGAAATGAATGTGACGCTAACTATATGTTGGCATGTTGCATGGATGGGAACCAGACACTCAATATCTCATTGATGGACTCTAAGGGAAATCAATTTCTGATTAGGTCAATGGTTATCGAAGGATAATATTTGACACATGTTTCCCATGCACCAAGGAAAAAGGTTATGAATTTGAAGATTATAAACTAGGTCAGATTGTACACCATTATAAAAAATTATTTATTGGAACAAACCTTCATATGCAAATAATTCCAAGGAATAACTCATCAAAGTAACAATACTTCTTTTCTTACTCTGAGCGTGAGAGGTTAAAGGATATCATTGTTATTAGAGGTGATCTTGATGGTCTCGTTGAATGAACATAGGTAGGTAGTCAAGTATGTGGTATGCATGTATCATTGTGTATTGAGATTAATATTTTTACTATTGCATTTTAGACATCGACATCTTGATATATTGACAAACTACATAGACATACACAACTTGATTGTTTGCAAGAGCTTCGGCATGGAATTTGACTTGTTCAATCTTAAACCAAACTAGTACAATGCCACTTGCACCAAATTTTCAATTTTTCATGTTTAAATGTTTTCATGTGCATATAATCATTTGTCAATAGCACCCATTTCCCCCTCCTCTAGGATCTAGCCCCTACCTCGACCTTGAATCTCGAATTTTTTCCTCTAAGGACATTAGTCAACAACCCAATGTTTCATGAAACTTCCTAGTGCAAGTGTTAAAATAAGGTATAAAAAGATCCTCATTTTTTAAGTTCATGGTAGATGAGTTCAACTTTAAGCTTGTAAGCCTAGATCCATGAGCCTAGTATAGAAACCATAGATCCAAGCCTAGAACCCCTATTTTGTAGCCTAAATCCTAGTTTTGAATATTTAAACCCTAGAAAACCTAATTTTAGCCTAAAGCCTTGTGTATATTCTAAAGTATAGAAATAATCCTACAACATGATTATAATAGTAGTATAGTGTTTTATAATTTGTTTATGGAACAAAGAAATGAACTGAAAGGACTTGACAAAGGAACAACCATACCTATTATTATTATAAGCAATCTCTTAATGAAAGTTTTCAAGGATTATGATTTATGGGCACCCAAGCTTAGAGAAAAATCAAATACATACAACTATTCAAAGTTAAGCTATAGAGGTTTCAAGCATAAACTATAAGGGACAATCCTTAGTGACAACAAAAGAGTCCATATTCTATGGTCTTATTGAAATTTTAAACAAATGTGTTTGAAGCAACACATTTATTGTTAGAAACTAGTTTTAGCAATTGAGGAACAAGAGAGTGGGATGTACAATCTAATGATTTTTAATATCAAGAAATATGAGAACCTCCTAAAGTATAAAAACAAGCATACACCATATTTATAATAGTTATATAGTGTTTTATAGTTTGTTCTTAGAAAAAAGGAATCCATACTTCTTTTTATCGTAAACAATACCATAAAGTGTTCTAGTTTCCTCCTTTTCCAATGTCTAGTATTCTTGATGCTTCCATATCTCACTATATAGTTATTCTCAAATTCCTAATGACGTTGGAAAAACATTTATTTCTTTTGTGAATGAAGCATTCATGCACTTTAATGGAATGCATGTATTTGAACTCCCCACAAATATCACAAAAAGTGACCTCATTTCATTTGGGTAGCTTGGAAACAAACCAAAAAACTTTTTAAATTTCATATAACTTAGCTATTCTTAAATTCATCAAAGATAAACATAATCCCCAAACCTAATATATAACAATAACCATCCATGAGGTTAGACTAACTGCTAGTTTGAAATGTGAACCTTAGTTTGTAGGCTAGGCCCTAGTTTGTAGAAGCCCTAGGTTGATCCATATTTTTAATGTCAAATGTAATGTCCCCATTAAGCAATATATAATATCAATCATTCACACCTTACAACTTTGCAATGTCATCATTGGCCTTGTAGAATCCCTAACTTGTACATGTAAACCCTATCTTGTATCTAAACCCTTGATTGTAGACTAAATCCTAATTTTCAAAGTAAACCTTAGTTTGTAGGCTACACCCTAGTTTGTAGAAGCCCTAGGTTAACATATCACTTTAATGTCAAGTTTAATGTCCCATACCGTGAAAAATAATGGATTTTGTCAGTTCCCACGTGTTAAATTATATGAAGCAAAGGATCATCATCCTGCATGAATTCAAATGAGAAGAGAATTTTGCATAATAGAGAGAAGAATTTAGCATAGATTGTTGAATTAATCATTAAACAATTGCACACACATGAAGAAAAAATTGGAATAATATGATTATATTCATGAATCAGTAAATAATATGGAATACATTGGTTGTACATATAAGAGAATTCAAATGCCTAAGAGAGGATTTGAATCTATTCGAATCTATGAACTCATACTGACTCTGAAGCTAACTCATTGTGGAAAAATCACCACTGAAGCTCACTAGTGCAACTCTGGATAACTAACTTAATCTACAATCAGTTAACTAATGAGTGTAGGTGAGAAAAGGCACCCACACTCCCTTCAATCATGCAAACTGGAGCTAGGATAACTGCTTGTGATCTAATTGATAGTAACTGGAGTATAACTGAACGTGATTGATTACATACCAAGGTCAACTGAAGGAGATTGTGGGTGGCACTCATAGTGGGTTCCTAAATTATAGGGATTGGTTGCTGGGGCTCCTAAACTCATGGAATCATGTGGACTAAGTGGAAAATGTCCCCTAGGTATGTCTCTCATGCATTAATGGAGTGATGAAGACCCCCATAAGCTAGGGAAATAGATAATTAGAATATGTGGTCAAAGGGAGGATTAATAATAATACTAACACCACTTATGTGTTTGGAAATTGTGTACATGGTCATATTGTCCACAGTCACCCAAGACATTTCCATGCAAATTTGACCCGCTTGTGCAAAAGTGGCATTTGGATTTAATGAGCAAAACCTTGGTTTTGGAGATGGTAGAATGGGACCATTTCTGGGAGATAGAATCACCATAGAGTGGTTCCCCTAGCTCAAAATTGACATCCTGAATCCATTGGAATTGACGATTTCATGATCGGAGTAATGGTTTTCACTCTATGCCTAGTTCAGCGACAATTTGTGGACTTGCTCTGAGGGGAATGGAATCCATATCGAGAAGCATAACTAAGTTATTTCATCTCCCACGTATGTGTTTTCCACTGTGGACATGGTCATTTCATCCATAATCACCCAAGACATTTCAATGCATAGTTGAAACCCTTGTGCAAAAGTGGAATTTGGCTTTACTAAGAAAAACCCTAGTTCCAAAGATCATAGAATAAGATGTTTTTGAGATATTGAATCACAGTAGAGGGGTTCCCATAGAGAAAAAATGAAATCCTGAATCCATCAAAAGCGATGGTTTCTCTATCAGAGTTATGATTTTCGTTTTATGACTATTTGCAACTTGACACCCCGGGACATTCAGGGACAATTTGTGGACTTGCTCTAAGGGGGGCACAAAATCCATACCAAGAGACATAACTGGATTCTGTAAAATCCCACGTATGTGTCTGTATATTGTGGACATGGTCATGTTGTCCACATTATCCCAATACATTTGAATGTGAAGCACATGCAGAGTTGACCCCCTTCTGCAAAAGTGGCATTTGGCTTTACTGAAAAAAACTCTAGTTTCAGAAATGGAAGAATGGGACAATTTATGGGATATTGATTCATCGGAGATGGGTTCTCCTATCTAAAACATGACATCCTGAATCCATTGGAATCGACGATTTCATGATCGGAGTTACAATTTTTGTTCTATGCCTAGTTACAACTTTCCACCTCGGCCATTTAGGGACAATTTGTGGACTTTTTATAGGGGGCATGAAATCCATACTTGGCAGCATAACTGGGTTCTATCAACTCTCATGTATGTGTTTAGCCATTGTGTACATGGTCATGTTATCCATATTTTCTTTGGGAATTTCATTGCAAAGTTGACCCCCTTATACAAAAGTGGCATTTGGCTTTAATAAGCAAAACCCTAGTTTCGTAGATGGTAGAATCAAACTGTTTCTGGGAGATTGAATCAACGTAGAGTGGTTCTCCTACCTGAAACCTAACATCCTAAATCCATCAAAATTTATGATTTCATGATCAAATTTATGGTTTTCATTCTATGCCTCATTCGAACTTTCCACCCTAGGCCATTCAGGGACAATTTGTGGACTTGCTATGGGGGGCACAAAATCCATACTAGGAAGCATCATTGGGTTCTATCAGCATAGTTGGGTTCCTCTACCTTAGAATATGATGCATGAGAATGGTGTAAATTTTTTATTCCAGGGAAATTATCTTCATTTTTATATGAGAGTAACCCCATAGATTATCTCTTGGCTTGCATTAAGGATAAATATGATGCATGTATGTCCTAGGTTTGACTATGTCAAACAAAAATTTGGTATGTTCCTTTTTTGTATTTTCCTTTATATATTAATGTTTCGTATTTTATGCATATGAGTACTAAGAGTCCACTTGATGATGAAAAATCTACTTCAAGGGAGTAAAATGGTTGTTAAATATCATGAATCTACCCCTTCTAAGAGGTAAATTTTGTGCAGAAGGGCTTTAAAAGAATAGAAAAGTGACTTTTAGGGGATTTACTCATTTATTTATGTGCATTCAACATATTTATAACCATGTTTCACAAGTGATATATTTTTTGCAATGACACATGGTTTGCAACATGTTTTACATATTTGGAGGAAACTTGTTGCATGAGGAAGTACCATGTGGCATGGTTGGCATAGTTCAATACCATAAATAAAGAAAATATTTACACTCAAACCTGAATTAGGATTATGACTAGTCGAAAAAAGACATATGAACGAGGTAAAGCATAAACTAGGTTCTTACAAACTAGGGTTTACATCTTTGACAATTTTATGAAAGTAAATTAAGGAGAATCTATTGGTTAGAAATATATTGGAACAAACTAGGGTCTCATAAACTAAGGTTTGGTTTAAGGCTAGGTATTAGACTTTCACCAATTTTATGAAGGTGAATTCATGATCACCAATTAGTTAGTACTATATTGGAGAAAACTAGTGCCTTACAAACTATGGTTATGCAATGAATCGTGGGGATGGTTTGAGTATGACTTGTATTCCAATTGGTAGTATATTTAGGGATTCAAGTGTGACAATTTTACTACTGTAATAAGTGTTTAAACTCAAATTTCAAACAACGAAGAAACCTAGAATTATCATTTGATGAAATCTGTAACATTTATTAGACTTCATCTTAGTTTGTGAAGATGTAACAGGCTTATATTTATGATATGTATAACATGTTTTACACAAAAAAGGATGTTCAAACATTATTTGACTTATTTCGTCAAATTCTGTTTTTTCATTGCAATATATTTTCCTTGCAACCATAATCTTGACCAATGGGAATGACCCCTTGGAATTGACAAAAACCACAATTTTAAATTATATATACAATTAGTGTGCATGTAATTAGTTCATTGAACTATTGAAAGATAAAATTAGTTTGTTCCATTACGATTATGCTTGCATAACGCAATGGTTTCATGTTACTTGATCAATGCAATAAATGTAAGAGAACAAATATCACATAAAATATAATATGAAACGAGTGACTTTAGATGTAATTATATAAATTTCAGTAGCATAATTTATCAATTGGTAGAAGACATAAATCATCACAAGAACAAGTGGGAAATCAAGAGAAAATATGCAATAAATTGTATCATGCATTGATAGTGGAATGTTTATAATACAAAATATGGAAAATTTGTCGGCCCTTAATGGGATGTCAATGTACATTGTATCCCTAAGTACAATGATGTACATGTATGCTAAAGTACATATATCCAACATGACACGTCAACAATCAATATTTATCTTGGTTTTCCCCAACTTTCCTTTATCAACCATCTTCCTAGGATTGATCTACATCTCAAGAGTATGCAAATCGGATTATTTTTATATCATGCAACTACACTAATACCATATCACTAACAAAATTATTAAATTAACTTATGGGAAAATTATTTATGGAAAACACTCACCAAATCCAGTTGGAGTATCGATGCCTGCGGTGTGATCATGGAATCCCTCTCTATAATTGTGCTATGCAACTAAGTGATCATATCTAAATTAATTCAACAATTATCAACATGTGTATGTAAATTGAATACAAATACTTGGTCATTAATGAACATCTTACCATAGGAGGAGACCCAATCAAAAGGATGGAGTGACCAGAGGGGTCAAACACTATTGTTGTTAATGGCTACAATAATTAAATGTTGAAATAGTTAGACATGCATGAATAAACAATACAATTACATGATTATACTATGTACAAATGTTGAAATAGTTACCTTCATATGACTTGTTTCTATTGTAGATGCAACACTAACTACAACATCGATGACCCTTGTTAAGTTAGGCGTAGATGGATGTCCCATGAGTCTACTATATAGGACATACACAACCTTTCCAGGAGTGGAGCCTGTCATATACACACAACCCTTCAACACATTTCGACTGCGAGGTGAGATAAATATGGATTGTTCTCTAAATATAGTGAGTCATGGCTACAATCACCAAGTGTTGACATAATTAGAAATGTAATAATTAATGAAATAAAATGTATTAACAAATTTACTATGTCGAAATAATTACTAATACACGGTATGCTTCAAACAAATCTGCAACATGCTCTGTCGCACTCATGCCATATGGACTGTGTAGCACTTATCTCCCACTAAGGGGGAGATCACTAGAAGACACGAATAATCCCTCTTTGGGATATACAAAATGCAATTTATGAAATATACCATGTAACATTGATTAACTAATATGCGATAACAAACTAACATGTATTAAAAAAATGATATGTTGAAATAGTTACCTCAAGGTGAGTTGTTTCCTTCAAAGATATGACAACGTCTTGTACATCACAGAGTTATGGTGAATGAGCCTTTACACTAGCCTGAGAATCCCTAGTGGGAAAGTATTTCCCCATGTAACTATAAGAAACAATTAATCCCTATGGGGGATCTACAACCTGCAATTTTGAAAATTGTAAATATTAGGACGTGTAACATTAATTAACTAACATGCATTAAAAAAATGAAATGTTGAAATAGTTACCTCGGTGTGAGTTATTTTCGTCGAAGGTATGGAAAAATATTGTACATCACAAGGTTTTGCTGCATGAGCCTTTGCAATAGCCTAGGCATCCCTAGTGGTAAAGTATTTTCCCAATTCACTAGAAGAAATGATTAATCCCTATGGCGGATCTGCAACCTGCAATTTAAAAATTATAAATATTAGGTTGTGTAGCATTAATTAACTAGCATGTGATAACAAAATAACATGTATTAAAAAATGGCATGTCGAAATAGTTACCTCAGTGTGATTTATTGTTGTCGAAGGTATGACAACATCTCATGCATCACATGGTTCTGGTACACGATCCTATGGACTATCTTGGGCATCGTTGATGGGAAAGTATTGCCCCATGTCATCTACTTGTAGAAACTGCAAGTTTTGAAAACATTAAAAATTTAAACAATCTATACATGTGTATAGTAAGGACAAAAAAATTCAAACAAAACTATTGTTAACATTTTACTTACATGTTTAAGATATCTAGTAAATATATCATCTATCTAGACAGGACCAAAGCAGTGATGGTCGCATGATGTGCATGGGTGGGTCTCTCGGATGGGATCATGATATGTGGGTCTAGTCCCACTACTAGATTCTCCTATGGCACTAGAAGATGGTGTCTCTACCCCTATGGGAGGTGGTTTCCCTGTCCCACCAATAGATGGTGGCTTTGATGGCTGTACCTGGTACATACCATGAAGATAAGTGTTGTGGCGAACAACTACATGTGCCAACTGTAGGAGTGACTCCTACATAAGCTGGACCAGTTGATGTGCAAGTGAAACATCCGTCTTGGGTATCCACCTATGAGTCACAGGTACTGGTAGATTGGGATCTATGTGCCTCACATTGGGATTTTGTTGAGGCATTTCTATCCCAACGCCCTGGTACTCCAATATATCAAAATAATTTAGATGCTTCCCAAAACAAAATCTACATACATCTTTATAGAAAATATAATGGAATTTGTCGATTTTTGTGTGGTGGTACATCAAAGAACATGTACCATCTGTTAAATTGAGCACATAGATCTATGGACAAACACACAACTCACAAGATAGATCACACAATTTACTCAGTAATTGAAGAATGAAACTGTGCAAAAATGGCTTGCAACTGTGAATGTTTTCATTAATAAAAAAGTAATTAGATAGTTAATTACAATGTAATACACTGGTATTAATAACCAATCAATTTGAATGCATGAGAGAGGAATTCAAATTGAATGACTCTACCTTAGTGCATGGATAACTGGACATGTCTAAATCAATATCAGAGCTCAACTAGTTAGCCCTAGTTGCCTCAATCAGTGCACCAGTCAGTTAGAATCAGTTAACTAGCCTAACTGACTGTGGTAGGTGAGGAATTGCACCTTCCCACATGTAATCAATCAATGGATGGCACTAACTGAATTTAACTAACTCCTAACTAGGCTTAACTAGTCACGAAATGATTTCAACTGAAGGAGGTTGGTTCCGGCACTCCCAGAGGCTCCTAAATTGTAGAGATTGATCTAGGAGGCTCCTAAAATGATGCATGCAAGTGAAATCAATGGAAGTTGGCCTCAATTAGTGTTCCCCACACTTTACTAACTGGTACATGTGCCCCAATTATTCCAAGTGGACCCAATGGTGCTAGTGACTAAAAATAGACTGAAAGGACTCCTGATTTAGACATACTCTAGGTTTAGACATGACTTACCAAATTGGACAAGGGAGGATTATAATCCTAACACCCCCCCTGAATGCTAACTTGGACAATTGTGGGCCATGGTAACTAAGACCATAGGTCACCCATTACAGTTAAAGAAAAGTAAATTAACTTCTTAATACAAGGAGCCATGGAAAAAACACATGGGAAAAAAGCCCCCCCTCTAACTAAGCAGGTAGAATCAGGATCAATCTGGTTCTTCTATGCAAATGTATCATAGGGATTGGCATGTGAACCTCTCCATCATTATGTTTGGAGGAATCTTCCTCTTTGGAAGAATAATAATATGCTCAACTAAATCAGAAATATAGACAGTTGTTGGATGAAAACTAAACCCATGTAGAGCAACTAAAACAAACTGATAAGTGAGAAAAGGTTCTTGAGGATTCAAAACATGTGAGTAACACTCAATAAATTGATATGTTTCATCCATGGACAGAAAAACATGAGTGATAAAATCATCCCTAAGTGTTAGGAGCAAGTGTCTAGGTGGATGCAGAATGTCTTCCTCTTTACTAGTTCTATGAGGAGATGAGCATCTAACCAAAGGTAGAGAAGCCCTGGTACTATGGAGAGAGAATGCTTGAGCTCCATAATATGATATAGCTTCAAAAATAAATAATTATTCACAAAATAAAATATCAGCAACCTCATAAGAGGAAACTAACACCAAATCCCCAGCAGCAAATTTGAAGAAGAATTGTGGTACTTTATTTTTCACACCGAAATTGGTGAGAGCAGCTACAAGCATGACTGAAATATATTGGATTTTAAAATTTGAACAAAATAATATCAGATCAGAAAATAAATTAGATCTAAATAGGTTCATATCAGATCCAAAACTGTGAAATGAAATCAAATCCCCAGTAGCAGTTTTGAAGGGGACTTGCGGTACTTGTTTCCTCACAAAATTGATGAGAACAGATACAAGCAGTACTGAAATATCATGAAACTGAAATATTGAACCAATAAATATCATATCAGATCCAAATAATATAATATTAGATCCAATAAGGTTCATATCAGATCCAAGAGTATGGTCCACCGAGACGGTAGATGCACAGTTTTTTTCTTCTTCAAAATTCTGAATTTTGGTGCATGCAATCCTGCATGAGTTTGCCGGAAGATATAGATCAATGGGAGACAATGGATCACTCTGGTAATCTGATATTTTTTTCAATATATCCAAGTTATTACATATTTTCACACCATCAGAAACATTAGAGGGAGAGAAATAAAATTCCTCTTCACTTTCGGAAGCAATCACTGGCAAATTTTGCATAGAATTCAAAGGAAAATCATTGGAGAATGTTTGCTTGGAAGTGGAGCAGTGTTTTTATTCAATATCAGAGATTTGAATGTCTTCTTATGTATTATCCATATGCAGAGATGAGATATCAGATATCTTATAAAATTCCGGAGCATCAGGAGAAGGAGTCACTGCAAGGAGATTGTATTCAATTCGAATTGACTGTGTAGAAGATTATGCTTCTTCTTCATCTTGAGCAACTTCATTAGAGAGGGTGAAGGCCGATATTTTTGGATCAAGAATGATTATGGTGCTGGATGTGCTCTCCAAAGTTCTATTATGATCCTCGTCAATCATTCCAAAGGTTTTGTCCAATCTTGTCCAGAGTTCCTTTGGGTATTCAATAGATCTACTGAGGTAGCGCAAGCTAGGAGAAAGAGCCAGTGCTATTGTTCCAAAAGCTCCATCACATTCATTCAGCCAGTCAATATCTCTCTCATAGGACTCTTCACCAAGTCCAATAGACACCTCATAGAGATCTTGTCTCTTCAGATATGCAATCATCTTCATCTTCCATTCTGAATAGTTTGTGGATAGGGTGAGAAGAGGAACAAATGAATCCATTCGAAGTTGTACCTGTAAAAACACACAAGAGGCACCATAAGGTTGAACAACCTGCACTTTTGGAATTTTCTTCACACCCAGCTTAGTTAATCAACCAATCTTGATCAATAATTCATTTTCTTGGGATATTAGGGGGTAAATTCTTCGCTTCTCGTGCAGTGCTGGAAGGAGCAATTTTTTTCAAAAAATGATCCAATAGGAGATCTAAGGAGGAGAAGTGCCTTATCCACCAAGGCTCTAGTACCATATTAAATTGAGCACGTATATCTATGGAAAAACACACAAGTCACAAGATAGATAGCACAATTTACTCAGCAATTGAAGAATGAAATAGTGCAAAAATGGCTTGCAACTGTGAATGCTTTCATTAATAAAAAAGTAATTAGATAGTTACTTACAATGTAATACACTAGTATTAATAACCACTCAATTTGAATGCATGAGAGAGGAATTCAGATTGAATGACTTTACTTTACTTCATGGATAACTTGACATGTATAAATCAATATCAGAGCTCAATTAGTTAGCCCCAGTTGCCTCAATCAGTGCACCAGTCAGTTAGAATCAGTTAACTATCCTAACTAAGTGTGGTAGGTGAGGAATTGGGCCTTCCCACATGCAATCAATCAATGACTAGCACTAACTGAATGTAACTGGATGTAAGTGACTCCTAACTAGGATTAACTATTTACTAACTGAATTCAACTGAAGGAGGTTGGTTTCGGCACTCCCACTAGCTCCTAAGCTGATGCATGCAAGTGCAATCAGTGGAAGTTGGCCTCAATTAGTGTTCCCCACACTTTAGTAACTGGTACATGTGCCCCATTTAGGCCAAGTGCACCCAATGGCACTAGTGACTAAAAATAGACTGAAAGGACTCCTTATTTAGACATACTCAAGATTTAGACATAATTGACCAAATTAGAAAAGGGAGGATTATAATCCTAACACCATCTCTCCATCCAATTATCTATGAATTTGTTATATGTACACCACTCAATAGAAATATTGTTTTTTCCTAATTCTGGCATTATATTGTTCTGTGGATCTCTAAAAAGGGGAAATATGTGTTGTTTTGTTATCTTCAATTTTTTGACTTCCTGATAGCTAAGTCCATCATAATATTCTTTCCTCTTTATCTCTCTATATGGCAAGAAATGTCCCCAAGCACACCATATGGCCTACCAAAGGTCTCTATAATTGCATCCAAATTGGATGCAAGAAAACGATGTCCACTATCAACAACAATAATTAAGGATATAATGTCTCTAAGACTTTGTATTTATCTTTGTATGATTTCTTGTGCATCCATGCTTGAAGTTGCAATCAAAAAATAAAATAAAAACAAATTGTTAGAAACATATAAATGTTATTGAATGCCATCCCTTGAAAATGAAAAATGTAAAAATATTGTGCAAGGACGTTTCCATTACAAACATAAATTTCATCTCAATATACCGTAATAACAAAAAGCTTCTTGGAGATATATGGTATAGATTTGTAGGGACTAGTTGTTTGGGGTTATAGTATCTAGGTATTTATCAAGTATATATAGGTTAGTGGTTTACTATGTTGAGGTGTTTTTTTATAAGTTATGGATTAAATGAGGTAGGGTTTATATGTGTTAAATGTTAAAGGTTAAATGGGTTATAAGGATTCTGAGTGACTTTTTAAAATCTATATGGTGAGAAGAGATGCATGTTGTAATTTAACATTCATTAACCCAATGTGCATCGGGAAATTATAAAACAGTTATTAAACATGGAACACACATTCGTATGCAAGATACTTACAAACACATGAAAGAACACAACAAATGAATTTTATACAATTCTTCATGCAACAAACATATATGTACTTATATTATATTTTCCCTTCTCAAAGCTTCAAACTTAGATTAAGGAGATTTCTTACATTAATTATGGATATTTCTAGGATAAGGACCTCTTATTCTCAAGGGAGTGAAACCAATTTTCATATCAATTTCACAATTGGTTGTGTAATTTATTGTCCAAAGACCAACATAAACCTTTGTCATGGTTTTGAGGCACCTTGAAATTCCGCATGGTTTGAAGGAGGGTATTTAAAAGAGGACTCTGCTAAATAGGAAAGTGATAAGGGAGTATAAGGAGGTCTATAGGATCACAATAACATAGTGGTTAATGTGGGTAGAAGAGGAAGCATGTATATAAAATTGTCGTCATTAAAACATAACTTAGTATTAGGTGAAGATGTAAAAATGGGTCAGATGGTAGAAGTGAGTGGAAATTTGAGTTGGGGTACATGTGCCATGGTTTCACATTGGTAAAAGGCTGGTTGGTATTCCACTTGAAAGCTAAAAAATTTGTTGTTTATTTTGTGGGGTTTAGATGGTTCTAGAGTAATGTAACCTATTTTTATATTGGAGAAATGGATTCCTAGTTTTGACCCTATCTCAAAGAGAAATCCATGCATGCTATGTGTGTAAAACTTGTTGGTTTAGTGCTAGACCTCTAGACTATGGAAGTATTTGGCGCTATTGGGATTAACATAGGGACTTTTTTAGAACATGATAAGCATATTAAAGTGGATACCTCACACTCATTGGCTCATATCCTAATTCAGATTGACCTAAAGGACAACTTGGTAGAGGTTATGGAAATAGAGATGGGAATCTAATGCTATATACATAATCACTTGGACTATGTACGAATACCTTTCACAATGTACAAGTTTCCATATCTATGGGAATTTATCCATTTAATGTCTCATTAATTTTTTTAAGGGAAAGTGAAGAGGAAACAATGATCAAATAGTTGGATTGAAGGTTTGGAAGGAGGTATATGTGAGGTATAATGTCTTTAATAGTTTATAGGGTGAGCTTGAAATGAAAAACAAAATTGAAGCATGATGATAATCTTGGCATGGGTTAGAAAGTTTTAGTTGGAATTGATACATTTTAGACTATGGGTATGGATTTTGTATGTATTATGAATATGAAAAAATAGTTTTGGGTTTCATTTAATTGTAACTAAATTTTGGGCCAACATAAAAAATTGCATGTTTAATAAGGGAAAGATGGAAAAAATGGAAAACATAGATACATACCTCCCCAATATATCCTCCTCTTTGAACCTAGTAGTTGCAAATGAACCAGCATTTTTCCTTGTCATCGACGACAACTATCGTCGATTATGGGCGAGAAACGTTGAATGGAATTCATGGCCTCTTTTGGGATTTTTTATTTTCAGCATAATGCTCAAGCACTATGTATTTATATAAATCTAGAGAGTTATTGTTTCCTATCCTTCATGTTTAATGATATGGCAGGCTTGATCCCTCCCATGCCTAGTTCAAAGAAACGCCCACATGTTTTTTATTTACTAAACTTTTGTGTGTTTCTTGAAACTAAAATTGCATCTAAAGGGTCCCTCAACTTCCTACGATGACCCTTTATCTCTGAAATGTAAATTCTATTGTTCCCTGTCATTGAAATATCATCTAGATACACCATAAGATATACAACAGTTATTTTGTTTTTCTCCACAAATAATGTTTCATCATCAAGATTAAATTGTTGGAAATTTAATTTCAGAAGATGCTTAGTTAAATTTATGTACCATACATAAGGTGCTTGTTTTATTTCATACAATGACTTGATGAGTTTACATACCATTTGTTCTTGTTCCTTCACAACACATATTTCTAGCTAATACATGAACACATTCTCTTTAAAGTCTCCATTCAATAAAGCATTCTTCACATCCAACTAATGAACATTCTATCCATTATGTGTAGCCAAAGATAAGAGAGTGTGTATAATATCCCATTTTTCTATGGGAGAGGTAGTTTCCTCATAGTCGATGAATTTTTTCTGCAAAACTTCTTACAACAATCCTCATCTTATGCTTGTTTAGTCAACCATATGATATGTACTTTTACTTGTATACCCACTTGCGAAAATTAGTTTGGTTCCAAATGGAGGGGACACCAACCTCCATATCCCATTCTTGATGAGAGCATAATATTCATTTTGCATGGATTCTTTCCACTCATTATGAGCAACAACTTCTTCAAAGGAAGTTAGTTTAAGGTTAGAAAATAATAGTTCACTATCATATGAAACATCCATATCTTCTACATTTACTAAACTTGAATTATCTACAACTCCTCCATATTCTTGTCTTGTTGAACTTATGTTTCTTTTCTTTCTGACTTCATCGGGATGGACACTTTCAAGTGTCTTTGTGACCCACTTTGGAATTTTTTGTGAATTTTTGGGTTTCTCATGTGGTGGTGCTTCATTCTCTTTAAGATTCAGTATCTCAACCCTTCCAATCACATAATACATTTGAACCTCCTGTTCTGGTGAAGGGGGTCTCATCATATTAGGAATGAATTGTTCAAGTTTCATAAAAAAAATGAAGCCTGTAAGTGAAAATTATAACATTAAATCATACTTTTTTCTTGCATGACAAATGTCATGATTTTTGTGGCATTCATATCATACACATCTCGATTTTGAACTAAAGTTACCCTTCTTGTGCATGGGCTAGTTTCATTACAATGACAAGTAACTTTTCGAAGCAATCTATGCTCCTTTAAATATGTTTGTTTCACAGCAATAAAATGACTTTAGTTCATGCTTTAGAAAAGGTATTATCCCGAAATCTAGCTTGACCATTTGAGTGTCTCATCACATATTACTTATTGATATGTCTATGTTGATGCCAAGATTTTGGTAAGTCATTATTGTATAGACAAAATATAGCTGACAAAAATATATAAATTTTGAGTAAATAGTGGTCATTGATAAGAACTCTATATATTCAAAATGTCCAACTATTAGTCTCAAATCACTAAATGGACACTTCTAGAGTAGAGTACACATCAATGGATTTAATGATCAATCAAATACCTATTTTTAGTTGTAGATGGAAAACCTACTAATGGTTGGCGTTTAATGGTTTTGTCTCAAAAAATAGAATGCACACTTTAGAGTAGAGTATGCATATATAGGTTTAATTACAAGTTGAACACTTATTTTCTTCTCTAAATGAAAAAACTTACTAATAACTCAACTTTTAAAATAGATTTGTTTAAAATCAATGATATAAAATTTATAACATAAAAACTCTCTACCTATTACCTTCAAATTGTAAATTGTAATTTAAAAGACATATTCATTTTTAAACTTACAATCCAAAATTCAACCATCATTTTACACCAATCACCATAATGTAATGTAATATAATATAATGCAATACACTACACTACACTGTAAACGAATAACTATAATTTAGTATAATACACCATATTGTAAAACAATAATTATAACTTAATATAATACATAAATCACATATATCATTAGATCTTTCAACCAACGAACCCAAGCCTTGTGTAATCATATAGCTAGAAGGTAAACACAAATTTATTATTAAAAGAACTCCTGCTTTGTTCCTTTTTACTAGTTAGGAGTTCATTTTTACTTTATTTGATTGCATCGACTTAGAAGGGACATATGCACGAGTTTTTAGTTCATTTTTACTTTATTTGATCGCGTTATCTAGAAGAGACATATTCATTTGTTAATGGTTAATTTACATGATAGGTGAGCGATCAAAATTATCTTTTGGATAGGGTGTTTAATTGTATTAGTAATTGAATTATTTAAGGGAAATATTTATTAGTCAAAGTGAAGTGTTAATGGTTAAAGGACTTGTTACATGAGTGATCAAAATTATCTTTGGATATTGGTGAATGGTATGTTCATTTTCATTAGAAATTGAGTTATTTAAGGGACATCTTCATTTGTTTAAGTGAAATGTTAAAGGTCAATGAACTTTATATATGCGCAATCAAAATTATCCTTTAACATTGGTGGATGGTGCATTCGTTTCTATTAACAATTGAATCATTTAAAGGACATTTTCATTTGTCAAAGTGAAGTGGTAAAAGTCAATACACTTGATATGTGAGTGATCAAAATTTCCTTGGACATTGGAGGATGATCTGTTCATTTTCACTAGTAATTGATTCATTTAAGGGACATCTTCATTTGTCAAAGTGAACTATTAAAAGTCAACGAACTTGATATGGAGTGATCAAAATTATTCTTGGATATTAGTGGATAGTGTGTTCATTTTCACCAACTAGTGATTCATTTAAGGGACGTCTTCATTTATCAAAGTGAAGTGTTAAATGTCAATGGGTTTGATGTGTGAGTAATCAAGATTATGCTTTGACATTGGTGGATTGTGAATTCATTTTCACTAGCAATTGAATAATTTATCTTGTCGTAAGGTGTTGGAAGGGACAATTTCAATAGTTAGATTGTGATGTTAAAGCTTAATAATGCATAGAAGCATGTTCACGGAAAATATTATTGAAACATTTTATGAGAATTTAGTGTTTATATATATAGCTATCTCCTTGTCTAGTTTTCTAGACTAGTTCGCGTCCTCTACCCAGCTGGTCGAACTCGGTCACCCATCTTATCGCCATCACTCCAAGTGGGACCCAACTCTATCCCACAGAATACTTGGCACTCGGTAGCTTCCTCAAATCCGATCTTATGTTGTTTCTCGCAAGCCCACCTACCTCGACTCTTCCACATATCTTGGTTGCGACCGACCCTCCTCCCATTCGAACGCGTGCATGTACCCTTCACTCCAGAGAAGAGAAGATACAATTGAATTAGAAGAAAAAGACATTGAATGGGGAGTATTAATGTAATTGAATTAAGAGAAAAAGACATTGAAATAGGAGTATTAATATAAGAGAGTATAGATTGAAATAGGAGAAAACTTGTGGAGTTCCAACCAATATGTTGGATGATTTTTGTCGATGGCAGGAAATAAGATGAAGAAAACGCAAGAAAGAAAAAATTTGAAATTTTTTCTAAGTATGGGAAATCGACAGAATTTGGAACATTTTGTCAATGCATCGGTTGAGCGGATCAGAAGGAACCCTGGAAGTTTTCCAACGCAGTGAATGAAAGTCAAAAAGTTTTTCGACGCGACGGAAAGACCGATCAAAAGGAGGTTTGAAAGTTTTCCAATGTGGCACGTTGGGTGGAAAGTCAGAATTTTTTCGACGTAGCGGAAAGATTGGAAAGTTTTAATCGGGTGAAAGTTTAGAATTTTTTAGATAGTCGTTGTTGTGAAAGAAGTGGATATGATTTTTCCAAATGAAGGTAACTAAATTCCTGAGAATTTTATAAATCTAACAATGGTGTTCCTAAACACATTTTGCAGAGCCATAGTGTAGGATGGAAAGTTGTTCTTGGTCCAACCAAGAAAGCTAAGAGATCCACAATAGAACAGAAAGGAACTCCAGTGTTGGATATGTGGAGGAGACCATCTGAGTAAATACTATCCACATCGGAGTGGGAATAAAGGTTAAGTCCACAACACCCAAGAAGCTAAAACTATGGGTCGGGAAGTAGGGACCATTCCTAAAATTTGTGCAGTGTTAGAAGACCACTGGGCAGGTCATAACTCAATGGTGGTGGAAGTTGAGGGTGAGATTGTTGAGCAGATTGTTCTGATATCACCTTGGACTTGTTGAGATGTGCACTTTGAATAATTCAAAGCATAAAAGGTCATGGTTAGTTCAAGTAGCCATTGGAACCGGAATAAAGTCAGTGGGGTGGTAATGAAATGTCCATTAGTCATGGATGGGTTAGTCACCTGTGCATATTTGAATGTTCTGCCACCTGGATCCTATGATGTCCTCATTGGAAAGGATTGGTTGGAAGCACAAATAAAAAGGCTTGATTGTTACAACAAGACCTTTGAAGTGCTTGGATGAAGAAGCAACCTAAAGGTTGTGAAAGGAATTCCAGAAGTGACCTCTAGAAGGAAGTCTTCAGCAATGCAGCTTAAGAAGTTATGTGGGGAAGGTTAAAGTGGGTATGCAGCTCATGATTTGGAGGCAACAGAGAATTATACTCCTAGGTTGGAGGGACTTCATGTGTTGCAGGAATTCAGGGATGTTTTTCTTGATTAAATTCTAAGGTTTCATCCAAAGAGGGATGTTGATCTCAAAGTTGAACTTGTTCTAGGTAAAGCACCAATGTCCAAGACACCCTACAAGGTGAGTACACCAAAAAATCTAGAGCTAAAGATGTAGCTAGAAGAGTAGTGAGAAGAAAAGTATATCAGGCCATGTGTGTCCTCGTGGGGCGCACCAGTTTGCTTTAAGGAAGAGAAAGATGATACACCCTGGTTGTGTATTGGTTCAGACTGTTGAACAAGGTCACTGTGAAGAACAAGTATACTTTTCCCAAGATCAATGACCTCTTTGATCAAGTGAGAAGATCAAAGGCATTTTCCAAGCTTGACTTGGGGTCTGGTGACCATCAAGTAAGATTCAAGGATGAAAATGTTCATAAGAAAACCTTCAGAGCAAGGTATGAATCTTATGATGTTGTACTTGTATCATTTGGTTTCACAAATGCACTAGCTACATCTATGTGCCCCATGAATAGTGTTTTCAGTCAGTTCTGGACAGGTTAGTTCTTGTTCTCCTTGATGGCATTCTTATTTATTTTAAGAATGAGGAAGAACATGTGGAACATTTGAGGCTGACTTTGAAATTGCTCAAGAAGCATAAGTTGTATGCAGGGTTGGACAACTATGACTTTTATGAATATATAATTCATTATTTGGGTCACATTATCTCATATAAAGGAATATATGTAGACCTTGAAAAGATTGAGGCTGTGATGAGTTGGCCTGCTCCAAGAAACTTAACAGATGTAAGATATTTTGTGGGACTTGCAGGATATTGTAGGAGGTTCACTGAAGGATATTCCATAGGTAAGTTGAGTCTATGAATAGGTTGAGGAATCCTGCATGTGAACTTGTAGTTCCATGAGGAAATGTACCTTGTGTGTATGGGCATACATATGAGGATTTGTTTAAGACTAAGGTAGAATGACCTGAGAAGAGCAGCATGGTTGTGCCCAATGAAACGCAGGGAAGGAAGTTGCCATGTGCCATGAGAAGGGTCTCATGACTGAAAACATATTTTGAAAATTCAGATTGCAAGTTTTCTGTTGATTATGGGAGACTATGATCTCCTGTGATGGTTTTGAATCATGCTAACCATGGATATGCTTGTCTTGCATTGCTTGATGTCTGAAGTTTCTTGTTGCTAACTGTGATTGTTTGGTTGATTAAAAATTGTGTCAAGATGACATGATGTACGTGGATGTCCAGGTTTTGGGCAGCATGTGTAAGTAAGGGATGCGTACTCCCCACTTGAAAAAAAAGACAAACAATATGAGGATCACCTCATGGTTGAAAAAATCTGATTTTCTGCAGGAAGCAGAATTGTGAATTCAGATTTTTATTTTTGACTATCAATGTTATTGATCGCTTGATATTTGGAAAATCATGCATGCATGAAATAGATTTGAAAATTTGTGATTGAAATTTTATGCTGACATCTCATGTAAGCTGCATACTTGTATGTAACATAGGTGAGATGGTGAAAGTACGCCCTTGGAGTACATCGCTTCTCGGAAGGATGTGTTTGGGATACATAATTCCTCGGAAGGATGTATTGGGTGTACATAGCTCCTCAGAAGGATGTACTAGGTGTATATAGATTCTCTGAGGGATGTATTGGAAATAGGTTTGAAAAACTATTATTGCAATTATTTTTATGATGACATCTCATAGAAACTGCATGCTTGTATGTAACCAAGGTGAGATGATGAAAATATGTACTAGATGTACATGGCTCCTCGGAAGGATGTACGGGGCATATATAGATTCTCAAAGGGATATCTTTGGAATGGGTCTGAAAACCTATGATTGCAATTATTTTTATGATGACATCTCATATAAACTGCATGCTTGTATGTAACGTAGGTGAGATGATAAAAATATGTACTGGATGTACATTGCTCCTCGAAGGGATGTACGGGATGTACATAGCTTCTCCCCCCTGCCATCTAGGCACCGGTATGCATCACTAGGGATGACCAAGGTGTAATACATCCGGTTAGACTTCTTTCTGCACACATTCACGTTGTAAGGGGACTATCACGAAAGTGGAGGCTCTGTGAAGAGAATAACCCCTAAGTATTATGATGTCTAGAAAGGAAGCGCCTGAGCATTGGTAATCACTTGGCGGAGGTGTTGGGCCCTTAAGCTAGAGTTTTCATTAAGCACCTAAGGATGTGTTAGGATCTGAATTGGGGATGACCAGATCTTGGTTGAGAGATGCTATATAGACAAGTATTGGATTACTTGGCAAATCCTGGTTCATTTTCTGTAATTACACATGTACATGATGATTCAATTAATATTTTGAAAATCTTGTTAATGAATAAATCCTGCAAAAATGAATCTAACATGTGAATTAATCTGTTATGGTGCTTGGAAAGAAAGCACTTGAGCATTGGTGAGCACTCGAAGACGTGCTAGGACGTAAACTAGAGCTTCCATTGAGCACCCAAGGAGGTGTTAGGATATGAAGCGGGGTTGACTAGATCTTGGTTGGGAGATGTTATACACATAAGTATTTGATTTACTTATCAAACTTTTGTTGTTGTTGATTTTCTATAAATATACATGAGTGTATGATGCTGCCATGATTTTGAAAATCTTGTTATAGATTGCATCCTCTAGGAAAAAATATGACATGTGAATTAATCTGTTGTGGTGTTTGGAAAGGAAGCACTTGAGCTTGGTAAGAACCTAGAGGAGGTGCAGGCTCTGGAACAAAACTGCTATTGAAGCACCCGAAGAGGTGTTGGGCTCAATAAAAAAACTATCAAACCTCAGTTGAGAGGTATTTTCAGGTGATCCGAGGCTTATAGAAATCTGTCTACCCTTTAATGCACACCCAGGTGTGGGGTGGGGCAGGTTTGTGAGTGACATGAATGTATAAAGCCAAATTAGATACATGTGGAAGAAAAAGAATCTACTTATGTAGATAAGTAGTTTGTTCCATTACGATTATGCTTGCATAACGCAATGGTTTCATGTTACTTGATCAATGCAATAAATGTAAGAGAACAAATATCACATAAAATATAATATGCAACGAGTGACTTTAGATATAATTATATAAATTTCAGTAGCATAATTTATCAATTTGTAGAAGACATAAATCATCACAAGAACAAGTGGGAAATCAAGAGAAAATATGTAATAAATTGTATCATGCATTGATAGTGGAATGTTTATAATACAAAATATGGAAAATTTGTCGGCCCTTAATGGGATGTCAATGTACATTGTATCCCTAAGTACAACGATGTACATGTATGTTAAAGTAAATATATCAAACAGGACACATAAAAAATCAATCTTTATCTTGGTTTTCCCCGACTTTCCTTTATCACCATCTTCCTAGGATTGATCTACATCTCAAGAGTATGCAAATCGGATTATTTTTATATCATGCAACTACACTAATACTAGATCACTAACAAAATTATTAAATTAACTTATGGGAAAATTATTTATGGAAAACACTCACCAAATCTAGTTGGAGTATCGATGCGTGAGGTGTGATCATGGAATTCCTTTCTATAATTGTGCTATGGAACTAAGCGATCATATCTCAATTAATTCAACAATTATCAACATGTGTATGTAAATTGAATACAAATACTTGGTCATTAATGAACATCTTACCATAGGAGGAGACCCAGTCAAAACGATGGAGTGACCAGAGGGGTCAAACACTATTGTTGTTAATGGCTACAATCATTAAATGTTGAAATAGTTAGACATGCATGAATAAACAATACAGTTACATGATTATACTATGTACAAATGTTGAAATAGTTACCTTCATATGACTTGTTTCTATTGCAAATGCAACACTAACTACAACATCGATGATCCTTGTTAAGTTAGGCATAGATGGATGTCCCATGAGTCTACTATATAGGACATACACACCCTTTCCAGGAGTGGAGCCTATCGTATACACACAACCCTTCAACACATTTCGACTGCGAGGTGAGATAAATATGGATTGTTCTCTAAATATAGTGAGTCATGGCTACAATCACCAAGTGTTGACATAATTAGAAATGTAATAATCAATGAAATAAAATGTATTAACAAACTGAGTATGTCAAAATACTTACTAATACACGGTATGCTTCAAACAAATCTGCAACATGCTTTGTCGCACTCATGCCATATGGACTGTGTAGCACTTATCTCCCACTAAAGGGGAGATCACTAGAAGACACGAATAATCCCTCTTTGGGATATACAAACTGCAATTTATGAAATATACCATGTAACATTGATTAACTAATATGCGATAACAAACTAACATGTATTAAAAAATTGATATGTTGAAATAGTTACCTCAAGTTGAGTTGTTTCCTTCAAAGATATGACAACATCTTGTACATCACAGAGTTATGGTGAATGAGCCTTTACACTAGCCTGGGAATCCCCAGTGGGAAAGTATTTCCCCATGTAACTATAAGAAACAATTAATCCCTATGGGGGATCTACAACCTGCAATTTTGAAAATTGTAAATATTAGGACGTGTAACATTAATTAACTAACATGTGGTAACTAACTAACATGCATTAAAAAAATGACATGTTGAAATAGTTACCTTGGTGTGAGTTATTTTCGTCGAAGATATGGAAAAATATTGTACATCACAAGGTTTTGGTGCATGAGCCTTTGTACTAGCCTAGGCATCCCTAGTGGTAAATAATTTCCCCAACTCAATAGGAGAAATGATTAATTCCTATGGGGGATCTGCAACCTGCAATTTAGAAAATTATAAATATTAGGTTGTGTAGCATTAATTAACTAGCATGTGATAACAAAATAACATGTATTAAAAAATGGCATGTTGATATAGTTACCTCAGTGTGAGTTATTGTTGTTGAAGGTATGACAACATCTCATGCATCACATGGTTTTGGTACACGATCCTATAGACTATCTTGGGCATCGTTGATGGGAAAGTCTTGCCCCATGTCATCTACTTATAGAAACTACAAGTTTTGAAAACATTAAAAATTTAAACAATCTATGAATGTGTATAGTAAGGACAAAAAAATTCAAACAAAAATATTGTTAACATTTTACTTACATGTTTAAGATATCTAGTAAATATATCATCTATCTAGACAAGACAAAATCAGTGATGGTCGCATGATGTGCATGGGTGGGTCTCTCGGATGGGATCATGATATGTGGGTCTAGTCCCACTACTATATTCTCCTATGGCACTAGAAGATGGTGTCTCTACCCCTATGGGAGGTGGTTTCCCTGTCCCACCAATAGATGGTGGCTTTGATGGCCCTACCTGGTACATACCATGAAGATAAGTGTTGTGGCAAACAATTGCATGTGCCAACTGTAGGAGTGACTCCTACATATGCTAGACTAGTTGATGTGCAGGCGAAACATCTGTCTTGGGTATCCACCTATGAGTCACAGGTACTGGGAGATTGGGATCTATGTGCCTCACATTGGGATGTTGTTGAGGCATTTCTATCGCAACACCCTGGTACTCCAATATGTCAAAATAATTGACATGCTTCCCCAAAACAAAATCTACGTACATTTTTATAGAAAATATAATTGAATTTGTCGATTTTTGTGTGGTGTTACATCAAAGAACATGTACCATATATTAAATTGAGCATATAGATCTATGGACAAACACACAACTCACAAGATAGATCACACAATTTACTCAGCAATTGAAGAATGAAACTGTGCAAAAATGGCTTGCAACTATGAATGCTTTCAATAATCAAAAAGTAATTAGATATTTAATTACAATGTAATACACTAGTATTAATAACCAATCAATTTGAATGCATGAGAGAGGAATTCGAATTGAATGAATCTACCTTAGTGCATGGATAACTGGACATGTCTAAATCAATATCAGAGCTCAACTAGTTAGCCCCAGTTCCCTCAATCAGTGCACCAGTAAGTTTGAATCAGTTAACTAGCCTAACTGAGTGTGGTAGGTGAGGAATTGCACCTTTCCACATGCAATCAATCAATGGATGGCTCTAACTAAATGTAACTAACTCCTAACTAGGCTTAACTAGACACGAAATGAATTCAACTGAAGGAGGTTGGTTTCGGCCCTCCCAGAGGCTCCTAAATTGTAGAGATTGATCTAGGAGGCTCCTAAAATGATGCATGCAAGTGAAATCAATGGAAGTTGCCCTCAATTAGTGTTCCCCACACTTTAGTAACTAGTACATGTGCCCCAATTAGGCCAAGTGGACCCAATGTGCTAGTGACTAAAAATAGACTGAAAGGACTCATGATTTAGACATACTCTAGATTTAGACATGATTGACCAAATTGGACAAGGGAGGATTATAATCCTAACACCCCCCCTGAATTCTAACTTGGAAAATTGTGGGCCATGGTAACTAAGACCATAGGTCACCCATTACAGTTAAAGCAAAGTAAATTTACTGCTTAATACAAGGAGCAAGGGAAAAAACCACATGGGAAAAAATCCCCCCCTCTAACTAAGCAGGTAGAATCAGGATCAATCTGGTTCTTCTATGCACATGTATCCTAGGGAATGGCATTTGAACCTCTCCATAATTATGTTTGGAGGAATATTCCTCTTTGGAAGAAGAATAATATGCTCAACTAAATCAGAAATATAGACAGTTGTTGGATGAAAACTGAAGCCATGTAGAGCAACTAAAATAAACTGATAAGTGAGAAAAGGTTATTGAGGATTCAAAACATGTGAGTAACACTCAATAACTTGATATGTTGCAGCCATGAACAAAAACCATGAGTTATAAAATCAGCCCTAAGTGTTAGGAGCAAGTGTCTAGGTGGATGTAGAATGTCTTCCTCTTTACTAGTTCTGTGAGGAGATGAGCATCTAACCAAAGGTAGAGAATCCCTGGTACTATGGAGAGAGAATGCTTGAGCTCCATAATATGTTATAGATTAAAAAATAAATAATTATTCACAAAATAAAATATCAGCAACCTCGTAAGAGGAAACTAACACCAAATCCCCAGCAGCAAATTTGAAGAAGAATTGTGGTACTTTATTTTTCACACCGAAATTGGTGAGAGAAGCTACAAGCATGACTGAAATATATTGGATTTTAAAATTTAAAGAAAATAATATCAGATCAGAAAATAAATCAGATCTAAATAGGTTCATATCAGATCCAAAACTGTGAAATGAAATCAAATCCCCAGTAGCAGTTTTGAAGGAGACATGCGGTACTTGTTTCTTCACAAAATTGATGAGAACAGATACAAGTAGTATTGAAATCTCATGAACCTGAAATATTGAACCAATAAATATCAGATCAGATCCAAATAATATAATATCATATCCAATATGTTTCATATCAGATCCAAGAGTATGGTCCACCCAAACAGTAAATGCACAGTTTTTTTCTTCTTCAAAATTCTGAATTTTGGTGCATGCAATCCTGCACGAGTTTGCTGGAAGATCTATATCAATGGGAGCCAATGGATCAATCTGGTAATCTGATATTTTTTCCAAAATATCCAATTTATTACATATTTTCACACCATCAGAAACATTAGAGGGAGAGAAATAAAAATCCTCTTCACTTTCGGAAGCAATCACTTGCAAATTTTGCACAGAATTCAAAGGAAAGTTATTGGAGAATGTTTGCATGGAAGTGGAGCAGTGTTTTTCTTCAATATCAGAGATTTGAATGTATTCTTTTGTATCATCCATATGAGGAGATGATATATCAGATATCTCATAAAATTTCGGAGCATCAGGAGAAGGAGTCACTGCAAGGAGATTGTCTTCAATTCGAATTAACTGTGTAGAAGATTCTGCTTCTTCTTCATCTTGAGCAACTTCATCAGAGAGGGTGCAGGCCAATATTTTTGGATCAAGAATGATTATGGTGCTATATGTGCTCTCCAAAGTGCTATTATGATCCTTGTCAATCATTCCAAATGTTCTGTCGAATCTTGTCCAAAGTTCCTTTGGGTATTCAATAGATCTACTGAGGTAGCGCAAGCTAGGAGAAAGAGCCAGTGCTATTGTTACAAAAGCTCCATCACATTCATTCAGCCAGTCAATATCTCTCTCATAGGACTCTTCACCAAGTCCAATAGACACCTCATAGAGATCTTGTCTCTTCAAATATGCAATCATCTTCATCTTCCATTCTGAATAGTTTGTGGATAGGGTGAGAAGAGGAACAAATGAATCCATTCGAAGTTGTACCTGCAAAAACACACAAGAGGCACCATAAGGTCGAACAACCTGCACTTTTGAAATTTTCTTCACACCCAGCTTAGTTAATCAAGCAAGCTTGATCAACAATTCATTTTCTTGGGATATTAAGTGGTAAATTCTTTGCTTCTCGTGCAGTGCTGGAAGGAGCATTTTTTCTCAAAAAATGATCCAATAGGAGATCTAAGGAGGAGAAGTGCCTTGTCCACCAAGGCTCTGGTACCATATTAAATTGAGCACGTACATCTATGTAAAAGCACACAAGTCACAATATAGATAACACAATTTACTCAGCAATTGAAGAATGAAATAGTGCAAAAATGGCTTGCAATTGTGAATGCTTTCATTAATAAAAAAAGTAATTAGATAGTTAATTACAATGTAATACACTAGTATTAATAACCACTCAATTTGAATGCATGAGAGAGGAATTCAGATTTAATGACTCTACCTTACTTCATGGATAACTAGACATGTCTAAATCAATATCGAAGCTCAATTAGTTAGCCCTAGTTGCCTCAATCTGTGCACCAGTTAGTTAGAATCAGTTAACTATCCTAATTGAGTGTGGTAGGTGAGGAATTGTGCCTTCCCACATGCAATCAATCAATGACTGGCACTAACTGAATGTAACTGGATGTAACTGAATGTAAGTGACTACTAACTAGGATTAACTATTTACTAACTGAACTCAACTGAAGGAGGTTGGTTCCGGCACTCCCACTGGGTCCTAAACTGATACATGCAAGTGCAATCAGTGGAAGTTGGCCTCAATTAGTGTTCCCCACACTTTAGTAACTAGTACATGTGCCCCATTTAGGACAAGTGGACCCAATGGTGCTAGTGACGAAAAATAGACTGAAAGGACTCCTTATTTAGACATACTCCAGATTTAGACATAATTGACCAAATTGGAAAAGGGAGGATTATAATCCTAACACCATCTCTCCATCCAATTATCTATGAATGTGTTATATGTACACCACTCAATAGAAAAATTGTTTTTTCCTAATTTTGGCATTATAGTGTTCTGTGGATCTCTAAAAAGGGGAAATATGTGTTGTTTTGTTATCTTCAATTTTTTGACTTCTTGATAGCTAAGTCCATCAAAATATTCTTTCCTCTTTATCTCTATATATGCCAAGAAATGTCCTCAAGCACACCATATGGCCTACCAAAGGTCTCTATAATGGCATCCAAATTGGATGCAAGAAAACAATGTCCACTATCAACAACAGTAATTAAGGATAGAATGTCTCTAAGACTTTGTATTTATCTTTGTATGATTGCTTGTGCATCCATGCTTGAAGTTGCAATCAAAAAATAAAATAAAATAAAATTGTTAGAAACATATAAATGTTATTGAATGCCATCCCTTGAAAATGAAAAATGTAAAAATATTGTGCAAGGACGTTTCCATTACAAACATAAATTTCATCTCAATATACCATAATAACAAAAAGCTTCTTGGAGATATATGGTATAGATTTGTAGGGACTAGTTGTTTGGGGTTATAGTATCTAGGAATTTATTAAGTACATATAGGTTAGTGGTTTACTATGTTGAGGTGTTTTTTTATAAGTTATGGATTAAATGAGGTAGGGTTTATATGCGTTAAATGTTAAAGGTTAAATGGGTTATAAGGATTCTGAGTGACTTTTTAAAATCTATATGGCGAGGAGAGATGCAGGTTGTAATTTAACATTCATTAACCCAATGTGCATCGGGAAATCATAAAAGAATTATTAAACATAGAACACACATTCGTATGAAAGATACTTACAAACACATGAAATAACACAACAAATGAATTTTATACAATTCTTCATGCAACAAACATATTTGTACTTATATTATATTTTCCCTTCTCAAAGCTTCAAACTTAGATTAAGGAGATTTCTTACATTAATTATGGATATTTCTAGGATAAGGACCTCTTATGCTCAAGGGAGTGAAACCAATTTTCATATCAATTTTACAATTGGTTGTGTAATTTATTGTCCAAGGACCAACATAAACCTTTGTCATGGTTTTGAGGCACCTTGAAAGTCCCCATGGTTTGAAGGAGGGTATTTAAAAAAGGACTATGCTAAAGAGGAAAGTGATAAGGGAGTATAAGGAGGTCTATAGGATCACAATAACATAGTGGTTAATGTGGGTAGAAGAGGAAGCATGCATGTAAAATTGTCATCATTAAAACATAACTTAGTATTAGGTGAAGATGTAAAAATGGGTCAGATGGTAGAAGTGAGTGGAAATTTGAGTTGGGGTACATGTGCCATGGTTTCACATTGTAAAAGGTTGTTTGGTATTCCACTTGAAAGCTAAAGAATTTGTTGTTTATTTTGTGGGGTTTAGATGGTTCTAGAGTAATGTAACCTATTTTTATATTGGAGAAATGGATTCCTAGTTTGACCCTAGCTCAAAGAGAAATCCATGCATGTTATGTGTGTAAAACTCGTTGGTTTAGTGCTAGACCTCTAGACTATGGAAGTATTTAGCGCTATTGGGATTAACATAGGGACTTTTTTAGAACATGATAAGCATATTAAAGTGGATACCTCACACTCATTGGCTCATATCCTAATTCAGATTGACCTAAAGGACAACTTGGTAGAGGTTATGGAAATAGAGATGGGAATGTAATGCTATATACATAATCACTTGGACTATGTACGAATACCTTTCACAATGTACAAGATTCCATATCTATGGGCATTTATCCATTTAATGTCTCATTAATTTTTTTAAGGGCAAGCGAAGAGGAAACAATGATCAAATAGTTCCATTGAAGGTTTGGAAGGAGGTATAAGTGAGGTATAATGTCTTTAATAGTTTATAGGGTAAGCTTGAAATGAAAAAAAAATTGAAGCATGATGATAATATTAGCATGGGTTAGAAAGTTTTAGTTGGAATTGATACATTTTAGACTATGGGTATGGATTTTGTATGTATTATGATTATGAAAAAATAGTTTTGGGTTTCATTTAATTGTAACTAAATTTTGGGCCAACATAAAAAATTGCATGTTTAATAAGGGAAAGATGGAAAAAATGGAAAACATAGATACATACCTCTCCAATCTATCCTCCTCTCTGAACCTAGTAGTTGTAAATGAACCAACATTTTTCCTTCTCATCGACGACAACTATTGTCGATTATAGGCGAGAAACATTGAATGGAATTCATGGCCTCTTTTGGGATTTTTCATGTTCAGCATAATGCTCAAGCACTATGTATTTATATAAATATAGAGAGTTGTTGTTTCCTATCCTGCATGTTTAATGATATGGCAGGCTTGGTCCCTCCCATGCCTAGTTCAAAGAAATGCCCACATGTTTTTTATTTACTAAAATTTTGTGTGTTTCTTGAAACTAAAATTGCATCTAAAGGGTACCTCAACTTCCTACGATGACCCTTTGTCTATGAAATGTAAATTTTATTGTTCCCTGTCATTGAAATATCATCTACATACACCATAAGATATACAACAGTTATTTTGATTTTCTTCACAAATAATGTTGCATCGTCAAGATTAAATTGTTGGAAATTTAATTTCAGAAGATGCTTAGTTAAATTTATGTACCATACTTAAGGTGCTTGTTTTATTTCATACAATGACTTGATGAGTTTGCATACCATTTGTTCTTGTTCCTTCACAATACATATTTCTAGCTAAGACATGAACACATTCTCTTTAAAGTCTCCATTCAATAAAACATTCTTCACATCCAACTAATGAACATTCTATCCATTATGTGTAGCCAAAGATAAGAGAGTGTGGATAATATCCCATTTTTCTATGGGAGAGTTAGTTTCCTCATAGTCGATGAATTTTTTCTGCAAAACTTCTTACAACAATCCTCATATTATGCTTGTTGAGTCAACCATATGATATGTACTTTTACTTGTATACCCACTTACAAAAATTAGTTTGGTTCCAAATGGAGGGGACACCAACCTCCATATCCCATTCTTGATGAGAGCATAATATTCATTTTGCATGGATTCATTCCACTCATCATGAGCAACAAATTCTTCAAAGGAAGTTAGTTTAAGGTTAGAAAATAATAATTCACTATCATATGAAACATCCATATATTCTACATGTACTAAACTTGAATTATCTACAACTCCTCCATATTCTTGTCTTGTTGAACTTATGTTTCTTTTCTTTCTGACATCATCGGTATGGACACTTTCAAGTGTCTTTGTGACCCACTTTGGAATTTTTTGTGAAGTTTTGGGTTTCTCATCTGGTGGTGCTTCATTCTCTTTAAGATTCAGTATCTCAACCCTTCCAATCACATAATACATTTGAACCTCTTGTTCTAGTGAAGGGGGTCTCATCATATTAGGAATGAATTGTTCCAGTTTCATAAAAAAAATGAAGCATGTAAGTGAAAATTATAACATTAAATCATACTTTTTTCTTGCATGACAAATGCCATGATTTTTGTGGCATTCATATCATACACATCTCGATTTTGACCTAAAGTTACCATTCTTGTGCATAGGCTAGTTTCATTACAATGACAAGTAACTTTTCGAAGCAATCTATGCTCCTTTAAATATGTTTGTTTCACAGCAATAAAATGACTTTAGTTCATGCTTTAGAAAAGGTATTATCCCCAAATCTAGCTTAACCATTTGAGTGTCTCATCACATATTACTTATTGATATGTCTATGTTGATGCCAGGATTTTGGTAAGTCGTTATTGTATAGACAAAATATAGCTGACAAAAATATATAAATTTTGAGTAAATAGTGGTCATTGATAAGAACTCTATATATTCAAAATGTCCAACTATTAGTCTCAAATCACTGAATGGACACTTCTAGAGTAGAGTACACATCAATGGATTTAATGATCAATCAAATACCTATTTTTAGTTGTAGATGGAAAACCTACTAATGATTGGTGTTTAATGGTTTTGTCCCAAAAAATAGAATGCACACTTTAGAGTAGAGTATGCATATATAGGTTTAATGACAAGTTCAACACGTATTTTCATCTCTAAATGAAAAAACTAACTAATAACTCAACTTTTAAAATAGATTTGTTTAAAATCAATGATATAAAATTTATAACATAAAAACTCTCTACGTATTACCTCCAAATTGTAAATTGTAATTTAAAAGACATATTCATTTTTAAACTTACAATCCAAAATTCAACCATCATTATACAGCAATCACCATAATGTAATTTAATATAATACACTACACTACACTGTAAACGAATAACTATAATTTAGTATAATACACCATATTGTAAAACACTAATTATAACTTAATATAATACATAAATCACATATATCATTAGATCTTTCAACTATTTTACACTTATAACTATAATTTAGTATAATACACAATATTCTAAAACAATAATTATAACTTAATATAATACATAAATCACATACATCATTAAATCTTTCAACTATTTTGCACTTACATATGATGACACATATAATAAAGAAAAAATAATAAATACTTTACAACTTGATGGTTCATGAATACATATAATAAAGAAAAAATAATAAATACTTTACAACTTGATGGTTCATGATTATTCATTGATAAGAAATTTAACGATGTTATCATCTATCGAATTTTGCATCTAGATGGCCAACATCATAAATGAATAATGTATGAAACCTATTAATTATTTGTTGTGCTTGTTTAATCTGGTTAACCACTCAACAACTTTGAGTTTTGAAATTAATAGTGTATCAAACCTTAAAATTGTTTCATCTTATTAACCAATCAACGAACAACCAACGAACTCAAGCCTTGTGTAATCATATAGGTAGAAGGTAAATACAAATTTATTATTAAAAGAACTCCTGCTTTGTTCCTTTTTACTAGTTAGGAGTTCATTTTTACTTTATTTGATTGCATCGACTTAGAAGGGACATATGCACGAGTTTTTAGTTCATTTTTACTTTATTTGATCACGTTATGTAGAAGAGACACATTCATTTGTTAATGGTTAATTTACATGATAGGTGAGTGATCAAAATTATCTTTTGGATGGGGTGTTTAATTCTATTAGTAATTGAATTATTTAAGGGAAATATTTATTAGTCAAAGTAAAGTGTTAATGGTTAAAGGACTAGTTACATGAGTGATCAAAATTATCTTTGGATATTGGTGGATGGTATGTTCATTTTCATTAGGAATTGAGTTATTTAAGGGACATCTTCATTTGTCTAAGTGAAATGTTAAAGGTCAATGGACTTTATATATGTGCAATCAAAATTATCCTTGAACATTGGTGGATGGTGCATTCGTTTCTATTAACAATTGATCATTTAAAGGACATTTTCATTTGTCAAAGTGAAGTGGTAAAGGTCAATACACTTGATATGTGAGTGATCAAAATTTCCTTGGACATTGGAGGATGATCTGTTCACTTTCACTAGTAATTGATTCATTTAAGGGACATTTTCATTTGTCAAAGTGAACTAATAAAGGTCAATGGACTTGATATGGAGTGATCAAAATTATTCTTGGACATTAGTGGATAGTGTGTTCATTTTCACTAACTATTGATTCATTTAAGGGATGTCTTCATTTATCAAAGTGAAGTGTTAAATGTCAGTTGGCTTGATGTGTGAGTAATCAAGATTATGCTTTGACATTGGTGGATTATGAGTTCATTTTCACTAGCAATTGAATAATTTATCTTGTCGTAAGGTGTAGTTGATTCATTTAAGGGACCTCTTCATTTATCAAAGTGAAGTGTTAAATGTCAATGGGCTTGATGTGTGAGTAATCAAGATTATGCTTTGACATTGGTGGATTGTGAGTTCATTTTCACTAGCAATTGAATAATTTATCTTGTTGTAAGGTGTAGTTGATTCATTTAAGGGACGTCTTCATTTATCAAAGTGAAGTGTTTAATGTAAATGGGTTGATGTGTGAGTAATCAAGATTATGCTTTGACATTGGTGGATTGTGAGTTCATTTTTACTAGCAATTGAATAAACTTGTCGTATGGTATAGTTGATTCATTTAAGGGACGTCTTCATTTATCAAAGTTAAGTGTTAAATGCCAATGAGCTTGATGTGTGAGTAATCAAGATTATGCTTTGACATTGGTGGATTGTGAGTTCATTTTCACTAGCAATTGAATAATTTATCTTGTCGTAAGGTGTAGTTGATTCATTTAAGGGACGTCTTCATTTATCAAAGTGAAGTGTTAAATGTCAATAGATTTGATGTGTGAGTAATCAAGATTATGCTTTGACATTGGTGGATTGTGAGTTCATTTTCACTAGCAATTGAATAATTTATCTTATCGTAAGGTGTTGGAAGGGACAATTTCAATAGTTAGATTGTGATGTTAAAGCTTAATAATGCATAGAAGCATGCTCACGGAAAATATTATTGAAACTTTTTATGAGAATTTAGTCTATCTCCTTGTCTAGGTTTCTAGACTCGTTCGCGTCCTCTACCCAGCTGGTCGAACTCGGTCACCCATCTTATCGCCATCACTCCAAGTGGGACCCAACTATATCCCACAGAATACTTGGCACTCGGTAGCTTGCTCAAATCCGATCTTGTGTTGTTTCTCGCAAGCCCACCTACCCCGACTCGTCCACATCTCTTGGTTGCGACCGATCCTCCTCCCATTCGAAGGGGTGCACGTACCCTTCACTCGGGAGAAGAGAAAATACAATTGAATTAGAAGAAAAAGACATTAAATGGGGAGTATTAATATAAGAGAGTATCAAATTGAATTAAGAGAAAAAGACATTGAAATAGGAGTATTAATATAAGAGAGTATAGATTGAATTAGTAGAAAAAGACATTGAATTAGAGTATCAACGTAATTGAGTATCTGCATGTGCGACGACTTTCCCTCATAGTTGGGAATGAATAAGAACAAGGTTTCGACTTAGAGGAAACATGATTGTTGTTTCAAGCTTGGAGGGCGGGGACTATTTTGTAGTGATCTCAAAGTACTTGAGCCACTCTTTTATACCGTGGGTATCTTCTTGTATTTTCTGTGTAGTATGTATCTCTGGATAGGTCTGTTTTTTACTATTTACTGTACTATCCATGATGGAATAGGTCTGTTATTACTATCTGCTGTACTGTACAGGGTGGCAATCTGCATATACTGAAGATGTAAAATGTTCCTTTGATTCATTGAATACAAGGGAATGACTTTTTCGACTGAAAAAAAAAAGCTTGGAGGGCGGGGTTTACTAGCACGTCATATATTTGGAACGGTTTTATCATAGCATTTACATGGATCATTTGCAAACTTGGATGGAAAGTGTGGAATGGGATTGAGTATTAGGTTGGGAATTGTTTTCATTGGAGGGTTTAATGTCCCTTATCACTTTTTTGATGGCCTTGGAGAATATTTTTGTGATTTTGGAATTAGTCATCTTGTATAGGCACAAAACCTCGATTTCGAGACTAACAGTGATGAATATTGGTACACTGCAACAAATCTAAATTTGGGAGGTATATGAAGCGAACTATGGACTGTATATATAAAAGGATTATATCATGGAGGCATAAAGATTAAGAATGTTGAGGACACTCTCCTCTGGCTACATAATCCAAAGAATGGTATGGTTATAGCCAAGATGGCTTATGATCTCATTGCATCTACAAATATGCCTCTTGCTCAGCATAGTTTTTACTCTCAGATGTGGCACTTAAACATTCATTGGAAAATAAAATGTTTTGTCTGGCTTATGATTGAAAACAAAATCAATACCTGGGATAACCTTGTTAAAAATGGTTGGAATGGATCCAACAGATGTTGTCTCTGCAAATGCAATGTTGAATCTGCCAGGCATCTATTTGTTGATTGTGCCTTTGCACGCGTGACCATCAGCTTCCTCCACAGGTATTTTAATTGCTCACTAACCTAGACTAATACTACTGTGCTAAAAAATATTGAAAATCGGCTAAGAAGAAGTGGTGGTCATATCTTTCTCCCCTTTTTTTCATTTGGAACTTGTGGAAGACTCATAACATCTATATATTTGAAGGCAAAAATCCTGAAGTTAACAGATTGGGTCACATTATTATGCAAAATGTTACTAACTACCCTATGCCACAAAGTTGTAGACTCAAAGTCAAGAACATAGGGAGTGCTCTTGTCCTCATTTACCCTACAAGATTCTTTGATGGGGCTGCTGCAAATTATATTAGGGGTGCTAGCATTTCATTATTGATCAATTAGTCACATCATTTTTGATATCAAGATGGGTTGTGGTAAAAGTACCAACACAAGAGTTGAGCTTATGGCCCTTTAGGCACTTATGTATTTCTCCAAAGAAATTGGGCTCCCTATGATGCATATATTTGGAGACTCATCTGTCATTATAAATTGGGAAAAGGCATCTCTTCTCTCACTACTCTAGACTCGGAGGCTTGGTGTAAGAACATCAAATAGCTTACAACACTCTTCACTACTATTGATTATCAACATGTCTATAGAGAATAAATGAGAAGGGTGGAACATTGCAGTGACGTAGCTAGTTGCGGGCCAACTTATTTTCAAGATAAGTATTCTTTTGCTTAATCTCTGCAAACTATTGTTTTATGAATTAATATGAACATGTTGAATGATTGAGTGAATGCATTGTTTCTGCTGTGTATTAATGCATATGCGTATATTCTTATATTCAAAACATTGAATGCTTGTATGAATGATTTGCTTCTGCTGTATAATTGCAATTGTTGTGCAACTATGTATGTTTTTAATCCAATGCATTTTTATGTTTATGTTAAAGGGGAAGATCACCCAATTCACAATAGCAGCAGCCCCAGTCGCATCCTCTCCATCGTTGGTATGAGGGGTGGGGAAGTGATAGTGTGGTATCAGAGCCCAAGGTTGTAGCTTTGGGACTCAATGGGCCATGAAGAGTCAACCTCTGAGTTCAAGAGGAAGGAACTAATAGTAGGAGAAACTCAGGTTTTTCTAAGTGTTGAGAGTATTCTCCTTTATCGGATGGGAAAGCTAAAGACGAGCTGATTCGTCGGCTGCATTGGTAAGAGGGAACCGACAAGGAATGCAGTCAAGGTGTGTCGAGATAGTCGAAAAAGTTTCATCGATGATGTTGGCGAGAGTGACGATGGAAGTCGATGCACTAAAGCGACGATGTCGACAAGAGGAATCTGGTGAAGCCACGCTCATTCGTTGGCTATATTGTCTGGTTTTCACCGACACAGTGGACAGAGCCGATGAAAGGAAGAATATTTCTGAAAAATATTCTAATTATGGAATCAAAATTTTTTGGTGAAATTGGCTGAAATTTTGGCTGAGAAAATCGAAAGATTTTCGAGGTTTGAGTCGATGTGAGTCAAGTGGAATTCAAGGTTTGAGTCGATGCATGTCAACTGAGTCGAGCCAATGGGAAGGAAAAGGAAAGAAAAATTCAAAATTTTTGTAAGCGTTTCAAATCGGTAAAAATTAGGGAATTCTGTCGATGCATCTGTTGGGTTCAGTAAAGTTTTGCCAATGCACATTGGAAAACTTGTGGAGTTCCAACCGACACGTCGGATGATTTTTGTCGATGGCAGGAAATAAGATGAAGAAAACGGAAGAAAGGAAAAATTTTGGAAAAAATTTCTAAGTATGGGAAATCGACAAAATTTGGAACATTTTGTCGATGCATCGGTTGAGCAGATCAGAAGGAACCCTAGAAGTTTTTCGACACAGTGAATGAAAGCTAAAAAGTTTTTCGACATGACAGAAAAACCAATCAGAAGGAAGTTTGAAAGTTTTTCGACGTAGCGGAAAGATTGGAAAGTTTTGATCGGGTGAAAGTTTATAATTTTTTAGATAGTAGTTGTTGTGAAAGAAGAGGATATGATTTTTCCAAATGAAGGTAACTAAATTCCTGAGGATTTTATAAATCTAACAATGGTGTTCCTAAACACATTTTGCAGAGCCATGGTCCAGGTTGGAAAGTTGGTCTTGGTCCAACCAAGAAAGCCAAGAGATCCACAATATAATAGAAAGGAACTCCAGTGTTGGATATGTGGAGGAGACCATCTGAGTAAATACTATCCACATCGAAGTGGGAATAAAGGTTAAGTCCACAGCACCCAAGAAGCTGAAACTGTGGGTCAGGAAGTAGGGACCATTCCTAAAATTTTTGCAGTGCTAGAAGATCACCGGGCAGGTCATAACTCAATGGTGGTGGAAGTTGAGGGTGAGATTGTTGAGCAGATTGTTCTGATATCACCCTAGACTTGTTGAGATGTGCACTTTGAAGAAGTCAAAGCATAAAAGGTCATGGTTAGTTCAACTATCCATTGGAACCAGAATAAGGTCAATGGGGTGGTAATGAAATGTCCATTAGTCATGGATGGGTTAGGCACCTGTGCATATCTGAATGTTCTGCCACTTGGATCCTATAATGTCCTCATTGGAAAGGATTGGTTGGAAGCACAAATAAAAAGGCTTGATTGTTACAACAAGACCTTTGAAGTGCTTGGATGAAGAAGCAACCTAAAGGTTGTGAAAGGAATTCCAGAAGTGACTTCTAGAAGGAAGTCTTCAGCAATGCAGCTTAAGAAGTTATGTGCGGAAGGTTAAAGTGGGTATGCAACTCATGATTTGGAGGCAACAGAGAATTATACTCCTAGGTTGGAGGGACTTCATGTGTTGTAGGAATTCAGGGATGTTTTTCGTAATTAATTTCTAGGGTTTCATCCAAAGAGGGACGTTGATCTCAAAGTTGAACTTGTGCCAGGTAAAGCACAAGTGTCCAAGACACCCTACAAGGTGAGTACACCAAAAAATCTAGAGCTAAAGATGTAGCTGGAAGAGTAGTGAGAAGAAAAGTATATTAGGCCATGTGTGTCCTCGTGGGGCATGCCAGTTTGGTTTAAGGAAGAGAAAGATGATACACCCTGGTTGTGTATTGGTTCAGACTATTGAACAAGGTCACTCTGAAGAACAAGTATCCTTTTCCTAGGATCGATGACCTCTTTGATCAAGTGAGAAGATCAAAGGCATTTTCCAAGCTTGACTTGGGGTCTGGTGACCATCAGGTAAGATTCAAGGATGAAAATGTTCATAACAAAACCTTCAGAGCAAGGTATGAATCTTATGATGTTGTATTGGTATCATTTGGTTTCACAAATGCACCAGCTACATCTATGTGCCCCATGAATAGTGTTTTCAGTAAGTTCTGGATAGGTTAGTTCTTGTTCTCCTTGATGGCATTCTTATTTATTTTAAGAATGAGGAAGAACATGTGGAACATTTGAGGCTGACTTTGAAATTGCTCAAGAAGCATAAGTTGTATGCAGGGTTGGACAACTATGACTTTTATGAATATAGAATTCATTATTTGGGTCACGTTATCTCATATAAAGGAATATATGTAGACCTTGAAAAGATTGAGGCTGTGATGAGTTGGCCTGCTCCAAGAAAGTTAACATATGTAAGATATTTTGTGGGACTTGCAGGATATTGCAGGAGCTTCACTGAAGGATATTCCATAGGTAAGTTGAGTCTATGAATAGGCTGAGGAATCCTACATGTGAACTTGTAGGTCCATGAGGAAATGTACCTTGTGTGTATGGGCATACATATGAGGACTTCGCGAAGACTAAGGTAGAATGACCTGAGAAGAGCAGTATGGTTGTGCCCAATGAAACCCAGGGAAGGAAGTTGCCATGTGCCATGAGAAGGGTCTCATGACTGAAAACATATTTTGAAAATTCAGATTGCAAGTTTTATGTTGATTATGGGAGACTGTGATCTCCTGTGATGGTTTTGAATCATGCTAACCATGGATATGCTTGTCTTGCATTGCCTGATGTTTGAAGTTTGCTGTTGCTAATTGTGATTGTTTGGTTGATTAAAAATTGTTTCAAGATGACATGTTGTACATGGATGTCTATGTTTTGGGCAGCACGTGTAAGTAAGGGATGCGTATTCCCCACTTGAAAAAAAAGACAAACAATATGAGGATCACCTCATGGTTGCAAAAATCTGATTTTCTGCAGGAAGTAGAATTGTGAATTCATATTTTTATTTTTGACTATCAATGTTATTGATCGGTTGATATTTGGAAAATCATGCATGCATGAAATAGATTTAAAAATATGTGATTGAAATTTTATGCTGATATCTCATGTAAGTTGCATACTTGTATGTAACGCAGGTGAGATGGTGAAAGTACGCCCTTGGAGTACATCGATTCTTGGAAGGATGTGTTTGGGATACATAACTCCTCAGAAGGATGTACTGGGTGTACATAGCTCCTCAGAAGGATATACTGGGTGTATATAGATTCTTGAAGGGATGTATTGGAAATAGGTTTGAAAAACTATTATTGCAATTATTTTTATGATGACATCTCATAGAAACTGCATGCTTGTATGTAACGCAGGTGAGATGATGAAAATATGTACTGGATGTACATGGCTCTTTGGAAGGATGTACATGGCGTATATAGATTATGATGTATGGAGCAGATATAGATTCTCGGAGGGATATCTTTGGAATAGGTCTGAAAACCTATGATTGCAATTATTTTTATGATGACATCTCATATAAACTACATGGTTGTATGTAACGTAGGTGAGATGATGAAAATATGTACTGGATGTACATGGCTCCTCGGAGGGATGTATAGGGTGTACATAGCTTTTCCTTCCTGCCATATAGTCACCAGTATGCATCACTATGGATGCCTAGGGTGTAAGACATCTGGTTAGACTTCTTTCCGCACACATTCATGCCATAAGGGGACTATCACGAGAGTGGAGGCTCTGTGAAGAGAATAACCCCTAGGTATTATGATGTCTAGAAAGGAAGCACCTGAGCATTGGCAATCACTTGGAGGAGGTGTTGGGCCCTTAAGCTAGAGCTGTCATTAAGTACCTGAGGATGTGTTAGGATCTGAAGCAGGGATGACCAGATCTCAGTTGAGAGATGCTATACAGACAAGCATTGGATTACTTGGCAAATCCTGGTTCATTTTCTGTAATTACACATGTACATGACGAATCAATTAATATTTTGAAAATCTTGTTAATAAATAAATCCTGCAAAAATGAATCTAAAATGTGAATTAATCTGTTATGGTGCTTGGAAAGAAAGCACCTGAGCATTGGTGAGCACTGGAAGAGGTGCTAGGCCCGTAAACTAGAGCTTCCATTGATCACCCAAGGAGGTGTTAGGATATGAAGCAGGGTTGACTAGATCTTGGTTAGGAGATGTTATACATATCAGTATTTGATTTACTTATCAAAATTTTGTTGTTGTTGATTTTCTATAAATATACATGAGCATATGATGTCGCCATGATTTTGAAAATCTTGTTATAGATTGCATCTTCTAGGAAAAAATCTGACATGTGAATTAATCTGTTGTGGTGTTCAGAAAGGAAGCACTTGAGCTTGGTAAGAACCTAGAGGAGGTGCAGGCTGTTGAACAGAACTGCTATTGAAGCACCCGAAGAGGTGTTGGGCTCAAGAACGAAGCTGTCAGACCTCAGTTGAGAGGTATTTTTAGGTGATCTGAGGCTTGCATAAATTTATCTACCCTTTAATGCACATCCAGGTGTGAGGTGGGGCAGGTTTGTGAGTGACATGATTGTATAAATCCAAGTCAGATACCTGTGGAAGAAAAAAAATCTACTTATGTAGATAAGTATTTGGTTCACTGGGCAACTTCTTGTTGATATTATGTCAATATACATGTGCATGTGATTCATCTATGATTTTGGAAAATCTTGTGAATACTAACATGGGAATTGACTCATTACTTGGGGCTTGAGAATAGGTATTGCTGGTTTCCAAAGACAATGGAAATGTTCCAAGCTGAGGAGAAGGATTCTCCAAGACTAGAAAAAGATCCTATGGTGTGTGCTGAAGCATGCAAGAAAGGGCTTGGAAGAGTTCTAGATCATTCCATTGGAAAAATAAAGGTGTAGAGGAAGCACTGTGGTCCTGAAGAGGCTACGTGGGAGCTAGAGGATGCCATGCGATTGGAACATCCATTTTTGGTTCAATTTTGCAGAGCATTGCAGGCGGTTCCAGTGTAGCAATTGTTAAATTTTTGTAAAGCACTAAGGATAGTGCTATAGAAGGAGGGGGGGGGGGGATGTAACACCTCAGTTTCAACCCCGTGGTATTGAATTGCATATGATGTAAATATTGTATTTAATAGTGTAGTGGAGCTAAAGGAAAATTCCCACCATGGATTTAGTATTTTATGTATCAGTAATTAAAATCGATGCCGAGGATTCATGTGCTAGCCAGGCACAATATGTTTGAGACATCATTTAAAATGAAAATTAATAAAAACACCACAACTAGCTATGCATTGCAACATTAAAGATATGGGGGCATGATTTCACAAGGAATAGAAAGGGGTAAATAATCAAACCCTTGGGCCAATGGGGGAAAACCCATCATGCTGTAAAATCCCCTTTTTGTCTTTTGTGTCCAGTCATTAGAAGTGGTTGGGGAAGTTATTTCCTTGGGAGGGGAAAGGTATGGAGGTCAAATTCAAATTTGGGAGGTCACCCATTTTTGAAAAGTGTGTTTTTGACTTGTGTGGCAAGTAAAAGCTTGGGAAGGCATGCCCAAGCCATTATGCACCCATGCCTTTCATTTCCTCACCCATTCTCATTCATCAGGAGGATCTCTCATGCAGGGGAAGCTTGGATAATCTCTCTCATGCAGGGGAAGCTTGTTGAGCTCTCTCTCCCTCATGATTTGTTTTTTTTCTTCATTTTCCCCATGCCCAGAATTCATTTTCTGTGTTGCTGGGTGAATGGAAAAAAATGGGCCACAATTTTGGGGTTTGAGGAGGTTGTTTTTCCTATGTGAGCAAGATGAAATCTTTCCTCACATTTTCTGCAGTTTCTCCATTATTCCCTAGGGATGGGAAGTTGATTTTATGTTGTTGAGTGCATTGGAAGCAGGGATTCACGTTTTTGGTGTTGTTGGGGTCGTTTTTGTCTCCCTCATGTATCTTGGGCTTGTTGGACATTTTTCACTCATGATTTATGTTGCTTCCTCATTGTACCATACCCAAAACGTTGCTGGTGTGTTGCTCAGTGGTTAGGGAGCCACGATTTCCTGATATGTGGGTGAATGGAGGTCGTATTTGCTCCTGTTATGCCCATAAACGTTTTCTATGTTCTGATTTACAATTTGGATGTTTATGGTGGTCGGGTTTTCTCCCAAATTTCCCAAGAACAATTCCTGGAATTGGATTTTCTCATGCAAGGTTGTTTTCCCCTTAGCGATTTTGTTTTGGCTGCCCAGGAACGTTTTGTTAATATGCTTCTATTAAATGGTTGTCTGTGTTTGATTAGCAGGTTGGCTTGGATGGGTAAGTCCAATGAACCATTTGTTAATTGATTGACTGTGTGTTTGATGCAAAGTATGGCTTGGATGAGAAAGTCTAAGGAACCCCTATGTTGTTGGGTTGCTGCCTTAATAGTCATGGAACCAAGTTGTTCATTGGATTGGTAGAACAATCTGTGAAATCCAACTATGTGTTGGCTTAACTGTGGATGTATGGTTTTGGCTATGTGTGAGATTGTTGTTCCCTAGTGCCTTATGGAATAATTCCCAACTTGGGGATGGCAGTGATACTGAGAGATTGATGAGAACACTAGCGTATGTTTGGGTTGAATGTTGTAGCGACATAGCTAGATGTGGGCCAACTTCTTTTCAAGATAAGTATTCTTGTGCTTAATCTTTACAAACTATTGTTTTATGAATTAATATGAACATGTTGAATGATTGAGTGAATGCATTGTTTCTGTTGTGTATTAATGCATATGTGTATATTCTTATATTCAAAACATGGAATGCTTGTATGGATGATTTGCTTCCGCTGTATAATTTCAATTTTTGTGCATCTATGTATGTTTTTAATTCAATTCATTTTTATGTTTATGTTGATGGGGCTAGATTTCCCAATTGATAGCAGCAACAGCCCCAGTTGCGTCCTCTCCATATTTGATATGAGGGGTGGGGACATGACACCCTTCCACACAACTGGTCTGGTGAGGCCTATTTAGATTAAAAGACAAACAAGCAAACAACAACAAAATTAGGGCTTGGAAAATGAAATAGATTTACCTGAAATTCTGGACATCAAATAATTGTCTTCTGTTTGGTAGAAATTGCACATAAACATTCATCCCTCTTCTTCAGAAAACAATGTGCCTCCTCTCCCTTTTATGCTCCTTCAATTTATGTGACTATTAGAGAAGAGGTCATTAGAGGAAATTTCAACTCAAAATGGGCCTCCTAAAATGAACTAATAAAATAATAGTTAAAATAATAAAATAATATTTATTAATTTTGGAGGAAGAAAAGAGAAAAACTATTTTTTTGTTTGTATTTTTGACATATCTCCCCGTGTTTTTACTCAAATCGATCAGGAGAGCTCGTTGGATGCGGAATTAAATTTTGCATCCAATGAGCTCTCCCGATCGAAATTTGAGTAAAAACACAGGGAGATATGTCAAAAATACAAACAAAAAAAGTAGTTTTTTTTTATGATACCTATCCCCAAATTTATATTAAAAAAGTATTTAAGACCTATACGGTATTTCAAATTTAAATCAATTTCATTGGCTAACCCATGATGACACGGAATTTGAATAAAAGTTAAAAGGCCCATTTTGAGTTGAAATTTCCTCTAATGAGCACAATCCTCTCCTCCCAAAAGTGCTCTGATAACTGAAAAATGACTGGTACAAAAACTAAAATCATGTTCCTAAAATATATTATTTATGTGCAAGAAAGTCCATAAATGTACATTTTTATTATTATATCTAGCAACTAATTTAGACAATATTGTCCTTAATCGATTTAAAACTTTAACCATGTCAAGGATCTGGCACAATTTGATTGAACTTCCTTTATAATTATTATTTTTCAAGCCTATTATCACCACTGGATCTCTTAATAGTAAATACATTGCAAGGACTTAACACTAATATATTTACCTAAATTGTAAAGCTTTGGGAGTTTCTGATGCCTCAGAAAAAATATGAGCAGGTGAACCCAATTCCCAAGGAGAAGAAAAAACTAGCCCTCCTCATAAAAGAGATCCCTTCCCTAACTCTCCCCCGATTTACTTTTTTTTTGAACAAAGGATTTCATCCTTGTTAAGGATCTTGCATAATTTGAATGAATTGATTCAATCATTATTCATAAACCCTATTATCACCACTAAATTTCTTATTACATTGTTAGGGCTTGAATCCATTTTATCTTTAACTAATTGTGAGGCTTTAAGATTTGTTGACACCTTAGCTTCTTGGTCACAAAAGAGCTTCCTTCCCTAACCTTCCCCAGGTTTTCTTTCCTTTTGGATAGCTGATGAGTCAGAGGAAATTGTTGAAAATGCAAAAATATACATCTAATCAAATGCATTATGAGATTTTTTCCAAGAAACATGATATTAATAGGGAAGTACATAGGCGAGAAAAATGGAAAAAGACAAATGGGGTAGGTGAGAATAAGAAAACGCTCGCTACATCCATGATATCGTCTGATAAGAAAGACATGAAGATGCTCAATTCAATTTAGGTTGGGCTTAAAAATAACAGTTCATTATCAACATCTAAATCCGACAATAGGAGGTCCATACTAAATATAAAGAATCCTACAAGCCATTTTGAGGACCATTTGAGGTCTGATGTTGCTGGTGCAGTGTCTCATTAGAGGAATTTTGGGGTCTAAAATGGGCCTCCTAAGGAAAATAATAAAATAATACTTAAAATAATAAAATAATATTGATTAATTTTGGAGGAAGAAAGAAAAAAACTACTTTTTGTGTTCGTATTTTCAACATATCTCCCTGTTTTTTTACTCAAATTTCGATCAAAAGAGCTCCTTGGATGCGGAATTTGATTCCGCATCCAACGAGCTCTCCCGATCGAAATTTGAGTAAAAACACAGGGAGATATGTCGAAAATACGAACAAAAAAAGTAGTTTTTTTTAATGACAAATATGTCAATTCAACCATTATGGTTGACTTATTTTATTGAAATTCTATTGGTTCTTGAATTCCAACTCACAAAAACTTATTTTGGCACGTTTTCTTATAAGGCCCATTTTAGACCCCAAATTTCCTCTAATGACAAGCCATTTTTGAGAACCATTTGAGGTTTGGTGTTTCTAGTGCAGTGTCTTTAATAACAAAGTCATATTTGAAGACAACAAAGAGAGACTTTAAAAGGTCATCAGAGAGTGAAATCAATATTCATAATGATGGAGACAATATTTTGAATTTTTCTTCTTATCTTGAAGAAATTAGGATACAATCACTAGATACAGGCATTATTTCAGAGTAGACCATGAGTGAAAAGCAGTTTGGTCTGATAAGGAAAAGCATGGAAAAATAAATTAGTGGTTCTCAATTAGTGCCTAAAAGTGGGTTCCTAGACGTAGAAAAGAAATGATAGATAACATTGTCAGGAATTTTAAATCTTTTAAACATGGAAACACTGAATCTTTTAAACATGGAAACACTGAAGAGAGCATTCAGGTTTCAAACTGTAAAGAAAATTTGAAGGGTGAAAAATATTTTGAAAATATTCATGAAAATTTGTTCCCAATGTCAAAGATCATGTGCTTTCTACATTTGTGACTAAATACAATGAAGTTAGGGTAGTTCCAAACACTTCTTTGCATCATAATTCCATTCCGAAGAAGAAACGAAATCTCTTAAAGAAACATAATTAAGGGTTATCAACTCTACCAGAGAGATGAGATAATGAAATAAAGATAAATATTTGCACAGAAGAAGAAAATTTTGAAGTATTATCTGGAGTAGATCATCGAAAGAAAAGGACATAGATCAAGGTAAGGAAACTTAACTTTAATGAACATTTGCATTTGGTAAAAAGGACAAGAATTGAAGCTGAAGATGAAACCAACAAAATAGTAGGAGGCTCGAATAAAGGAGGCATTGCAAGTGCCAATGAAAATAATGGAGAAAATATGGCATCGGATAATTCTTGTGTGTTAAATGAATGCCATTTGACAACAAATAATATCTTAAGTTCTAACAGTCTTGATACTGAAGTAGATTTTCCACATGGGAAGATTTCTTCAATTTTTATGGAAAGGCCTATGCGTTTTTCACCAAAGGATGATAAATATCATTTGTGAAGTATCCTACCGAGTGATGAAGTTTCCTTGACTCCCTCTAAATGACATCAGCAGGCTTAGGAATTTATGTCTACATGTGTTTCAGAGGATGCAATTGCTTTAGTGGAGCTAGTGGCAACTAGTGTGAGTGGACAGGATGATTCATACAAGATTTCTGCAGAAGAAAAATATTTTACTAAATTCTTTGATAATGACAAGAAGTCAGTTAAGGGAAATGAGTAAGGTTCAAAGTAGACACATTGATGAAAAAATAATTAGCAAAAACATGAGGTAGTAAAAAACCCGCAGTGTCTTCAAATTCATATCAATCCTTAATAAGGTTTTCTTCAAAACTTGCTAAATGGGTAGAGGAGAAGTAGATGGATCCATGGTTTGAAGAATCAATGTCCTCTAAGCATATGGATAAATGGAATATTGGAGATAAGGATGAGAGGAATGAACATGATAAAATGTCTACTGAATCATTGGTTGATAAAAAAATATAAGAAAAAAATCTACAGAGCGTGACTGCACTAGTGCTTCCTTCTCCAAAGAAGAAAGATGATTCAAATTTAGCTTCAGGGCAAGTCTTGTGTAGAGACTACTGTTCATCTTGTTTCCACTATATTCCTAACTGCACGCATCACTATAGCTGCAGCTCTGGCATCTAGACTAGATGTTGGCTCATCCATGAATATGATTGAGGGATTTGAAACAAGCTCTATAGTAATGGTTAGTCTCTTTCATTGCTCAGTTAACAGATCACTCACACCAGGAATACCCACCAATGTGTATCTCAATCTATCAATATCTACAAGCTCCATCAATTCATCCACAAACATCTATTAAATAGAACAATTTCAATTTTAAGTAACCCAAGATTACGAATGAAAGAAGAAATTATATTAAATTCGACAGGTGGCTGTCAACAATTCAGTTTCCTCAGGAGTATATTATGAAGAATAAAATCACCATAAATGTTTACCTTCTTTCTCTTGGCATCTATTCTCGTGAAATGCGCAAGTAAGTAGAGAAAAGTACTGACTCTCATATAATATCTGAGGAGAGTGAATATTATTTTGCTCATAGTAACTTGAAACTTGGTAAAACATATACTATACCTTTGGAAAGAAAGAGATATGTATATCCCCCTCAATATAACCTCTCGTTTTTTTTCTAGATATCACATCCATGAGAGTTGTCTTTCCAACACCACTAAGACCCATTAATGCAAATAAAACACTTGGCTTGAATGCCCCTGTTACATATTTCAGCAGCTAGAGCTTCTTTTCTATAGCTCCTAGTTCTTTCTTTTCCTATTGCACAGATCAAAATGAGAATCAGGATATAGAATTTTGATAGGTCTTGGGAAATTTTCATTCATCTCAGTTGTACTTGAAAGATACCAAACTCAGAGTAAATGTTAAAAGTTTTCAAATTGTTTTACAATATTGCACAAAGGCCTTCCATTTGGTATGCATTTAACTTATGGTTTCTTAAAATTATATGTCAAGCTCAAATAGTGGAGATTATTCACCAAAGTATAGGCAGGTATACCGCTTGCATGTCAACAAAATATTGTACATCTCTAAAGGATATGGCTAGTGGTAGTAAAGGCATGATCATTCCTCTCTTGGGATGTCCACGTGGAGAAGGATACATTGTTGTATGAATCCTTTTGTTTTTTCTTTTGGATTCACTGGACATGTTGATGGCTTGGAATTCAACTCTAAGGAAAAATATGCAATCAAAGTGGTGGAAACAAAATAGGATTGAAATATAAATACTCTCTTCGAAAATTCAAACTTTATCTCATTCTTTTTGTTTAATTTATGGATTTGGACTAATACAATTTGGTTTACCATATTAGCAACCCCTGTTTCAATAAGTCTAGTTTGGATTACCAAAAATCGTACCTTCTCAAGCAGGAAAACAATGAGGTACAAATATTTTTTCCTGACCCTTCAATGGAATGATTTTGTCAATAAAATCATCCCCTTTCCTATATTGCATTTCAGTAAGTTTCTCAAAAATCACTGCTGGAGGATTCCCAAAAACTACACAGTAATAACAATTCTGATTATTTTTTAGTTACATAAACTCCAAAACATGAGAAAGAAAATGGATTGTTATCAGATTCCATAGGAGGACTTACGATTCAAATAATTCAATGCAAGTTCCAGCAAAATATTAAAGAGAACTATAAATCCAACCATAGCACACACACTAATCTAGTAGAAGAGAGATTTCCCAAAAAGACCATGACTATGAAGAACAAATTGACCAGTAGTCATGGTTGAAGAAAATGGCTGCCGCCCAAAAATATGGTTCACCAGATGTGATAACGTTCCTCAATCATTAGAACTGTAATGCCAATGTCATAAATTTGATAAAAGGAAACTAAATCCCTTAAAAGGAAAAAGTATTGTAATGGGGAGTAGAAGGATGCATTAATCATAATAGCATCTTGGTATCTACACCTTTTCCCACTAGGGAGCAAGAAATTTCTTGACTGGGATTGTTGTCTCTGCATATGATAATGGCGAGATCCAGTAGCCCTATAGCCAACATTTGGGAACTGAACCTTCATAAAATTACAAAAATATGAAATATTGTATATAATTCATTGACTCACTAATGTCAAATAATTTTTCCTTTAACCTTTGAAAAATATATACTAGAAAGGGAAAAAATAGCCTTACTTCGTGGAATAATAAATCCACTAAGTACGGAGATAATCAATAAACATAATGAACCTCCACCAAGGATGATTTTAAGGAACCATACTTAATTAAAAAAATATAAATGTTGGCAAATATTGCCAATTCTTAAAATGCCAACTATAAAATTATTGGTGATATTTTTCAAAAAATATTTTAATTTCCAAGGATTTTATATCATTTATATAATAATTTGGCGATTTTTAGGGTGAAAAAATTTTACCCCATCAAAATTGGGCGAAACAGGGCTTCAAAAAATGAAAAAATGACAAATATTTTTTGGGGGAAAAACATGGAAAAATAGCCCACTGGGCTAAAATTTGCCCCTAAAATTATCCCTGAGGTCCTCCACTGTTAGATATAACCATCGTTAGACAAATCCCATATATAAGATGAAATAATGATGATGATAACTGATGCAGACAAAAGAGAGCTAGAAATTTCCCAAAAAACTTGTGCCATTATATAAAAGAGAAAAACTAATTGCAATTGATTGGAGATAATATCAAAAAACACATTCCTAAAGTCTGAAATTTCGTTTAGCTTCGTCTATGTTAGATTCTTCACACACCATGAAAGAGATATATCGATAGACAAGTCAAGGAAGGGTACTTGGGTGATCAATATCCACTTTGCAGAGCAAGATTTAATTCTATTATGGTGGGGATGTGTATAGTTGGATCTTATACAATGATCTACATCTATGTTTTTAATGTTGATTTGCCGAGTGGATATTGATCCTATCCAATGATCAACATCCTGGTCGTAGTATTATTAAATGCTACCCTACGGTATGGATATTGATTGGTGGAGTAAGTGTGTAAAAGTGTAAACGTCATAAAATTGAAATAAGTACAATGAATGCCATATGATTTGAATATAAATCTTCTTATCTTATCTATTAATTTCTTAATTTCTTATCTATTGATATTTGTTCACAATTTCAATGGCTTTTATATTTTCTAAGTTTTCACTTTATTTTTTTTTCTCGATGTTTTCATTCTTTTTTATTCTCTTAGCTTATTCTATTGGTAACAGTTTTTAACTCTCTACATTCCTATTACATATTTTAGTGACCGGTGAACATATATTTAATTTTAATATCAATGTGCACTTGTAGCTAAAAATGTCAATGCAACTGGAAATAAATAAATGAATAAACTTCACAAACAAATGATTTGATTCGCACATAAACACCATAAATAAATGATTTCGTCTAATAAAGAGGCTATATTAATAATTTTTTGATCCTTTTTCTTTTACAATTCCGATTTGGAAAGATTTGGAAAGGCATCTTCGTATTAGAGGAATGTGGAGTGGTGTTTATATTGATGAAAAACTACGCATGTGGTGTAATCCTGTTGTTAAAAAACAAGTATTTTCCTTTGTTAGTGGCATGTGGTAAATGGCTGGCCCTTAATGCTAAAATCTTTGAGGGAAGATATATGTATATGGCTGGCCCTTATGTGTTTTTCAGAGTTTTTCTTTTCTAGATGGCTTTGATTAGATACCAAAATAGAAAGCTATTAGAGTGATCATATGGCCTTTAATGCTCGGATCTTTGAGGGAAGATATATGTATATGGATGGCCCTTATGTGTTTTTCATAGTTTTTCATCATCTCGATGGCTTTGATTAGATACCAAAATGGAAACCTGTTAGAGTGATCATATGGCCCTTAATGCTCAGATATTTAAGGGAAGATATATGTATACGGCTGGACCTTATGTGGTTTTCGGGGTTTTTATTTTCTAGATGGCTTTGATCAGATACCAAAAGAGAAACCTATCAAAATGATCATTTAAATATTAAAAAAAAGATTGATAAAAGTGGTGCTTAGGGCTTCTTGATGGTCCAAGTCCATTCTGTTTGTGGAGCAGGTGGGGTTTTTATTTTGTCTGAGGATCATTTTTTGATGGTCCAAATCCATTTTGTTTGTGGAGCAGGTGGGATATTTTTCAGTATGAGGATAATTTTCTAAAGTTTAGATAATTTTTGGAAGGAGTTACAAATAATTATGTGGAGCTCATGGCATTAAACTTGTCAACTATGCTTGTAGCTGAAAAAGGCATTCAGAATATTCTAATTTTTGGCTATTCAGTGGTCATGTGAATTGGATGAAGGGAACTAGTATATTGGAAAACTATGTACTAAAGCCAATACTTGAGGAAAAAAAGTTGTGTTGTTTTCTTTTTTTAACAACATTTCTTTTTTTTCATACTTTTAGAGAAGGAATATGGTTGGGAGTGCAACTTGTATAAGGAAGCTGGCATATTCATGAGTCTAGGGATTGCCATATTTCTGAATATTTTAATGATCAATTTTACAAGCATAATTTCTTTTGGACAGTATTTTTCTACATCAAGGCTACAAGATTTTTTTGCGGGTTACCAAGGGAATCATATTAGTTGCATGTTTGTATAATGGACTTAATGGTTCTTGCTTTTCACAATTTCCTCGATTGGAGTGACGAACCTGTTTAAGAGGGATTAAATGTTTCATTTTGATATACCTATTGGGGATATTTTTTCAAATGCACATCTTAAGAATGTAATTTTTTTAATCATAATGAACTTATAAAGTTACCATTTTATTCAGAAGAAGAGACGAAAAAATCACAAACTATTTCTTAAATGATAAACCATTATCATCCTAACATCTTAGGTTGGAATGTTGTAGCTCAAATGATTATAATTTTATTTTCAAAAGTAGGAGAATAGCTTGTGCTTAATTTTAATTAGATTTATCCTAAGCGTGTTGTAAATGAATGAAATCTAAGATGTCTAGGATTGGGACATATTTAGAAGGTAAATCACTACAAGCATGATTCCTTAAACACTAGAAGACTTGCTTAAGGTCTGCTTGAGAGTAGCCTATGTGAAGGGTAAGTGTTTTACTCCAACAAGGGTCCTTCCTCAAAGTGCATTGAGCAGTGTAGACAACAACAAGCATTGATAGACTATATTTAATCATCTTGTAATGAAGCAAACACAACTCGACCAAGAAGAATGCCATATTTTTCATCTAAAGCGTTTTGATAGCATATTTTATGACTAACCAATAAAACATATGATTAATAGAAAAACAATGAGTAAAAGGCATTTAATATAAGAATTCTAGATCTTTTTGATGCCTTTTGTAAGCACACATAACCAATGCAGTAGTGGATTATTCTGGAAATATAAGAGAAGAAACACGATTCATATATTTATCGCTTTACCATAATCAACTTCCTTCAGAAACCCGATGAAGAATACATATGGAGTGGGAACTATTATATTGAATTTCAGTTGATTTAATAATGTATGCTCCTGCTAGGTATTATTATCAATTATACGTCAAACGACATCTTTGGAGACTTTTGTAATGCAATGAAAAAGAAAGATATCATTTAGAGATAATTATCACAACCACCATATGTTCTGATGTGTATTCTTTTGGAAAGATTCCAATGAAGTCATTCACCTGTAGCCATGTATGAGCCAGTTATTATGTCAATTTGTTGTAATCCATTATGGAATATTTTTGTACTGATACACACACAAAAGGTATATATACATTCTCCTTATGGATGTCAGTGAGTCATATTATCTGTGGAGGCAAGATTTCTTCATATTTGCAAGCTATAAGCATTGCAGTGATACCCACTAATTGTAATTTCCCCTTTGTAACACTCTGAATAGAAAGGTATCTATCAATGGTGTTTACAGTGAGATACAATGTCTTTGGCATCATGTCAAATTTCAGATTCACTTGTAAATTTTAATATTCGAAAGTCAAGCTTAAGAAATAGCCCAAATAAAACCTCTTCTAGATCTAAGAATTACATCATAATAGAACTAGAAAAGGAACAATTTTGTACCTCTATCAACCAATCAATGAATATTTCCCTTATCTTCTCATTGATTTTAATATTCCCTATCATATAATCTGGAGGTATGCAACTCATGTTATGGACATACAGGGATACCAATTTTAGAAATACAAATAAATTTACCTTTAGGATTCACAAAAAACTGCAATTATTGAGAAGGAGACATCCTCAGTCTTCTGGTAGAACTTGTATATATCTTCAACATATCCAACAATTGCAAATTTATTTTCAAGGTCTCCATCATCAATGCTAGGGATAACTTCATGGAAGTCCCTACATGCATCCTGAAATACCCATATCAAGATTATTAATCATTTTCATCCCACATACAACATAAATAAACACAAATATATCATAATCCATATAAAACCTGTGAGTATTTTGGCATGGACATGGGTACCTCTGGATTCTATTTGTTTACATTTGAAAATTTTGTAGACAAAAAAAGTATCTGAGCACTAATAGAAATTTAATGAAACAAACCTTTCTTCTAGCTATAAGTGATGCATTCAATGATTATGCATTGAGTTTCCCTGCTTTCACTTGGGTAGGTGTTTCTAGTGCCCCATATTGTGGAATTGTCTCTACGTTATCATTTATAGAAATGACAGTATCCTTCGATGTAACGGTGGCATTTTGAGCCCTTCCTTTTATAGTACTCCTCTATTTATTTCCCTAGATTAGTGCCTCTTCTTTCACTTCTTCCTTCACAACAATATTCTCTTCTTGGGATTCCTGAAATCAAAAGGAAAATGATAGAACGGGTGAGCTCCACTGTGTGGGATCCCAGAAAATAGAAACCAGAGTCAGATTCCAGGAACGAAAAGAAAAAAAACAAACCAAACATGCCCAAAAAATAAGAATACTAAGTAGGAATATTGACAAAACAGAGGTTGTCCTTTAAAAAATCCTGGACATAGTTCAAAAGCTCTTCTAAAACACAAAAATTCAGGTTGCTACATTGTATGTTGTGATTAAAATTACCTGAATGTTGGAAGTGGATTCCCTATTGGCATTTACAACAAAGTTTACTCGAGACCTCCTGAAATAGTAATCATTCCACAAGTTTAGAACATGGATTAAAAATAAATCACAAAAACAAAAATCCAACTACAGAATGTCAAGACTAGGGAAAAATGGCAAGGGATTGATTTAGTATGTAAATAATTATACTCCTCATCTAACACAACATCTGAAGAAGCATTACCATTGAAATCCCCAACCGCGTCTCACAGTGCTAGTAAGAAGGTTGGAATCAGCACACGTTGGGATTCCATTAACCTTGTTGTAAGAGCACATGATACCACTGGCACTCCCTTGCTCAACACAACCCTTGAACAGTGGTTGATATGTATCTAACAAGTCTTGTTTGCTCACCTGTTCAAAAATATTACATCAAAAAACTCTATTAAATGAGCACAAACCCATGATAATGAATTTAGGGTAGTTCCAAACACTTCTTTGCATTAGAATTCCATTCTGAAGAAGAAAATAAAGCTCTTGAAGAAACATAATTCAAGGTTATGAACTCTACCAGAGAGATCAGATAATCAAATAAAGATAAATATTTGCATAGAAGAAGAAAATGTTCTTGAAGTATTATCTAGAGTAGATCATCGAAAGAGAAGGACACAAATCAAGGCAAGGAAACTGAACTTTGATGAACATTTGCATTTGGTAAAAAGGGAAAGATTTGAAGTTGAAGATGAACCCAAGAAAAATGTAGAAGGCTCAAGAAAAGGAGGCATATCGAGTGCCAATGACAATAATTAAGAAAATATGTCATCGAATACTGCTTGTGTGTTAAATGACTTCCATTTGAGAACTAATAATATATTAAGTTCTAATAGACTTGAAATTGAAGGTGTTTTTCCACATGGGAAGATGTATTAAATTTTTATGGAAATACCTAAGTGTTTTCCACCAAAGGCTGATAAATATCATTAGTGAAGTATCCTACCGAGTGATGAAGTTTCCCTGCCTCCCTCTAAACGACGTCACTAGGATTAGGAAGCTATGTTTACATGTGTTGCAGAGGCTGCAACTTCTTTAGTGGAGCCAGTGGCAGCTGGTGTGACTGGACAGGATGATGCATACAAGATTTATGCAGATGAAAAATATTATACTAAATGCTTTGATAATGACAAGAAGTCAGTTAAGGGAAATGAGGAACATGTCAAAGTAGACACATTGATCCAAAAAGAAGCAACATAAACAAGAGGTAGTAAGAAACTTGCGGTGTCTTCATATTCATATTAATCCTTTACAAAGTATTCTTCAGATCCTACTAAATGGGTAGAGGAGAAGCAGGTGGATCCATGGTTTGAAGATTCAATGTCCTCTAAGCATATGGATAAATGGCAGATTGGAGATAAGGATGAGAGGAGTGCACATGCTAAAATGTCTACTGAATAATTGGCTGGTCCAAAAATGGAGGAACAAAAGCTATAGAGCGTGACTACACCAGTGCTTCCTTCTACAAAGAAGCAATATGTTTAAAAGTTAGCTTAAAGGCAAGTCAATTCAATCACCAAACCTCCTGTTAAGGCTTATGTTGCACAAAAGGGTGAGGCTGAGCAATATGAATACAAGTCAAAGGGCATCGGGGTGAATAAATCTTATGCGAACCCAACAAATAAAAAATACCAGAGGCCTTAGGAAAGATCATGGGCAGTCTGGCTTAGAGAAGTTTAATCAAGGGAAAGAAGCTAAGCAATTATCTATTCGCAAGCATGAGCAAGTTTCCCCTATAAAATATGGCACTAAACCTTCATCAGAAAATTTGACTGGTTCATCAAAATTTAAGGTGACGATAAACAATACTGTAGAAATGAAATTGTATGGTGTGTCACTGACTAAAGAGTTGCATTTAGAAAAATCAAACAACCTTAGACAAGTGTAAGTCTTATATTAATTCAATTGTGTTTCAAATTATAGTTTTTTTTCCTTTTGTTGGATGATACATCAAGGACTAATTTCATTAAAGTGTATAAAAATATCTATGCTAATCACATGTAACTACTAACTTTCAAAATACAACAGGGATTAAAGGGAACCTACTGTTGGAAGGGTTTTTGGGACAAGTTAGTTGTGCAACATCTCGGATGCTGCGCAAGCTTAGGAGACACCGTGCAAGTGAAAGATGGCACGTAAGGTGGAAGATAGAATATGTTGAATATTTTATGTCACCTTTTGTACTTTGGACCATATTTTGTGGATATTGGTCATTATTTTGTAGAATCAGTTAGAATTTAGTTAGGAAATCGTCCAAGCGGACCATGAATGTAAAGGCACAAGCCCATAAATAGAAGTAGAATTGCAAATATTGAGACACACTAGACAGAACTGAGAGATTGATGTCGTAGATACTTGGAGACTCAGAGAAGCAATTGTTGGTTCTTGTTGAATTGTTTCCTATTTTTAATCTATGGATTGTTGCGCAGAAGTAGTATGATAAGAGGGGATTTTATCTAAATTATTGTTTCTTTTATCTTTTTCTGCCTTACTATTTCTGCGATCTAATGGTGAATGTGAATTGAATGTGCGACATGGATCTATGATGCAATGTTTCCTTCTTTTAAATGATGTTATCTCTATCAATCAGTTTGCGCAACAGTATGGTTATTTATGTTATGGATGAATAATGTGATCTGTTAAGAACAATGATGAATGGTAATGTTAATGATTAAGTAACTGGTCATATATGTTAGTTGATGAATTGCCGATACCCATAGTCCTCTTCTATTATGAGGAAACTTGGTTCAGACAACTCTCCCTTGAACATCTTAGGTAAGACGTCATCCACTTTGCAGGTGTTGTCAGTTAGGGTAAAACCTATCTAGGCCAATGCTTAGGGAGATCACGGTGAGTAGAGTGCTGACAAAGTGGGAACCCCTTTCGATTGGTTTTTGCTGTCTAGTTTTGCGCCAATAAATGTTTCTGTTGGACCATGCACTTACCAAGGTATGTAATGATAACCGAGATGAATGGGACTTGAATATTCCAGGAGTATTATGGGCATATCGCATGAATTTCAAGATATTGACATGGCATACATCGTTTATATTTGTATATGGACAAGAGATAGTCATGCCTATAGAGTACATTTCCCTAGTATGTGCATTGCAATAGCGACGAGCATAAATAATGAAGCAGTGCTAGAGGAGCATGTGGCATAGTTGATACAACTTGAATAGGACCACTTTAAAGTAGGTTTCCATCAGCGGGTCGAGAAGGATTGACAGAAGGCTTGGCATGATCGCCACATAAAGAAAAAATAGTTTCAGCAAGGAGATTTGGTACTGTTGTACGATACTAAGTTCATGAAGCATCTAGGTAAGCTACTGATGCATTGGTTAGGTTTATATCTTGTTAATTCCATTACCTTAGGAGTCATAGTTCAGCTGCAATAGTTAGATGGTGCAATAGTACCAAATCTAGTGAATGGTAGCATATTGAAGCCCTATAGGATGAGCCTACAACCACGCAGTGTTTGAGGCATTGCGGAATGAAAACAAAGGTAGATAAGATGATGGATGAATGGAAGGTGCACCAAGAGTAGGTGGTTGCATAAGGATAGGGATTAGTAGCACAATTAGGATTTCATGCTATGATAGCCATAGGGCTGCGAGCAAATTCCAAATCAGTAATCAATGAAGATAGTTAAAAGTAATTTACCAGCGATGATTGTATAAGTGATGTGTAATGATGGCTGATCCCGCCATTGGGTTGGAAGAATCAGCGGTAGATTCAAGTAGTTAATGAATGATTTGGTCATGATGATCGAATTGATTTCATAATGATGAAGTATGAGTTGATTTCGCACTATAAGAGGAAGCTTTCTATGGTTGGAAGACACAATTGTGTAGAGTTGAATTACGTTGAGTTGCAAATTTACCGAGTTGTCAGGTGAACCATTGAGAAAAGCTGAGAAGCTTAAGAAAGTTTCTAAGTCTAGAGAGGGTGTGAGCTTAGTAATTCTGGAAGGGAATGGTGTGGCATGCAGAGTAACCAAGACATCGTAGATATTTTGGGTGAGCAAAATTTACCGCTTAGACCAGTTACAATTGAGAAAGAGGTTGCCATTATGCAAGTTGGCTCGTCAACGAAGAGGAAGGTGCAAAATCCTATCTCTCCAATACCATAGAAGAGATGAACCGGAATGGACACGAGGGAATAGGGAGAAAGAACTGCACAGACAAGCTTGACAATCCATGGAGTGATGGAATCTACCATTAAAATAGGGGTGTCTGTCAAGGACATCCCTGGATACGTCCCCCCTAGTCGATGTGGTACTCAGGTCAACAAGCCCACAAAGAATCAGAGATAGCATATCCGGATGCCGGTGATACCACACGGGATGGTATGCACTTATGATATTCTTCCTACACTGATGCAGATGAAGTATGAAGACCATGAACTACTTACACTCGAGGATGTCTCAAAGTAGTTGTATGTACCAGTGGTATTAGTAGAAGGTGCCTCAATAGAGTGCATTCCACAAGACTGGGAAAGAATACTGGACAAAGCTGGATTTATCGAGTTGATCAATATGTCGCACTTTGGGCTACCAAATAAGGTGAATGCATGTGTGAAACAACTTTTGGTGTGTTTAGATGGTGGGTATTTATGGTTAGATGAGCCGGTTGAAGTCATGGTGGAGTTAATTTCAGAAATAATGGGGCTACCCAAGGATGTGCAAGACCCCTTACAGTATATCCATGGAAAAGATAATGACAGGAAGTTGGAAATGACTTTGAAGAAGTGCTATGCTCTAGAGCGTGGCAGGAGGGGCTACCACATTGATAGAATCAATGATCACATGATACGTATTGGCGCAAGGATTTTGTCTAGTAAAGTAGTAAGGAAGAGCCGCCCAATTCAATGTAATTCTGAGCTGGTCGCATGTGTTGAGTTATGTGCGCAAGGAACACAAATGAATTGGTCCCTTTTGCTGATGAACTAGTTAGTGGAGGATGCAGTGGACTCATAGATGGGTGAATGACCATTCACATACAGTTGGCTCCCTTATTTTGATTGCACTGGTAGCATAGATGGAACCAAATGAGTACCAAGGGATGGACGTCAAAGCAATAGAGGTATGTAAAGGTGCGAGATACCAGAACTTATGGTGGGTTAAAGAAGTAGAGCGAATGGTAGAATGTTTGATCCAATTTTGGATCTACTCAGAAGCATTGCAGGTAGTAATAGTGAAAGTTCCAATACTGACAGAGTAAGCCACAAAAAATTATCAGAGGATTGCACGTTTTGCAATTGGACCCCATATTGTTTACATTCAAGCGTGGTGGGACCCTACTAAGAAATGGACAACAATGAGGTATAAGGTGACTGATGCTGATCTGGAGGAAATGAACAATAGTTGGCCTGTAGAGTGGTGAGAACAAGTTAGTATAGTAGAAAATTTGAAAGAAACCCCAGTGGATGCACCTGAGGATCCTATGTGCAAAGATGACCAACACTCTAATGATGAATCATCGACATAGACACCTATGGACCCAGAAGCACAATGCATACTCCTATAAATAATAGGAAATAGACGCATGGATCGGGCTGTGAGTAGTAACACCGTATAAGCAATCGAAGCACAATTGCACCGACTTCTTAAGGTTGTTAATGACGCGAATCTTGCCACCGCAAAAGAAATGAAGAAATCAGCGTAGGAAGGGTTCGTCAAGGTAAGAGCTAAGTTGGATTCTGTTTATATTGTCGTTTTGAAACATGAACCAAAGAGTGTAGCTGCGCAGGAGTATGCATCAATATGCATCGAGCCATAGGCCAGGAATGTTCAAATTCCCCCGACTGCGATTGATGTCGAATGGGAGGACTTGAATACATCCCTGCAGCAGCTGCAAAATGTTTCATTGGATATCAAGTATAGGATGTCTACAAATACTTTGGTATACATGCAGTAGGGTGCCAACCAGGAGTTGGCCGACAGGCAGAAGAATATCAGCGACCAGTACTTACAGTCATAGGAGAAAGAAGAAGTGATGAAAAAAGAGTTAGACGAGTTGTGCTGAGCCCAAGAGAAGTTGATGGAAGACAAAGCATAGGAGATAGAAGTGCTAAAGAAAGCACAGGAAGAATTGAAGACAAAAACTATAGAGGATATCACTCAGTTGAAGAAGGAAACTGATCACCTCATTGTTGAGATGGTGCATCTTTTTGATAGCCGAGTTGAATTAGAAGGGGGAGTAGCAGAATCCTACTAGCATATCTTGGAGAGAAATGCAGAGCTAGATGTGGTAGCTAGAACAAAGAAACTAGGAAGTGTTATTGTGTAGCTACAGAATGAAACCAACATTTTGGGTGTATTGATACACCCCTCCACACCTATAGAATAGATAGCTGCGAGGAAGGGCGAGATAGAAGAGCTGGCCACACAACTCGATGAGTTAGAGTAGGATGCCAAGAAATTCATAGATGCCACTATGCAATTTTGCAGCAGCATAGTGCAGGACAAACAACTAGATAAACTGACTACACAGTTGCAAGAAGAAGATGATAAATTTGTGACCCTGAAGATGTCTCTCAAATAAATGCCATTTATGATGCAGATCACCAACGCATCAAAATTAAAGGTGTTGCAGCAGTGAGTCGCAAGCGCAAGAAAAAGGAAACAATGATGCAGTGCAAAATTAGATGAGTTCTAGGAGATTGGAGCGCAACTATCAGTGAACCATTCCTTCTTGATACCTGTCCACCCGACCTTTCCATTTCTTTACTTCTAATTTCAGCATTGAGAGTTCTTCTATTAGTCCTTGAATCCTTCCATCTCCTGCATCCTTCTCCTCGTTAGAGTCTAAATTGACAAAGTCATGGGAAAATTGAGTCCATACCTTATCACCCAATGTTTTAGCCTGATCATTCTAAATCGGAAGTGAGACGGCTTCCTCTTCTACCAGCGATCCAACAACTCCTGCATGTAAGGGTAATTGTGGGGATGATGGTTCTTGCGTAACAACATCCTCTTCCTGAAACCCCTTTCTATCAACTTCAACAACCATTTGTGAAGATGTTGGTTCTTGTGTGACAACATCTTCCTAACTTTCAATCTCAACATCTTATTGAGTCTTGGCTATAGCTTCTTGATTCTCAACTGTGTGTTCGATAGGGAGCTGCAAAGATGTTGGTCCTTGTGTAACAACTTTTTTCCCTACCTCAGGATGTCGAGGTTTCTATTGAGTTACTTCCATATCCCCTAAAAGATGAGACCGGTCCCTGAATACTTCAGTGTCCCCTGATATATGAGACTGGTCCCTAAATACTTTAGTGTCCCCTGATGGTTGGGACTGCATATGTTCGTCTTCTCTTAGCTCCAAATCAAGGATTATGTCCACCTCAAGGTCAATTGTCCCTAGCTGAATGGGATTATCAACAAGATTTCCTAAGGATGGTGGTTCTTGTGTGACAACATCTTGGTCAGCTTCAACATTTTCCTATATCTAAGGTTCTCCCTCCACTAGTTCTGTGTCCTGATATTGTTTTAGGGTCATAGTAAAAAATTATAAGTTTAGATCAGGGATTGTCTCAACCTCTGGCTCACCTGCTTCCATTTGAGTAGCAGCCTCAACAAAAATTTATAAGGATGTTGGTTCTTGTGTAACAACACCCTATGGCTGTGACTATAATTGCTTATGTTCCCCTACTTCAATATTGGGGATCATTTCCACTTATGGTTCATCTTCACCCTCCAATTCCATCGCAGATGTTTCTTTCTCTTCTCCAACTGCCTATGCAGGATTTTGTGCCACAAATGCACGCACTGTGAATTTGTATCCTGATTGATTAAAAATTTTCCCACACTAAGGGCAAGCCACTTTTTCCACTTCTTCACCTTCCTCGGCAGGAGGTGATCCTTCCAACTGATCTGCAGCTTCTACTAATGTGTGTAGCCTTCTTTCCACCTGTTTCTTACATGTTTCCTTCCATCTTTTCAATTCCTTTCGTAGTGCTTGCACATCTTCCTTCAGCAAATCATTTTCATACAAAAGTCCCTAATTCGAGTTTCTTCTGTAATAGGTTCTTGTGGGGAAACATTTAACCTAGGTCTCAAGATGGGAAATTCAATATTTGCATCGATGTTCACCCATCTTACCTGTGCTACTCCTGCTACTGTGACAGATATGGTTCTCCTTCTCTTTACTAGTCGTGATGCATGTAACTCTTCTCTTGATCTTCTTCTCTTCCTCTGTAGTACAAGGGTTTCTGATTTTGTGGTTGATGTAGAAGGAACATCTCCCTCTTCAGTGACTCCCCTTGTTTCTGCCATCTCAATTTCTTCCTCAATTAAGGTTCCTCCCCATTCAAGAGAGGATTCAATGGTGAGGATATTTGTATATCCTTATGTCCTTATGGGTCCCATAGCCTTAGCTTCCACTGTCACAGCACACAATGCTACTCCAGTTTCAAATTCTGCTGCCGGAGCTTCCACATTATCTATTCTTTCCATAGGGTTTGATGTTGTTGCAGCCTCTCCCTTTTCCTCCGCTTGACTCATTGAGTTTTTTTTCTGACACTGAATCAACTCCCCCTCCCCCAACTGAATTGGAGGGTCTTTGGTCCTCCTCCTCTACTTCCACTCCCCCCAACTGTGCAGGTTCCTCTTCTTCCTCTTCTATTGGGACACCACCTAGAAGTGCAGGTGCCTAAATTATCTAAGGATGACTAGTGAATTGTTCCCAGGTTTGGTTCTAATGTGCTAAGGCCCTTATGATAAGAAATTTAATTAGGCCGTGGTGGGTGAGATAAGAATATGGGCGTTGCGCTAATCTTACAACCCCCGCCATATGATGTAGGTCTTTAAACAAATAAAATGGTATGTTGAGTAAAGCCCTGTGGCGTAAATGAGATAGTAGAGGAAACTCTGAGAAATACATAGTCTGATACCTACCTTCACATGTGATGTACTTCTTCAGGAAGAATGCCACTTCATTCCAAGGATGAGGAATTTATTGTAATGCTATTCATTTCTTTGCTTGGAGGACCTATTCACTAGCTACCAGAAACTCCCGCATTGCAGCTGCATTGTGGGTTCTTCTTCCAAACCAAGTTCTTCCCACCTGAGAAAGACCAGTAACCTCAGCCAAAATATCCTTAGTAACTTCTATGCAGAGAACTTTGAATTCTGAATAGGTTTCTGTCAAGTTTAGAGAAAATTGTGGACTATTTCTTGATGAAATCCATTTAAATGTTGAAATAAATCGGTCTAACCAGCTGCTTCGAAAATGGAAAAAAACTTTGTGTTTCTTCGTAGGGCCTCTGTATTTGTAGGTTCATACCGGGATGGCATACCCATATCTTGTCTCTCGCTGAATTATGGTATCAACTCAACAAATTATAGACCCAGAAATAGAAGTTATAACACAGGAACATGCACAAATAGCTGAGGTTGGAGTTGGATAAATTAGGAAAGTTAAGATAGTCGTAGGCAGGGAATAATTGGTAAGATTTGGTCCCCAATTAGGAAAAAGATGACGGTCAAATGGTAAGTTTGGGTACCATATAGATCATGCAGATTGAAGGTTAAATGAGTATGGGTCTAATTACAGGTACAAAACGGAAAAGCATGATTAATTTTGTCAAATCCAATTAATGCCTAATCATGTAAATGATCGGACCCCGTACCTTAGAAATTAGGAGATGAACCGTGACTTTTCATAATAGTGCACCGTGTCATTATAGACATCAAATTAAACATTATTGTGCATGTGCTACTTTGATCTTAGCCCTGGTGAATCAAGAATTGGCTTTTCAACCTTGGCAGAAACATAATTGAAACTGTGAGGTAGGTCGGAACCGAGAAAATCACGGGCGACGAAAATTGAGGATGAATTTGGAGGAGTCACAGCCATTCTTTGGATAATTATGGAGGAGTCGCAACCGTGAAAAAAAATAAAAAAATAGTAGAGTCATAGCTGTGAAAATAAAGAAATAGGAAAAAATAGCCGATTCGCAGCTGTGGAAATGGACAACTCTGGGCAGATTTGCAGCTACGGAAAATAAAAGAATCAGAAAAATTATCGGAGTCACAGCCGCGGAAAATAGATAAATATGTGGAATTTGGCGGATTTGTAGCCGAGAGAAATAGGGAAATTTGCAGAATTTGGCAGTGTCGGAGCCACGAGAAGTAAGGAAATATGCGGAATTTAGCGGACTCGCAGCTGCGAGAAATAAGGAAATCTGTAGAATTTGGCAGAGTTACAGCTGCGAGAAATTAGGAAAATGGACAGAATTTAACGGAGTCACAGCTATGAAAATGGGAAAATGGGAAAATTTGAATGGAGTCATGGCTTCAAAAAATGGGTAAATGGGAAAATTTGAATGGAGTCGCAGCTGTGTAAACGGGGATATGGGCAGGATTTAATGAAGTCACAACTGCGAAAAAATGGAAAATGGGAAAATTTGAATGGAGTCGTAGCTGTGACTAAACTGTTCATCATTTATTTTTTCAAGGATCATTTCCGAATCATGAACATGGAATAAGGCACTCGTAGTCATTAGGCCTAGTCATGACCACTACTCATTAAGTAAGTTCCTGCATAGATTCTTGAAATAAATCCAATTAAGCATAAAGGAAAACAGAATAAAAATAAGACAAACATTAATTTATTTATGTACAAATTCCTGTGTGAAATCATAGTATCCTTTTAAAGATTGACAGAGACAGAGAAAAATTCTTGTCCTTGCTTTAACTGGTATCCTGGATCAGCTGCAACCTGCGAGATAAATGTGTCCCTTGAGATTGGCTTGTGATATAGTCACAGCCTGTGACCATTAGTGAATAATGGCGTATGATCTTCATTAATAGTGACCAGGAATACTGTGCCATTATCAAACACCTTATCTATCTGGTATGGACCCAACCATACTGTTCCAAGCTTATTCTTAAAGTCCCTCTTGAACCTAGAATCATACAGCACTGCCTAGTCTCTTTAACAGAAGACTTTCTTATTTATGAACTGATTGTGCCACCTAGATTGCTGATGTTGAATTAATTATGTTTTATGTACATCTACTATACATTTTTCATTGAGTTCATTTAACTGGTTCAATATGCTCCTCTAAGATTCGGTTAAATCTAAGTTTCCCTCCATAGTTGTCTTTAAAGTTTTGATCTCAAACTCAATGGGAAAGAAAACGTTCTTTCCATATACCATTTCATAGGGGGAGAATCCCGTAGTATTGCGCCAAGTAGTGCGATCAACCCAAAGTGCCTCTGTAAGTATGTCATCCTAGTACCTGCAATGGATTTTGACTGTTTTTGTGAGAATAGATTCAGTCACTTTGTTCGTCCTTTCCACCTGGCCATTGGCCTGTGGATGATAAGGTGAAGTTATTATGTGTTGAATATGATAATTCTATAACATAGCTTAAAATTTATGTGACACAAACTACGGTCCTCCATTTGTGATTATTTCGTTGGGTACTCGAAAACGAGTGAATATTTCTCCATACAGGAAATCTATTACAGCTTGGTCATTGGCTTTCACCAAAGGCACAACCTCCATCCATTTTTGTCATATAATCAATGCAAACTAACATGTAAACTTTTTTCTTCAAGGGAGGGTTGATGGGCCCAACAAAATACAAGGCCCATTTGTCGAAGGGTTCAACCACCAATTGTGGTTGAAGGGGCATATTGTCCAGTTTGTTAGGTTGTTCCATCCTCTGACAGCTATCACAAGCCTGTACATACTTCTTCACATCCCTGAAAACTGTTGGCCAGTAATAGCCCATTCGTAATACCTTATGACCTGTTCGTTTATCAGCAAAGTGTCCCCCACAGGGTTCATCGTGACAAGCCTTCAAGATACTGAAAATTTCATCCTCTCTGGCACATCTCCTAATTTCAAGATCAGGGCCTATGCAGAAAATATGACCATCTATCTAGTAGTACCTGGCACTTTGTTGGATGATCTTCCTTTTCTCTCTCTTTGACAAATGTGCTAAAAGCTTGCCTGCAGCAAAATAGTTAGAAACATCTATGTACCAAAGGGAATGAGATGATATTGCAAACAAATGTTATTTTTGAAAAGAATATTCAGTTGGCATGCTATCATCACTGTAAGAAAAACAAGATAAAAAATCAACAAAAACATTTTCCTTTCCAGGTTTGTTAATAATCGTAATGCCGAACTCCTGTAATAGTAACAACCATCTAGTTATCCTAGCATTTGTAACAGGTTTGTTCATTAAATACTTGATGGATGAATGGTCAGTGTGCACAAAAGGGGGGTATCCAGTGATGTAGTGTCTGAATTTATTGATGGAATAGACAATAGCTAAAAATTACTTTTCTGTAACAATGTAATTGAGTTTAGTGGGGGCCAATTTTTTACTGATATAGTAAATTGCATATGGGGTTTAACAATCCTACTTTCCAAATACTGCTCCAATGGCAGGCGTCAGAGGCATCTAAAGAAATATGGAAAGGCAGGGCCCAATTGGCCCCCCTTAAGATAGGAGTTGTAGACATCCTCTTCTTAAGTTCAGTGAACATTGTTTGGCATTCATCATTCCAAATGAACTTTACATCCTTCATCAACAAAGTAAATAAAGGAGAAGCTAGTTTGGAAAAATTTTCTATGAATCTTCTTTAATAAACAGCATGCGCTAAGAACCTAAGTGCATCTTTTTGTGTTCCAAGACTGGGTATGTTTTCAATTACCCTGATTTTGGATGGATATACCTAGATACCATAAGCAAAGATGAAGTTACCTAGAACAATACCCTCGCTCATCATCATATGGAACTTTTAAGTGCTCAAAGATAGTTGGGTTTGCTCACGGCATGTTACAACGTTCTCTAAGTTTTTCTGTGCCTCTTCAAAGTCACACTATACAAGGTAAATTTATCCATAAAAATATCTATACTATCATTGACCATCTCTCAAAAGATGCCAATCACAGATCTTTGAAAGGTGGCAGGTGCATTACACAAACCGAAGGGAAGTACCCTGTATGCAAAGGTACCCTAGGGACAGGTTAAAGTGGTCTTATCTTGGTCTTCGGGAGCGATCTCGGTTTGGTTATACCCACCAAACCCATCCAGAAAGTAAAATAATTTCTTCTCATACAAGGTATCAAGTACCTGATCAACGAAAGGTAAGGGAAAGTGGTATTTTTGCATTGCTTTTTTTAATTCCCTATAATCCACGTAGACTCTCCAAATCCCATTCTTGTTTGGCACTATCATGAGTGGAGAAACCCACTCATTGTCTGAGATCAGGTATATAAACCCTGATTCCAAGAGATTTTGAATTTCCTCTTTCATTATGTCCCTAATGTTGGGGTTCATCCTTTGTTTTGGTTGGCACATAGGTCGGGAGTCACTTTTAATGGAAATGTGGTGGGTGCACAGATTAGAAGGGATACCCTTCATATATGTGTACTCCCAAGAAAATGCTCCTGTGTGTTATTTTAGGAGTGTGACCAGAAGTTCTAGTTCACCCAGCGCGAGGTTCATATTGATATTTAGTGCTTTTCCTGGCTCTATATCAATTGGAATACTTTTTCAATTCTTGAGTACTGGAATTATACTGGTGTCAATGACTAAAGTCTCCTCTGTAATATTTTTTTGTTTTTCTTCCTCTAGGGTACTATTCAGGATCTGGTAAACATGTTTATTGATAGATGTAGGCTCACTGATGAAACTATTGATAGCATCATCCTCTGTTTCATCTTTGAAGGTTAAGATTTCCTTATCATTAATAGAGATTGAACACCATCTTCCTCCTCTAGCTCCAACCATAGTGGAGTTTCTAATTCTAATATAGGTCGAGATGGAGGGTATAAGGTAAGACTATTTGTCTCGGTTCCATCTGAAATGGTCATAGACCCTGACCGACAGCTGATGTAAGCATCTGATGTGGCTAACCAAGGTCTTTCCAGGATTAGGGGGTGTCCACCTAGCTGTGAATTTGGTTGTAACACCAATAATTCTATGGGGTACTCCCATGAATCTACTAAGACAACAAGGTCATCCAAGATTCCCTCAAGTTTGATGGTGGACCTGTCAGTGAGTTCTAAAATGGTAGGGATTGTCCGAAGGTTGGTGAGCCCAAGTTTTCGTATAGTTTCTATGGTTATAACGTTAATCGATGCACCTAAATCCACCAAAACATTAGGTATCTGAGTATTCCCAATCTATACTGTGACAGTTGGGTTCCCAGGATCATCATATTTGGCTAAGAGGGTCTTTCCCATTATCAGGTCAAAGAGTTTTCCTAGAACATGGACAGTGGGATGATCCCTAGGCTTTCTTCCTAGTTACCTTACACAAAGATCTTAGACTGTATTGGCATAGATAGGCACATTATGGAGGGATTTTAGCAGTGGAATTTTGACATATAAGTTTTTCAATTCTCCCGAGAGGTTAAACTGAGGTTGTTCCACTATTTTATGTAGTGTTAGTCGTTCAGGGTATGGTGGTTCTCTAATTAGTTGTGTAGGTTGTGTCTCGATAACTATTTCTCCTTGTCTTTCAATCAATGTCTCGGTAGGACTTTCATCATCCTCAATAATGGGGATTGTCATGTTGGATGGGTATTACTGATTCATCCTTACTTCAATCACTAAATATGGAACATCTTCAATGGATAAATCCTCCACTACTCTCCCTGGTCGTATGTGTATGTCGTTATAGGGAACTAGAGTAATGGAGTAAGTTGGCAGTCTCAAACTGGTGGAATTCTTTATTTTTTGGGTTGGGGTTAGGTTGGGCAGGAAGCTATGGTTGTATAGGCATGTTCATTGGTGCAAATTTGTTTTGGAGCTGTAGTGGTGGCTGCTAGTACTGTTCATGAGGATAATTCCGAGGAGGGTATTGTTGGTGACGAAACTGTTGATGGGGAAATTGTTGGTGAGGAGGTTAGTTATGAGGAAACTGATTTCCTAGGTGGGAGTTCCTCACTGGAAGTGTAGTCGTAGCTGTGGCAGAGGATGTCAAACTCAAAGAGGAACTCATCTGTATCCTCTGTGGCCTTTGCATGAAAACGTGGTAATAATGATGGTGATATGTTTTTCATGGGGGCTTGTCCATCTGGCTGTCGAATGGGGAACTGGAGTGTGGGACTATACCCCATGTGGGGGGTCATCGTCATTGTGATGGTTTTCCCCTACCACTTCCTCATGATCTTCAAGTTCACATCCATTGTTCATGTTTTCCTATGCTATATCCTATCTTTTCCTCCTCTTATCTTCCCACTTCTGATGAAGTTGTGTCTGCTCCTCCTTTGTCACCTTCCTCCCATCAATTTGGTAAACCACCTCTAGGTCACCTTCTCCCACAAAACTGACTCTATCTTCGGGCTTCTACACCTATACTTCTCAGAGCTTGAACTATCTTTATGAAATCACGATGTATTAGTATAATTCAAGAGACAGAGTATTAATCATATCAATAATAGGTATTAATAAGATAAAACAATAATTAAACATACCTATAAATATTCAAGGCTTAATGTGAGGAAAGAACATTGGTCTGGTGCATAGAATGGAGTAGGACAAGGCAAAAAGGGTATAATAGGTGTGGGAAAAAAGTGGCATTTCGGGACCCAACATATTTCTTGTTTTTATCTTTTCATCATATTTATATGGAACTGAACATGGAAGGTGATACTCGTTCAAAATTGGATCTGGGAATATTGCTGGATCAATGAAGTACAATCTCTTCTCTTCTGGAACGCGATGCAGATCCAGAAGCTTGGTTCTTTTCAGCTAAGCACACTGTTTTTTTGGAATCACTGTTATGTAGCATATATTTGATTGTGAAGCTTACATTGGGCCTAGTTCATTATTGGAAGAATTTTGGATATGCTTTTATTAGGGTGCATGATATATATTTCCGGAGGATGCATTTGTATGTAATATTTTCCTTCAGTTACTGCTGGTTATGTTTTAAAAAATGATCAACAGATATGTTGTAATTTTGATACAACTTTTTAATATATAAAAGTTGTTTTTTCTTACTAAAAAAATACTTACACCCTTTATAAATATCTTTAGCTTCCTTCCTTATTATTAGTCTTGCTTCGCAGGGATTATAACGATCGCTTGGTCGCCATGCTCCGTTGACTTGGATTTGTTTTAATTTTTTTACCCTAATTTTAACTATAGTTCTATGAGTTTGTGTATTAAACTATATTTTTTTAATATTTAAAATTATTTTTACATAATAAATTATTTATTTTTTGATTGGTCTGATACAATGATTGGACTAATTTTCTCTGGCGTGCAAAATAATAATGGAATTATAAAAATAATAAAAATTAAAAATTTCAAAGAAAAATAAAAAACATGCCACCTATGTACTATAATTAATTAATTTGAAAAACATGGCATGATAGGACTAGCCATTCAATTCATGCAATAAATTCATCTGTCATATCTGTATTTCATACTTTTTGTTACAATTAAGAGCATTACTAGCCCAATTCGTCAAGAAGCAGCTCAAGAATTCTAAATGCTTCAAATGTCATATCTGTATTTCACACTTTTGATGAAAATTAATAACATCAAGAGCCCATCTCCCGCCAAGTAACTTCAAATCAACGAACAAGATTGATTTACCTTTCCATCATTCATCCCTACTTCACTTAGATCACAATCACACACACATATTACTTATTTCACAGATCAGCCATGAATTTAATTAATGAATATGTTTCCCTTGGCATAGATAGAGAACTTCTTGCTTGAATGGGTGGCTACGATCCCCGCGTTGCCTTCATCCACTACACTCTTCCATTGATCAGACATAGAAGAATGAACGCATCCTTGAATGCTTCTTATCTTAGTGCCTTTCTTTTCTTTTTGGATGGAGTTGTTATCAAAAGAATTACAAAGCTCGAGTGGGGACCAAATCAAAGAAAATTCCTCTAGCCAATAGAGTCAATGTGTTGTGCGCAGAGGATCAAAGAATTCTCCCAATGTTCTCGCCATAAGAAAACAAAGATGTAGCTCAAAAATTATGGATGCTTCTAGAATGGAGTGGCCTAATCAATGTATATATCTTCCTCCTTCTACCTCTTTGACTTCTGAAGAGGAGAAATTCACATTCAAACTATGTAAGCTATTTGCCATTTTGTAAGCATTTCTTTGACAGAAACTGTTCTTCAAAATCCCCTGCAGTAAGCAATATGGCGTGTATTATTGAAGTCTTACCAGGACCAAACCTCTCTTTGTTGGAATATTTACTAAAAATAGTTAGATTATTTGAATAAATAGTTTTAGTTTATGTGCAGGGAAAAATATTTGAAAGATCACAATGGATCCTATGTTAAGCAATGTGCAGCAGTTGCTCGGCATGCTGAATGACATGGAGAATATCCTTAATGCCCCGACTAGTTTTGAAACACCAAGTGTTTATTTGTTCTTTGTACATCTCTCTAATCTTCTGTGTCAATATATTTGAATCAATTTCATACATATTTTATTAGTATTATATCAAGAAATAGAATAACAAATCATATAAGCATAGGTAGGATTAGAAACATGAAAAAGTACTACCAACCCTGGAGGAAATAGATCTAACCTGTATGTGGAATTTTATGATGTGGAACTTTTTGAGGTTACATGCATCACATGATTTCAGTATAAAGAAAACCTCTCTTGAACATAGGATGAATATAAAGAACAACAAACAAGAGCATATGATGAATATAAAAAAACAAAAAATGGGTTGTTGGAATCTGCAGCATTTAAATAAATAGAGAGATTGTCCTTGTTCTATTATTTGAGATGTAATAACAAATGCTTGAAACATCACAAATACAAGAGTAATTAGCACACCATAACTAGATATCAAGAGTGGTATCACATATTGAGTAGCATACCTCTGAAATAACACCATTTTCCAAATCATTTGGTATAATAAGTCAGGTTCTTGGTATTGATTTCTGTCCACCTCGACAAAGCCTAGCTATGGAGGCGAAGTCCACCCTAGGTGATACAACCAACAATATACAAAGAACATCATTGGGTTCTGTTACATTATATAACTGTAAATATCTTTCCTACAATTCCTCGCCCAAAAATAACCTGTCAATTACAGTAAACATAAAAACAATTTCAAATAATATTCATCCAAACGCCAACCTTCTAGGCTTCTGCAACACAACCTTCTCTCTATTAGGCTTTCAAAGTGCCATGGCCATGCCATGGCTCGCAATGTCTAAGCAAAACATTTAACTATTAAATATAAAAGGGGTGAAGAGAAATTACAGGCCAAAATCTTTGTGACGTTCTAGCACAGCTTGAGGCAGAGCTACATCTTTTCATGCTACTTCTTGCATCAATGTATATCTGAAACCCTGAAAACGTGCAAATGAAAAATAATACACCAAAATTTTTTGAAAAAAATCCTCGACTCCTATATTAAAAAGAGAAAAACTTTGTAAAAACGCTCATCTCCTACACCAAGAAACATGTAATATTGGTAGAATTACATTTGTTAATGCTGTGGACATTGTTGCAAAGCTTGCAAGGGTTGTTCTCGATCTTTCCTTCCATTATTTATGGCTTTCCTACTAACAACACTTAGCACCCAATATGAAAAATCCCGTATCTTTATATGCATTTTTAATTACAGGAAAGTGGAATGGGGTCTGCCGCTTCCACGATGTGGCAGGCCTCATGTGATAGGTGTTATGAAAGGAATGGTTTATGGTACTATAAGGGAATGAGTGGAGAGTAATACTATCTTTTTTATGCTTCTACATGGGAATAATAGGACAGAAGAACCATTGCTCTGGCTTTCAGGTTGTGTTTATGTCCTTTCTTCGTGGTTTTTTTATTAAAAAGATGACATAATTGTAACAACTAGTTTTTTGCTAGATTGGATGGAATAAAGGAGAATCATAGCATGCATAAATCATCTTCCTCTGTCACTACAAGTTTCCATCCCTTGCTATATCTCTCCTTACCTTGATTGCTTCGCTTACTTACAGGATCAGTCGCTAAGCTCCCTCTTCTCTCTGTGAACTATTTCCAAACTTATAGTGCCCCCCTAATGCTTACAATCCTTTAGTAAGCTATGCTCAACTGCCAATACAAATAAGTGAATACATGCATCCAGGAAGGTGTCGCATTTTTTTAATGTATCTCCACGTAAGGGTAATGGAATGAGTAAAAAATGTAATTAATTGAAGTTGAGGAAGCGACACCCAAACCGAGTAATATTGTTTTAAAATATGGGTGGGTTAGACAATAGAGGCTATCTTCCCTTAATGCAACATTAAAGAGTGTCGACAACCAAAGGAGACGAAAACCAAAGTCACAGGTAGGATTCTAGGTGATAGAGGAGTTGAGTGGAAATATTGAAGACACCTGGTGTGTTGGTTATAATTCAACCATATTTTAGGCCTTTGCGGGATCCATAGGATTTCCAATGGGAACTGGAGATCTTCAATGTTTTTGGTGAATTAGATAATTTATGAGTAATGAGCTTCCCAAACAAGGTAAGAAGGTAAAGTGGTTATTGATTGTTGCATTTCAGGGTCCTCTAATCTGATCAGATAGAAGGGTTCTTATTTGATTGGTTCTCTTTAACCTTCTATTGAAGGAAGACCTCATAGCTCGCTATTATGCATGTGTTCATGACAGAATTTAGGAAGAAATCTCTTCAACTAAATGTCTCCCTCAAAATCACAAAGTTGTTGGTTAAGTACTTGGAGCATTGTTTCCTTTGCTTCAATGACAATTGATGCTTTCCAATCCCAAGACAATTGATGAATAAAGTGTCTAAGCAAAGTACCTTAAAGGATCAACTCATTCATGGAGCAACTCATTAAAATTGTCTCAAGCAATTCTGAAACTTAAAGCCAGGATAAAGAAGAATGAAGCTTAGTTGTTAAGGTATTAATAAGTAATTTGAGGTGCTTAATCCAAAAGTTTGATTAACTAAAGGATTTGCAAAGACTTTTTTTTGAAGACTTTTCTAGTAGTTGTTATTTGCAAACACTGTAGCCTAACTTTGGATATTTAGAAAATCTCCAACATGTTAACCTTTGAGTGGTGTGTGATGTTAAAATAAACATAATCTTTTGAGGTTATGACAAACTAAAAGTTGTATCCCAATTCACACATTAGCGGCCCTGGAAAATATATATATGATTTTTAGAAAGTTAGAAGCATTGTTGAGTGAAATTAGAGACTCAACAATTTGAAAATAATGGAATTGAGCAGCTAACGCTTTGTTTGACATCTATTCGCTTTTACCTTATGCGGGAATACAATATCTACCACTTGCTACCAGCGAAAAAAAATAATGTCCACAAATATTTTATTTTAGATTTTTTAAATGTATACATGACACTTTGTATGAGTTAGTGGATGGTCATTTGGATGATAATATATACCACTTTCTATCGGCTAAAAAAAATAATGTCTATGAATATTTTATTTTAGATTTTCCAAATGTATACATGACACTTTGTATGAGTTATTTGATGGTAATTTGGATAAACTTCAAAACATATTAAAAAATTTGAAATAAAATTCCATAATATATAATGGATTTTAATATAATAAAAGCTATGTATAAACCAACTTTAACAGCGTTCTTAGCCGTAATGATAATGTTCAAAAGAACATTGATCTCCAAAAATTCCAAGACTTATTATTGAGTTTTCTCTTTCAAGGTTATTTTTTTGTTTGCTTATTCTTCATCTTAGATTGTATTCACATTAGAATGCCACCATTATGGAAAATTAAGTTACTTTTCAAGAATAAATATTATAATATAATTATTATGAATAAATTGATTTGGTAGAGATATGTTAGTTATATATATAAGATTATAATTACATATATTTTTTTATGGATTATGAAAATTACATAGGTCATTGAATATAGAAGAAAGCTAGGTATTTTGTTTTTAAATTATTAACTTAGTTTTTAATAAAAAATAAAATGTGTCTAACAATAATTAAAGGGTATTTTTTTCTATTTTTTTATTGAATTAAATCTAATAAAAACTAATTTATAAAGTATTTGACTAAGAAATTGTTACGTTTATTTAAATCTTGCATAGACATAATTTTTATATCTAATTTAGTATTAATGCCATTTTCCCACTTTCAACTTGTTTATTTACTTTTTGTTTTTGTTTTAATATTGAGAGCAAAGACTTGGTGCATTGCAGCGATTTATCTTGTCTATATAATAAATATTATTTCAAATCATTTTTATTATAAAAAAAATTATTAGGTTACAGAAAATAAAATATTAACCAAATATTCCCATGTTTAATTTATTTCCTCTTTTAATATTTCTCATTATTTGATGATGATGATGGTTAACATCCATAAGACCAAACTTTAGTCTATCTAACCTAAAGAAACACATTAATTAGTTTGTTTTCAAAATTTTATTAGCATCCTTTATTTTCCTAAAATCCCATACCTTTGTTTCCGGTTCTTTCCTCAATCTATTCTAGTTGTTAGTTTTTAATATTTTATAATTACAATACTTTAATTTATTTTAATATATTTTATTTTATTCTTAAAATCATATTTTTAAACTTTATAATTACATTTTTTAATTTATGTTCTTTAATTTTCAAAATCGTATTCTATACTCGTTCCTTTTTAATATTTTATAATTACAATGCTTTAATTTATTTTAATATATTTTATTTTATTCTTAAAATCATATTTTTAAACTTTTATAATTACATTACATTTATTTTATTTTCAAAATCATATTATATATTTTAATTTATTTTCTTTTATTCTCAAAATCATATTATATACTTGCAATATAATATTCTGCTTATTTTAATATATATTTTTAATTCTCAAAATCATACTATAGACGTGTAATATTCTACTTATTTTGGTTAGATGTTTTTATCAATCTTATTTTCCAAACTTATTTAAAGGTTATTTTGACCAAATCCTCTCATCAATATAGTAACTTCAAAGATGAATTTGTATTTATGGAAGTGTTTATTTAAATATTTTTATGAATATAGTAACTTCAAGGATAAATGTGTGTTGGATGGAAGTGTTTATTTATAAATAAAAGAAGTAAGTTTTAGTTTTTTATATTCTAAAATTTTACATGATTTTTTATATTTATATATTTTATAAAATATTTCATAGTTTTATAGAATTATGTGTTTAACATTTTTTCTTCATCCAAAAGGGTGTTTGTAATTCCAAGCATTTTTTCAAAAATTTTAAGTTTTTCTCTTTCTCGGTGCTTTGGTGAAGATATCTACAATTGGCTTATTTGTGGATCAATGTCTCAAATGAATTGTCTTGGTCTCTACATGATATCGAATCAAATGGTACATTGTGTTTATGTGCTTGGCTTGATCATAGAATCTAGGATTTTTTGCCAACTTGATTAGAGAAGTTCTATCAATTAGAAAAGGAGTAGAAATCACATGTTTCTCTTGCAAATATTCAAGTATTTTCTTGAGCTACATAATCTCCTTTGTTGATTCTTCTATCGCCACATATTCTTCCACTTTTATGGAATTTTCTACAACAAATTATTTCTTGATCTCTACTAATCTACTAATCTACGACTCTACGACTCATTAGGTCATGAAGTAGACACTCCATTCTATTTGTCGCCAATGAAGTTTGAGTAAAATTAACCAATTAGTTTGAAGTAATCCACCTTAGAATACTCGAGTCCAAAATATTTAGTCTCTTTCAAGTATTTTACAACTCTTTTGGTAGTAGACCAATGTCCTTCATAAGACTTTTTCATAAACCTAGAAATGATCCCAATAGAAAATGAAATATTTGGTCTAGTGGTGTGAAGGTAGAGAAATATTCCCATAAGCTATCTATTCTTGGTTGAATCCTCAAATTCCTTTCTTTCTTTTGATGTGAGATTCAAATTATGTTCCATTGGAGTAGAGAGAGGGTTGCAATCTATCATGCCAAATATGTTCAACTACTCTCCTATGTACTTCTGGGAGATGAAATATACTTAATATTTTAAGTTACTTCAATTCCCAATTAGTAATTAATATGTCCCAAATATCTCATTTCAAATACCTTCTTCAATTATTTATCTAGGGTGAGTGCAAGCTAATGAGGGTCACTTTTGGTGCATTAGATTCAATAGAAAATTGAAAAATCAAGCATCCCTCAACTTACTTGGATTTTTTGAGATATTTACACAATATATCTTGCTTTGAGTGAAAAATATGAAATGTAGGAAATTGAATGATATTTCGGAATACATAAGTTTTATGTATTGAAAATTTTCATAACTTTTTCAAGCTTCATTTTTCCTAACAATCACTTTTATTTTTTAGGAAAATGATAATGTATATATTTTTGTTGGTGCAACCTTTGAGGGCCTAAATCATGGTTTCAAGCTAGAAACGTTTGTAGGCGTGTAGAGAACCTATAGCACTAGTGCAATGATATTTTTTGAAAAATAAAATTAATAATTTTCAATTATTTTATAATTATCTAAGTGATCATTCTTTGAAAATACCATGCCTTTTGTGGGTGCATCCTTTGAAGTAAAATGGTTTTTTTTTATAAAATGTAGAGTTAAGTGTCTTCTAGTGCACCATACATTTTTTTTAAATGCTTATGAAATGAAAAAGTTACAGAAGAAACACTAAAATCATGTTTTTTGACATAAGGAGTGATGACACAAGATAATTAGGAAAATAATAAAAAGAATTGATATTCTTTTAAAAATATTACATATTTGTCACTCTTCATAAAAAATACTATCTATGTCTTAAATTTAGTCAAATATGGTTGTGTCTATCATGCTGCAAATAGTGGTGGAAGATATGAATATTATGGACATGGAGGAGATGCCCAATTAGCTATGGTTTATCATATTCCATAGCAAAGGGTTGGTAACTCCAACTAACCAAATAGGACAGTGGATGACACACAATAAGTGCATGAGAAGTCAGTTCTTAGGTGATATTGGATGCTCATGTGTTATGTTTAAATTCAAATATCTATTCCCGCATCTGGTGTTGATTTAAATGCTCAAGCATTTTATTCTTACAAAAAGCTTGTGCATTATGTAATACAAAACACTCTAGCGCTCTAGCGTTGTGGACTACATAATGCTCTAGTGTTATGGAAAACATAATTCCAGGGCATTATGTATACATAACGCTATAGCGTTTATGAGTTATAAAAATATGTAGCATTTCAAACCACATATATTATGTGTTAAGTGCCTAATGAATATAAGGGGGGGGCTAAGAAAGAGAGGGGATACGAGAGGGGGTGAGTGGATATCCTCATAGTCCTTATCCCCTAATTCCCTAATCCATTAACATGTTTTAACACCTAATACCTTAATTCCTAACCTCTTAAAACCTATCCCCCTAACCCTAGAGCCCTAAATACCTTTACCTATACAACCCCTAAACCCTAAACCCCTTAATTCCCTTAATTGTTTACATATATTCCTTTAACCATCATCCTAACCCCTATTTCCTAGTTAACCCCCTAACCATAAAACCCCTAACCCATAATCCCTAAACCCCAAAACCCCTAAATCCTTAGAAACCCCTAATCCATCATCTCCTAGAATACATTAATCCATTGATTCATAACCGCATAAACCCTAACATCCTAACCTTGGAGCACTAAATACCTTAACCTCTAGAGTCCCTAACCCCTTGATGGCAACTCAACTGAACAATAGTAGATTCCACTCTATAAACATATAATTTTTATGAACTAGTTTCCAAATTCTAATAAATGTGTATATATAAATTTTGACAGACAAATGGAATTTAAAGTTTACACTCAGCTACCATTGATTACACTCTGATCTATGGTATAAAATTGTTTGAATTTTCTATAGTAAAATGTATCTTCCATATTAAATCGTGACCATTCCTTGTTCAATCCAACAGAGTAAAACCAACCTGGAAATGTTTCCTCCTCTGTTTGACTTTAACTGTGAAGGCATCCAAGAGATCTTGTATTATGCACTAGGGCTTCTTCTCAACAGCTCAATCCAGATGGTACCAGGAACGATGATGGAATTGGCCTTTAAGTCCTTTCAACTCCCTCAAAACCGAGATAAACCATTGACATTCCATTAACAGCTAGACAAAGAGATTTTTCAAGCAAAAATAGGTTTTGATTCATATTATTTCAAACTAGTTCCTGTGCTAATAAACTCTACAAACATTCTAGAGACTGATTCTCAGCTACAAGTTACCATATATCAATTGATCAAGTATCATGATCAATTGACTTTATCTCCAATAAGACCCCACACCAGGATTAGATTTGTATATCTAGTGAATATTATCTCAACAGAAGATGCCATCTAAAACCAAATAAATTCATGAAAACCCATAGAGTATAATTACTATGTTTCCTTATTCCAAGAACAACAAAAAATTCAATTACAGTGCCATTTTTAAGGAACCACTAGAATCTATTTTGGAATGATAACAAATAGGATCTACAACATTTAGAGATCACAATCAATATAAACAAATAAAAAATGATGGCTCTTTAATATTCGAGAGCCTATTTGGCAATAATAGCCATTATTACAACACACACATCAACAGCCCTTAACCACTTTATGTCTAATCACACAACTCCTAACCCCTAATACCTAGTACACCCATAACCCATACCCCTAAACCATAATACATAAATACCAAACCCATAGATCCCTAAATCCCTAAGCTCTTATCCCCTATAAACAATTAGACCTTTAACATGTCGAAACTTAAACCATATCCCCCTAACCATTGAAGCCTAAATTCCTTAACCCCTAAATCCCCTAACCCCTTATATGTTGAACTCCCCAACCCATAAATATGTAATCATGTAAACCACTTTATGCCTTTACCTATAAATTCTTAATCCCTAACCCCTAAGTCCTAGTTAACCCTTAACCCTAAAACCCCTAACCCATAATTTCTAAATTCCAAAACCCCTAAGTCCTTAAAAAACCATAATCCATCATCTCCCAGAATCAATTAAGTTATTAATTCCTGACCTCATAAACCATAACAACCTAAAACCAAAGCACTAAATCCCCTATCCCCTAAACCCCTTAATCACTTTACATCTAATCCTGCAACCCATAACCCCTAAGACCTAATCCACCCTTAACCCATAAACAACCTAGCCCATAATACTTAAATTCCTAAATCCCTAAGATCTTAACCCTAGAATCAATTAAACCATTAACATCTTGAGCCTTAACCCTTATCACCCTAACCATCGACCATTAAATTCCTTAACCGCTAAATCTCCTAAATCCTTATGTTCTTAACTCTCTAACCCATAAATATGTAATCATGTTAACCACTTTATGACTTTACCAATAAAATCTTAATTTGTAACCCCTAAGTTCTAGTTAACCCCCTAAATCCTTAGAAACCCCTAATCCATCATCTCCTAGAATACATTAAGTCATTAATTCCTATGCTCATAAACCCTAACACCATAACCCCAAGCACTAAATACTTTAACGCATAGAACCCTTAACCCCTTAACCACTTTATGTCTAATCCCAATACCCCTAACCCATAATACCTATTCCACCCCAAACCCCTAAATAACCTAACTCATACCTAAATACCTAATCTCTTAACGCCTAGAGATAATTAAACCTTTAACATCTTGGGCCTTAACCCCTATTCCCCTAACCACTAATCCTTAAATTCCTTAACCCCTAAATCCTCTAAACCCTTATCTGCTTAACTCCCTCTCCCATAAATCTTTAATCATTCTAACCACTTTATTCATTTACCTATAAACTCTTAATCCCTAACCCCTAAGTTCTAGTTAACGCCCTAACCCTAAAAACCCTAATCCAAAAATCCCTAAAGCCCAACACCCCTAAATCGTTAGAAACCACTAATCCATCATCTCCTAGAATCAATTAAGCCAGTAATTCCTAACCTCATGAACCCTAACACCCTAACCCCATAGCACTAAATTCCTTAACCCCTAGAGCCCCTAATTGCTAAACCCATTAACCAGTTTATGTCTAATCCCACAACCCCTTACCCCCAATACCTAGTCCACCCCTAAGCCCTAAAACACCTAACACATAATAATTAAATCCCGAATACCTAAAATCCTAAATTCCTAAGATATTAACCCATAGAAACATTTAAACCTTTAACAACTTGTTCCTTAACCCCTATCCCCCTAGCCACCATGCCATAAATTTCTTAACCCCGAGCTCGTCTAACCCATAAAATCCCCCAAACCCCTATCTGTTTAAACTACCTAACCCATAAATCTTTAATCTTATTAACCACTTCATTCCTTTACATCTAAACTCCTAACACCTAACCCCTAAGTCCTAGTTAACTCCCTAACCCATAATCCTTAAATCCTTAGAAATCCCTAATCCCTCATCTCCTAGAATCCATTAATCCACAATACTACAATCCTTTAACCCCTTAACACTTAACCATTAACCAACTAAACCCTAACATATTAACCCTATATACCCTAACCCTTATGGACTTAACCACTAATCCCCTAAGACCTCAATATCATATTACAATCCCTTAACACTTAAACCCTTCTCTCTTAACACTTAAAACCTCTTGAACCTTACCCCCCCCCCCCAAAAAAAAAAAATTGGTTCCCTAAATCCCTTAATACCTAAAGGATGTAACCCCTAAATGTCTTTATCTCTAATAACTTAACACCTAACACCTAAGACATAAGCCCATTGACCCCTTGACCTATTTACCTCTAATGTTTCAACCACTAACCAATTACCCCAGGTTTACCCCCTCACCTCTAAACCACTTAACCCATCATCCCTAAAAACTGTTCCTCTAACCTCTGAAACACCAACACCCTAACACCCGAGCCCTAAATCCCTTAACTGCTAAATCCCCTAACTCCTTAAACCTTATCCTCTTAGGTCTAGTTAATAAGTTATTATCCCTTAGACCCTAACTTGTAAGCCATTAAATCCTATCCCCTTAAGCTTTAACCCCTAAAGATCATAAACCCTAAATAATCTAACCCCTTAATTAAACCCTAATACTTAATCCCTTAACCCATAGCCCCTAATTCCTTAGAAATCAAACCCCATAACTTCTTATCTCCTTATCTCTATAACCCTAAAACCACTAAACACATAAACGCATGTATCCCTTTAACTATAACCCCTTAACCCCTATCCTTAAGTCCCTATTTAGCCTCATAACCCATACAACATGAAGGTCAAAACCCTTAAATATAAGGAGGGATAGCAAAATAAATAAAATATTATATTGGTCAATAAATATTAATTTATAAAGTTTCAAGGAAATGTTTTGTGTGTAGATAACCATAACACTAGAGTGTTTATTTTGAATATAACGCTCTAGCAATTTCCTCCATTAGATGTTACCTAGCCATGCACCAAACATATTAAATGTTTGGTATTTTTTTTTATTAAAGAGGAATTATCTAACATTATGGACTCAAGAAACAATAGAGCGATTTGTGATAAAGATTGCGCGAGTGTTATGGATTTAAGGAAGGCTATAGTGTTTTGTAAAACTATAACACTCTAGTATTTTGGCTCTAAATAATATTTCAAATCATCTGCATACTCTATCTATTTTCTCCCAAATACTCTGTATATTGTCTGCTCGGTAGCAACGCAAGTTTATACCCACGCAAATGAAGACGTAGAACAATAATCTATGCAAGCTTGAAGACTCTCAATTCATTTTTGAAGAAGATTCTACATTCACAATCAAACAAAATTGAATAGTCTATGTTCACAATTGATGATGAAATTGCATTTAGAATTGAGCAAGCTTGAAGAATTTATATTCAGGTTTGATGAAGAGTCTATATCCACAATCAACAGAAATGTTGAAGAATTTATATTGAGAAAGCTTGAAAAAACTATATTCAAGTCTGAGGACGTCCATAGTCAAAAGCAAGGTCAAAGAATTTATATTCACAATTGAGGAAGTAGCTATATATTCAAAATTGATCAAAATTGAGGAATATATATGAACACAATTGAAGAATAATCTACATTCACAAGTGACAATTGAGCAATCTATAATCAGAATTGAGGAATTATCTATATTCACAATTGAGCAAGCTTGAAGAACCCATATTCAAAAATGAAGAATTTTATAAATTCACAATCCAGGTAGAAATTAATTTCACAATTGAGCAAGCTTTAGGAATCTATATTCACAATTGAGGAAGTATCTATTTTTAGAATTGAGCAAGCTTGAAGAATCTATATTCACAATTGAGAGAGATTCCATATTCATAGTTTTTTTTTTATCAGTAAGTAGGAGAAATTATATTATAATACAAAATGGTGATAAAAAAATGATATACAAAAAGACCTGGTTTTTCTAGATGAACTAGACAAAACCAATCTGGCAGCAAGCAGGGCTCAAAAAGGTCGTCCCCAGAGTAATTGAATGTAGCAGGAATTCATCCAAGCCTATTACATAACTTGAGCCCAAAGATATGGCTCCTACTGATACCAACTTATCGACTGAGACTGGAACCGCCCATTACATTGAAACCAATCTGAAGACCTACAGATATCATATGAAACCTGAACCCCTCCCTTGGCACTGAGCCACTAAATATAAATATTTCCTTCTTACAGTCAGTAGATAAACCGCATTAGAAACATCCCAAAATATTGGATCCTATAGCATCATTCCTTCTCTCAGACCACAAAAAAAGTCCTGAAACATATCAGAACAACATTCCCTACCCATAACAGCAACAAATTGTAACACTTCAACACTATTTACAGTTAGGAAAAGCAAAAATTCCACAAAACAAAAGTCTCAAAATCTCATCTACTTGCATCGAGGTTTGGTCCTGGGTGGCACTCCTCTTGCTGAGGATGAAGAGCACTGGCACCTTCGTTGGTTGGCGAATTGGAAGGAGTATTCCCCAGGGTGGTGGAATTATCCCCTAGCCTATCCATAATCTCCATTGCAATATGTTCAAGAAGTCAGAACCTCATCGAGCTTTCCTGCTGCCCCTTCCGAATGAGGGCCAAAGCCTCCTTTTTTCCTTGTACAGTCTGAACCTTAGCTTGTATATCACAGGCCATGAGAATTCAGACTGTCCAAAAAGGATTGAGTGCTAGGGGTCTGCCCATAAGGGTCTCATACTCCCTGAGGAGATCTAATTCCTTAATGGCAATGAAACCTTCTACTTGAAAGGGCCGCGGGGTCGATTCTTTGTAATGAACATAAAATATATAAATATTAAAAATAATATTAATAGATAATTATTAACTAATAATTAATAATTATCAAAGGGTCATGACTGTAGGTTGGAAAGTCACGAATGGACATATATAAGTCCGACCATTGTAAATGTATCATATCAATTCTATCATCAATTTAATATATTATTATGGCTTATCTCATTTACCAAGTTTTCTGGTAATATTATTTCTACAAGCGAATAAATATTCGCTTCAGTGGTATCAGAGCTAGCCCTTTCTTAGGCTTGTGCTCATTCTGGCTTTTAGCCAAAATTTCAGATTTTATCTGAGTAATTTCAGAGTTTCTCTGTACACTTGGTCTTTGACCAGCCCTGGCTTTGGCCATTCCCAGATTTCAAATTGACGAAAAATATATATATATAAAAAAATTATTATTTAAAAAAAAAAAATCCTTGAAGAAATATCGGATGCAAAATTGAAGGATACTGCAACAAATTTGAATTAAAAAAAAAAGAAAAGAAGAAGAAGAAGATAAATCAAAATCTGGGCTACACCATCCTCCACACTGCAACTCCACTCTATTTTCAGCCCTCCTCAGTCACCTGCCTCCCAGCGTGCACTTCCACATTGTCCTCCACTGTGTTTCCCTCCACACTCTCCACACTCTGCCTACTCTACCAGCGCTCCACACTCATTCGCTACTCCTTCCATTTACGCTTCCTACTCCTCCCCGTTGCCACTGCACGTCTACACTGCCACTCCACCAATCCACCATTCCACCACCGCATTCGCCAGACACCCACGCTCCCACCAACCGACCCATCCTGTTGCGCGCTGTCTGTCAACCGTTGTTGCATCAATCTCCCTCCCGCACTGCCCCAATCTTCCTTCAGCGCTGATACTCCTCCAGCTCTGCGCATTCACCCAACGCCCTCCTCCATCACCCAACGCTCTCCTCCATCTTCCTGCACCCTACATTCCCCCAATCATCGCTCCTCTTCCGGAATACCCCCATCCCTCTTCCCACCAACCTCCACATACCCACCTCCGCGCACTCACCTCCTCTGCGCGTCCCTGCCCTCGCTCTCCTCCCCCGCGCCGTCATCACACCTCCCAGCTCCCGACCTGCAAAGNCCCCCACGCTGCCATCACCTCCATTTCCATTCTTCCCTGCTGCTCTTCATCTCCACGCGCCAACCCGCCTACGCAGCCCCTTTCCCTTCCTGCACCCGTCTACCCTCCCTCACACCGTCGCGCACTCACCTCCTCTGCGCGTCCCTGCCCTGCCCTCGCCCTCCTCTGCCGCGCCGTCATCACACCTCCCACCTCCCGAAAAAAAAACAAAACTAATATATTATAATATAAAATAATATAATATATTAAATCAAATATAATATAATATAATACAATTTTCAAATATATTGTAATATAATATATTTAAAAAAAAAATCAAATATTATAATTATTATAATATTTGTTTAAAAATAGAAAAAAGAAAGAAAAAACCTATATACTTATATGGTTATATTAAAAAGAAAAGAAAAAAAACACAATAATAATATTAATTAAATAATTAATATTTATTATTTAAAAAAAACAAAAAAAAAAGACAGTATCCAAAACAAATAAAAGGAAGATCTTTTATCATTGAAGAAGTGAAATAAAAGAAGACAAGAAATCAATACTATATATTGTCGTCAAAGCCAAATTCAAAGAAGGACTCATCAAGAAATTGATAGCTGTCTATCATCAAGAAGTCAATGGCCATGGNCAGAGGCCATGGAAGCTGGTTTGCGACTACAAATAGAGAAATTAGAAGCCAAGTTAAAGCATTATCGAAGAGAGAATGAAGAATTACGACACACAAATATGAAATCGGAAATGTTGATTAAATTACATCATATGCAAAAAGAGCGCAAGGAACAAATAATTTCTGACCATAACAATCATATAGAAAAATTGTATGCCCAAATTAAGAAATTAAAAGACGAAAGTGATGCCCAAATTAAGAAATTAAAAGATGAAAGTGATTTCAATCAGAGACTAACAAATCAAGATATAAAGAAAGAAATAAGTGATTACGAAGTAGAAACAATCCGCTTGAACAAAATCGTTAACAACAAGGATGAAGAACTGGCGCACATACGACAGAAATTGACAGATTAAGAATCAGTGGTCGACCAGTATCGACAACAGATAAAAGTTCTTCAACAACAAAATAGCGACTCTGAAAAAGAACACAAGCTAGAGATCGCAAAGAGTAATAAAATAATATCCAACAATTCTGAAGAAATTTTCAGATTAAGAAACCACAACAAAACCCTGATTACAAAAATCAAAAAATCAAAAAACAACAACAAGAGGGAACAATCCGGTGACGACCTCGAAGGAAAATCACTAGAAAAGCAAGAAGAAAACCAGTGTGTAAATAATAGTAATCAGGAACCACATAACCAAATCAAGGAGCTAGAAATTAAAGAAAAGTCGCAAGAGGAAGGAATCGAAAAGATTCAAAATCGTAACCATCTACTAGATAACCAAGAAGCACAAATCGAGGAAGTGAAGAAAGTCTTCATCGCAATCTAAAAGAAAGAAGAAAAAACAACACCTACACCTTACAGACATCCAAATTATAATCATCATTTTGACCAACGACAAGTTCAAAATGAATATTCACAGAAGACTTATGTGGACATGCGAAAATATCGACATAAGAAGCAACACTTGAGACGAGTTGTCCCACAAAAATATCTCAGAGCTCCGATAAAAATAGATCTGGGATGGACCACAGCAGATACGATGCGACACTTCTCCTAGGGAATCCGTAATTCGTATCGGCTCATCTCCTCATATGTCGCAAATACAAAATGGAAAGAATTCCGAGATGACAGATTAAAATAAATCAGACATTAATGTCAAATACATCTTTGAGGACAAAGATTCCCTTAAGGGGAAGGCAATGTAATGAACATAAAATATATAAATATTAAAAATAATATTAATAGATAATTATTAACTAATAATTAATAATTATCAAAGGGTCATGACTGTAGGTTGGAAAGTCACGAATGGACATATATAAGTCCGACCATTGTAAATGTATCATATCAATTCTATCATCAATTTAATATATTATTATGGCTTATCTCATTTACCAAGTTTTCTGGTAATATTATTTCTACAAGCGAATAAATATTCGCTTCATTCTTCCACAATTGTGGGAAGATCATTCCTTCAGTTGGGCATCACCCCACTGGTTCCTTCCCCTCTGTCATTTCCTCTCTGTCAATTCTGGGCTCTTTAGTAGCGAGGCATGATAACACTACACATAATGTTACTAGGTTCCTGAAGGAAAAGAATCACCACCATGAATGCGACCCTGTGATCCTGTCTGGGTAAATTTATAGATTGTAAACCTTCCCTCCACTAGATTGGAGCATTGAATCTGCTCGAGCTTTTTTCCTTAACCTCCATCATTCTTTGCCTTTCACCGTGCTTCACCAAATCTTTCATGCTGTGTAAGAGATACGCCATATTATTCTTCATTGAATTCCAATTGATACGGAGATCTATGAAATTCCCCATCCTTGCAATAGCTAACATGGGATCCATACCCGCAAGCCCGCAGGGTTAGCTCCTCTCCTTCTCCTCGCACGAATCAACCAGATTATTAATCCTGAAAAGTGTCATGAATATTCGATGGTTAACATGCTCTCCTGCTGGAGGTCATTCCTTCTACGATGACCACGTGCTCCGTACCTCCACTGCATCTTTAGGCATGTGGTACACCGGCCCCACTTGGCGATCGATACATCTCGTGACTTTTCATGCCCGCCACCACTGCACTTGAGGGCTTGTTACTTGGTAATGATATGACATATGCCTTAATTCCTGTTGAGTTGGAGCACCAACTGTATTCCACCTATTGTGGGTTGGGATGCATCTTACAGTTGTCCATTTCTAACCTACCTTCCCTGTCATCCTTCGCTAACTTCTTACATCATTGCCATATTACCTATTTGTTTGCCCTTTCGTCGAGCTCTTCCACATGGAAAGAGCATAAAATTTCCACTCCTTCATTCATGAGAGCATATTCCACCTTGTTGACCAATTTCCTCACATGCGAGAATAGAATGGTTGAATGTCCTGCTAAGATCCTTTTGAGAGAAAATAGTCGGTCTTCCCATCGCTAGTTCTTTGAGAACTGTGATGTAGATTCACCATTTTGGATCTATCGAGCCATGTTTATTATTACCTATGAATCGCCTTCCACCACCAATGGAGTATTCCCCGCTTGCAGAGCCCATGATAAGCCATTAATTAGGCCTTCTAGCTCCGGCATATTGTTTGTGCTATTTCCAATTGATCCCCAGAGCATGCTGAGAATAATTCCATCCGAGTTCCTTAATGCTCCTTCGAATCCTACAAGGCCTGGGTTTCCTTTGGCCACTCCGTTGAAATTGAATTTAAAGGATCCTTCTGGTGGCGTAGTCCGATTTTTTGCACTATTAACAGAGGTTGGATCCATTCTAGTTAGCGCGTTGTTGATAGGTAATTCAATAATCCCCAATTCATACAAAATACTTCTTTCGTTTGCTTCTGCTATGAAATCTTCCTATGTCCACTGGTGTAGGGTAATTGTTTCTTTTAGGTGTGCTTCTATAATGGTCTAAATTTCCCCTTTTTTTTGGGTTTTGTTTTCAAAGATTTGACTGTTATGATTTTTCCATAGTTCCCACACCGTAAAACCAGGGAGAATCTCCCATAGTCTATTAACAATTTCATTTTTGAATTCCTTCATGGGCCATTCTGTAATTGTGATATCCGGCCTTCCTTTGTGTCGGTAGTTTTTTTTTTTAGATGGACGCTCCTTTTTCCCAGAATGAGTCTGCCACCGGACATTCATCCAAAATATGGTTGATATTTTCATTGCTGTCATCGCACATACAACAACTAGAGGGTCCAATGATTCCCATGATCTAAAGGTTATCTCAGGTTAGGATGCGTTGTTTCAACACAAGCCAACAAAAATTCGTTACCTTTGGCCACCACCCTCCTCCCCATATTTTTCCCCATTTGGCTTCTAGTTCAATATTCTGAGTCCCTGTTACTAGACCTAGGGCCTGTTTGAGGTTGAAATTGCCTGTGTTGGAGTAACCCCATGTGAGTTTGTTTGGACCGTCATTTTTGGTTATTCTTCTGGAATTAAGCTCTGCAATGAAGTCTTCCACATCTTCCCCTGGGGCTTGATATTGCCACCAATTATTTTCTTTCCAAGCCTTGAAGATCCAGTCATTGTCTCTAGGATCCTAGAATTCTTCCACCGTGCTCTTGGAATGGTTCTGAAGGAAGGAACCTAGAACAAGGGAGTCACCACCACATGTTAGAATCAATTATTGGTTCCATGCGTCCCTAGAAAATCGTGCGGTTCTGCCATCCCACACTTCCCAGAAACTATGCTTCTAGACCAGACCTCTGTTTTCCTATGCTGCTTTCCATTTACTAGACTCTAGTAAGTTTTCTTGAAATCACACCAGGGATTACTTGGGCCATAGGGGAGCATATTTCAGGTGCCACAATTTGACCCACGGATCCTCTTCATAATTAATCCACCTCCACCATATTTTGGCACTCATCACCTTGTTATTGTCTAGAGGACCTCGTAGTCCCAGGCCCCCAAGTACCTTAGGAGTACAAATGGTTTTCCAATCCACCAAAGGCTATTTCCTGTGACCTTCCGATCCTCCCCATAGGAAATTTCTCTAAATATTTATGATTTGTTTAATGAATGATTTCGGATGAGTCTGGTCAGAAAATTAAGGGCTCTGAAGGTCCAGAGGTTGAGCTTTTGTTTGATTTTATCCAACAACTCCTTCCATGATATTTGTCTTATAGTTGATTCCACTAGCGGTGCTCCCAGATATTTTGATGGAAGTATTCATTCTAAAAAATCCAGGATTCTAAGGATATTCCTTTTGTTAATTCTCGAGGTATTGAAGAAGTATGTCTAAGACTTTTCCTTGTTGATTTGTAGACCACTTGCTTCCAGGAATGTGTTCAAACAATCTTTGATTTCCCTGGCCTCCTAGACCGATGAAGGTCCCATAAGCATATTATCATCCATGAACTGTTGATGGGTCTGGGGGTCCATCCCTATAGTTAGAGATAATCCCCCAATCTTGTTCTCAGATATTTTGTTTTTGAGTATCCTTCCTAGTCCTTCAGCCGCTATGATGAAAAGGAAGGGAGAGAGGGGGTCCCATTTCCTTATTCCTCTGGAAGCATTGAAGGGGGTCCAAGCAAAGCCATTGACCAATATTGAAAAAAAAACAAAGAGACCATATTCATGACCCAGTTTGTCCAATCCTCTGAGAAACCAAAAGCTATGAGAATTCCTGCCAAAAAATTCCACTTCAATTTGTCATATGCTTTCGAGAGATCCAATTTTAGGAGCATACCTGGAGTCTTTGTGGATTTAAGTCAATGAATTGTTTCATAGACCAAAATAATGCCATCCAAGATTTTCCTTTCGTTTAGAAATCCAGCTTGTTCCAGTGAGATGATGAGTGGAAGTAGGGGCCTCAGACGATTGGCCATAACCTTAGAGATGATTTTGTAGATGAAATTACACAGAGAAATCGGTCTTAGTTTCCCGAGATCCTCTGTACCATTTTCTTTGGGGATGAGTGTTATAAATGTAGATTTAAGAGCTCTTTGGATATTCCCTATCTTCCTGGAGTATTCTAGCAAGGCCCGCATTTCCTTTCTTAACCAGTCCCAACAAACATGGAAAAAATTTGTAGTGAACCCATTTGGCCCCGGAGCTTTGTCTTTTGCCATTTTCTTAATAGCCATCTACACTTCCATCATCTCAATGGATTTTCCTAGTATGTGATTGTGTTCATCTGTGATAAGCTTGGGGATATGTCGAAACACTTCTCTCTGAGCTTCGTCTCCGTCTTCTTCTGGTTTCTGAGAAAGCTTAGCAAAATAAGAGTTCAAAGTGGTTTCTATTTCTTCTTGTGTTTCGACTATGTTATCGTCCTCCATATTCAACCTATCCAGTCGATTCCCCCATCTGTGTTAGATGGCCGCTTTGTGAAAGAAGCTGGTGTTGCATTTCCCTTCTTGGATCCATTTGACCCTTACCTTCCGGTTCCATTAGACTTCCTATTGTTGTTCTCGTTCGTTGAATTCATGTAACAAGATTTTTTCTGGTATCCTTAAGTCCTCCGAAAATCCCATATTCGTCACTTGATCCTGGTTCAGCTGCATCTTACTCTCTAGAGCATGTTTTGCTTGAAATTCATTACCAAAGGACTCCTTATTCCATTTTTTATCGTTAAGTTTTAAGAGTTTAAGTTTCTATTGGAATTGATACATTCGGGTGCCTCTAATGGGTGGGAACCCTTTCCACCATTCCTTGAGTTTCTCATGGAAATCTGCTTGGAGGAGCCAAAAATTTTCAAATCTGAATGGTCTGCAAGGATTTATCCCTATATTATCCCATTCTAGACTAATAGGCTAGTGATCCAATCCTGCCACTGGAAGTACCATTGCTCTTAATTCTCCACTAGCCATCATGATAGATTCTAAGATTAAAAAGCAGTCAAGCTGACATGCTATCCCTCTATCTCCAGCTTGTTTGTTGTTCCACATGAATATACCATTAGAAGTTCTTGTAGCAAGGATTTCTCCCTACTACAGGGGCAGGAATGGCTCCCTTGTGCATATAGGGCACAAGGGTAGGTTCGCACTATTGGAAAACAGGAAAAGCGAAATGGAAATGCAAGTAAATAGAATAGTAAATTAAAGTAAGATAATCTAGTGATAGAAACCAGAACTAAACTAAATCATAAGCAAGAGCAGAAAGAAGAAGTGGAAGCTTTGTGAACCCATCTGCAGAAAATGGGTTAAGGTTCTACCTCCTTAAACCCTGCAAAACAAAACTAAGCTACAATGGAGAAACCTACAAACAATGTTAGAAAAAACCTGCAAGAAACAATAGTTAAAAGTCAAAGCAATCTAAATAGCTAAGAAGCAAACACAAAAAACACAAATATACCTTCTCTTGGTGGGTAATGGGCCACCATGCCCTAGCTCCTGGAAGCCTCTCTATTTTGGTTGGGGGAGCAACGGCTCAAATTGGAATGGATGTGGAGGAGAGGGAATGTGGGTGGTTTGAGAGGGAAAGGTCTCAAATCATCCATGCGCAGCATAACAATAGGCAAGGGAGAAGTTTTTTGAGAATGACCCCCCACCCTCCTTTTATAGTTTTTCCAAGGGATTTTAGGGTTTTAAGCCCTTGGTCAGGGATTTAGACCCTTTTTTGGGCCTTTAGCCCCTCCCACCCTAACTTTAGCCCCTTTTTTAGGGATTTAGCTCCTAGGGGGCTATTTTGGGCTTTCTTTTGGGGGTTTTTAGCCCTTTTCTTCATCCTTGGGGTCTTTTGGAGGTGTGGGGGTCTAATGGAAGGTCTGATGGAGTGATACGGGGGTTGTGAGATGGTGTCCTTGGGTGGTGTAGGACATAAAGATCTATGTGGGGGGTTTTTGGGTTAACAGATTGCCCCCTGATGTGTGAGGGAAGGAGCTCAACATATGGCTGACATACATCATAGGATTTACTATGTAGAGGTGGTGCTTTCGGGGCTGGGGCATGGTGGCTTTTGGTTTTTGTATTAATTTTGTTCCCATCAATGGGTGAGATACAATAAATGTGTGACATATATATGGACGAGGCGGGAATTCCCATGCTCATGACAATGCCAAAAGAATTATTTGATCTATGCTCTAAAATACAAGAGCCGATCATATACAACTGATGTTACAATGCTGGTTGCCTCTATGTGAGGCTAAATACAATACTGATCTAGTTCATTGGACCCATGGAATTCTCATGGAATGCTACGTCTTCATGATTAACGGTCTAATGGATCTGGTACATAGCTGTGTGGACTCGCTGATTGAGAGTCAGAGTCTCTGTGGTACAAGTATGTTGCATCAATCATAAAGGTTTATCGAAGGACTGTTGGGGCTTCTGAACATTGTCTCCAACGCAACCCGAAAATCACAAGGGACATAACCTGTTTAGGTCTCTCGAGTAGACTCACCAATGTGCTAGAGTCAGCTGACATCCAGGGTCTTCTACCAAGTACTGTGCAGAACAAACCCTGTACGAATCTCAATGGTGCNGAGAAACAACCATCCCAAGAGGCACTAAGGACTCCTCTCAAGTGGTCCAAGGAACTCATCAATGATGTTAATGAAACCAAGGTACAGGGACCTCTGGGTATATCCTCTGGAATATGTGTGTTGGCATCGACAGAGGGAGACCTACGCCTAGTCAAGGCAATGATGTTTCCTTGACCAAGAGCGGGAGGTGGATAACCGAAAGGTGTGAAGAAATCTGCGTACTGACTCACTGAATTGGGGGGGAGGGGAGGGAAGGGAAGGAACTGAACAGGGACAGGGGGGAGTGGGAGACTCAAACTTCCTTTGTTCAGAGTATGAAGACAGGGTGGACCAGGAAGCAAATGAAACTTAACTCATGGGGATGGGATCATAGCTGTAATACCGGGAATGTTGGTGCAGATGGGAAATACTTGGAGGATGTGGACATTTTTGATACTGATGGGATCCAAGGAAGACACATTGCAGAGTACTCTGAACAAAGGCGACCCAATGTGGGAATGCTTCCAAACTGTTTGCAATGGGGGGGTGTCTAGGGACACCATTATGGTACGATCTCATGAATTTTTTGTGAGCCCGAGAAGGTAAATGCTCGATGGTGCTTTCAATTTTAGAGAGTCTGAAATCACAAAGAAAACTCTAGTGGGAGCTCTTTTTCGTTGGTAGTCTCCTGTGCCCAAAAAAGGATAAAAGTATACATAGGAGAGCTCGCCCATCCTAGAGGGGATGAGAGACTTCTTTACCATTGGTAGTCCAATCAGGACGGAAAAGGTTAAATGATTTTACGAGCATGAACTAAACCAAGTTTCCTCAGTGATCTTTTCTTGTTGAGACAGCTAGAAAAGAGCTTAACAACAACCGGTGGTGAGCTTTTTCATAAAGTGTGGCCCCTCTGCCCGAGAAAGCACAAAAGTATGCTGAGGGGAATGGTCTTGGCTTGAGTGTGCCAAGGAGGTCCTTTTCATGAGATGGTCTACATGGTCTGCAAAAGGAAGTAAATGAGACAATGTAGATGCCCTTTCCTATACTTTAGCAAGCGGGAAAGGAAGCAGCTGCACTCAACTATCTTTTCATTGTTTTAAGGAGTTAGAAAAGAGCTTAAACGAAACTCCCGTGTGGTCAACTAACTGCGGTGGCATGAGCAGTGCCCCATGTCGGGACGGTGGACAGAGGTCCAAAGGTCATCCACGCAGTATGGATGAAGCAGAAGGATCTCAAACATACCAATACATGCGTGGGATATATCGCGGTAGAGGCTTGTGAGACGGTGCAACAGAGGCATCCAAATCGAGGTGGCTCTCGGACAGAGGTCAAGAGAGTGTGTGTGTGTGTTGCAGTGGACGGAATTGACCACATGTGATGTGAGTGCAATTCCGGGGGCATTTATATGCCAAATGCATGCAAGAAAAAGAAATTGTTTTGTGGACAGTGGTCCAGAGGTCCACGTAAGGTGCAGTGGATGGAAAAGATAACTGTGTGTTAAAAATACACAAATAAAAGATAAAATTATAGCCCTTAACGGGCGGCAGCCCAAAAACTCACATGAGTTGCGGGTGATACAAGTACAGGTCCGTAGACACTTGCATCATCATGTCATGGCTTGTAAATCAAGGCAACTTGTGGGAAATGGTCCCAAAATTGATTAATGAAACATGAGACAATGGTCTTAGAAATGGAAATTTGATCCCGCTGGTGTGAGAGGTGTCTCTAACTAGTTCCGGGTGACTTTGGATTAGCAGCTGATGGTGCTACCCCTGACTTGTGCTAAAAAAATGTTGAAAAATAAGAAAGGGACAAAACTACGCTATAAGGGACTCATCGTGGTGGTATTAGGCATAGGATCTCTTGAGGTGGAGCCTGGTGCACGGCTCCTTCAAGAGTTGACCATCTGAGTCAGTGAAGAGGTATGCCTCCTTGCTGAGACAAAGGTCATTGGCAAGGCTAGGTGACGGAATCTGATCTTTTATGGAAAGAATCAATTCCCCACTATGGTTTAAAGGGAATGGGGTAAAACCAAAGGTGGTCTTATAGATATCTCCGTCATTTCATAAGTGGTGCTGGGATAGATCAAGTGGATCTTCCACACTCAACGAGATGGAACGGAAACTGGTGTTAGAGACCATGTAAATGGTATTGGTTATCATTGTTGTGGCCTTTCCCCTAGTCTCTGTTGGAGGAAGAGGGGCATGCCTAGAGATGGGAGGAGTCTTTGATGGACCTGGAGGTAGGTGCAACATAATCTCAATTGGCTGGACATGATTCAACACATATTGGGGCCTTATAGGTAGGGTAGGTGGTTCAAGGTACCACATAGGATCTCCCAGTGTGAAATCCTATAGATTGCGGGTTTCCAAGATAGAGTTACTCATGATCTCGGATGGTAGGAAAAGGAAAAGGAAAAGGATCATGTTGAGTGGGAATGAACCCCAATGTTTCCATGGTAACTAAGGTTGAGGTTGCAATTGAGGCTGTGGCTGTGGTTGGGGAAACAATGGAAGAGAAAGGTCTGATGGACCATCGGTGATGGTGGAGACAAGAGGGTCTGTGGAACTGGAAATCATGTAAATGGACATGGTGTCTGAAGAAGGAGGTGGGGGATGAACTTATTCGATCAAGGTGATCTCATACTCAAGGGAATGGTGATGGAGGTCAGTGAGAGCCATTCAAAACTCAGGCAGGTCTTGGCAATGGTGGGAGTAATGTCCATACAATCCAGAAAGGGCACAAGCATGGTTTGTCCTCAATGCCTTGTTCTTGACTATTGGCGTGGTTGGGAGTTCAACCATGGGGATTTTTTTGTTTGTATCCATGGCATCTAGATGCACATGGATCACTGGGATTTCAGGGAAATTCTAATTTGGATGGCCCTGTTGTTCATAGATGTCACAAGGTGGGACTTGTCGTGGTTCTGCGGTGTCTTTGGTGTTCTTGCCACTAGCCCTTTTGGGTTGGGGTGGTGTAGGTGAAGGTGCGGTGGTTGGCTTTTGCGGACTAGGTGGAGGGTGAGACTCGACCAAGATAGGTTGCACTGGCATTGAAACAACCTAGGGCATTGCTGGTTGATCTGGTGGATCTAGATACCACACTGGGATCCCCAACGTAAAGTTGGGTAGGCTTAAGGTGGCCATGACTGGCTTGCTCATGACACCAGGTGGGGGAAAGAGGAAGGAAATTGTATGGACCAGAGATGAGCCCACATAACTCCTAGCTGGTTGCATGTGGGGGTGTGGTTATGGTTGCGGCTGCACGTAATGTTGCTGTTGTGGGTGATGTTGTGGCTGCTGTTGGCGTTGCGATTGCAAATGATGTTGTGGTTGTGGTTGGGGTTGTGGTTGTGGTTGTTGTTTGGGTGCAGCGGTGCTTAATGAGACCATGCAAAAGTTTGCAGTTTGCTTTTGTGTTGGTGGTGGTGACACCAACGGGAAAGGAGCCGTCATGGTAGGATCGGTAAACAACCCAAGGCCCACATTCAATGGTGGGGAGGCTAGTGTGTTTTCAACCACAGTGTTGGTTGGCAGGATGACATTAGCGTGTGTGGTCGCCCCTTATGGCTCAATGGTGGTGATGGTAGGGATAACATTGGTAGGTGTTGCTAACCCTTACGAATCATGGTAGGTGAGTTGGTCAACCGTCACAATCTTCCCTTCATGGGGAAACATCATGAGGTGAAAGACTGTTGACGTGATGGCTCACATGGCATACATGTAACTCCTTTGGAGGAGGATATTGTAGTCCAATTGAGCATTGATGACTTCGATGTCAATCAGGACTATCTTACAAGCTAATGTGATGGGGACATGGGGGAGGATTCCTTGGGCTTTAGTGGGATGTCCATCATAAGCCCGCAGAGTCGTGGAGGACGGTTGCAGAATTGGTGATCCAATCTTTTGCCAAACCAAGGTAGAAATGACGCACATGGATTCCCCCTCATCCACTATGCATCGATGCACAACCAAGTTCTGGATGGATACCGGGATTTGGAAGGCAATAGTGGAGGGCATGCGCGGCTCTTCATTCTGCATGTCAAATGTGATTAGCTTGGATTTAGAGGGGTCTACTTACCCTAGAGCGGCTAGTAAGGATTTTCGCTGCATTGGGCATGTTTTAAGTACCTCAAGAGCAGACATGGCGGTTGGTGTTTGGGCCAAATCATCCACAATGCTATAGCCGACTGCAATTCTAGCTGTGGCATTATTGGAAACTCTATGTATGGGGGGGCACAGAAATGGGGGTAACTGAAGAGGTAGGTTGATAGTATTAGACGTGGATGTTGCTGATGATTCAACAGGTTCAGTGGTGGTACTGTACTGATTCCATCTAGTTTGAAAGTTGACCTCTTCAGTCGTCATGGCTAGTAGGTGATGAACACCTATTTTGGCCATGGGAGGTGCCCCTAGAGCATTGGGATTGGATTAGGGAGGGGGTGCATTTTCCACCAATCCTTGGACTAGTAGTGGGTTTTGAAGCACCATGGGGGGAGGTCCTTGAGGTGTCGGGTTGGGTTGTGCTTGGTTTGTAGTGTTGGAAGCTTGTTGGGCCTTGTTTTGAATGGCCTGCTTCACATGACCCATGAAGGGATACTTGAATGTATAGTGCCCATAAACCTTACAGAGTGTGCATGGTTGGTTTGTGCACAATGGGGCATTGCATCTTGGTGCATTTGGTCATGGGGGGTTCTGGGCTGGCTGGTTTATCGCGGCATTGTTGGGAGCATTCAGTTGTTGACCTCCTCCCTACTATTGGTTATTGCCTTGCTTGTGGGGCCGGTTATTCCTAGCTTACCCTTGTTGATTGTTGGGGGCAAGCTTGTTGGGATGGTTTTGCTGTGCGAACACCTGTCCCAATGGAGCGGGAGGAGTGGGGGCGGGAGCTTGAACTTGTTGCACTGGAGGTGCATAGTATATTTGTGGGGGTGGTGGTGCCACAAATGTGGGCATTTGCCCCACATATTGCTGTGTTTTCCAAGCCATGGCCTAAGCCTGCTGCGGTGGCATGGGTTGTGCATAAGAAGTTGATGCTCCGGACTGGGACATCATTCTACCATAGTCCGGAGCTTGGTTTTGGTAAGCAACATTAGCAATGTTGCTTGGTTGTGGTGTAATGGCAGGTGGTGTCGGTCGAGGCTGCAGCTATTGGGAGACCGATCCTATGATGCCATCCGCAGCATGGGATGCCCCCGGTGCATCACGGTAGGAGGTACTTGGACGGGGAGCGTCTGGAATGACGGTATACAAGTATCCCGACTGGGCATAGATGAGGTCAAATTGTTGGGCCTTTAGTATGGCCTCTTCTTCATATTGGGGACGTTTAGATGCAATGTCCTTTGCAATGGGTGGGAGCAAAGTCTTAAGCAACCAATCCAAGAAGATCTTGTCATCTAGTTGGATTTTGCGTAAGCTACGACGTCACCGACACTCATGGATATGGTTAGTTATGTGAGCGGTAGTGCTTTGACGGCAGGATAATGGGATTTCCACCCGCTCGTCATATTTGACAGGGAGTTGGAAATACTATAGGAACATGAAGGATAGGGAGTTGAAGTCGGGGTACTTGGCTTGTGGTAGCTCAATGTATCATTTGGCCGTGGCACCTATAAGGGTACATTGAAATAGCCTCAACCTGATGGATTCGTCTACAATGCTGTTGGATGAGCACCATAGATGGAATGTCATTATGTGGTTTTGGGGACATTCCCTGGCTTTGCCTTCAAACGTGGGGATCTCTAATGGCATCTTAGTTGGCATAGGTGGCCAAAAAGCTTGGTGGCAGATGGGGTCGTTTGTTAATCTAGCCAAATCAAGCAAGTTCAGATGAGCCATGAAGGGTAGATTTGATCCCAATTTAATGTGGGATGGGGCTGCAATGGGGGTGGGGTTTGCAGGTGCATAGTGCATCTGCACAGCTGGGGGTGCTTGCGGTGGCACCATGGTGGATGGGCCAATGCCCCCAAGTGTTGTAGGTGGGATGGTATGGGTAGCGGGGGAATTCCCCCCATGTATGATAGTAGGGGCAATGTAGGTGGATGGTGCATTGCCCCCCTATGTGGAAGGAGGGGTAATGTGTGTGGAGGGGCCACTGCCCCCATGTGTTACCACTAGGACAGCTTGGCTGGTCACTGCCAATAAGATCTTGTCGTCTAGTTGGATTTTGCATAAGCTACGGTGTCCATGCCACTCGTGGATATGGTTAGTTATGTGAGTGGCAGAGCTTTGATGGCAGGATAATAGGATTTCCACCCCCTCATCATATCTGACAGGGAGTTGGAAATACTGTAGGAACATGAAGGCTAGGGAGTTGAAGTCAAGGTACTTGGCTTGTGGAAGCTCAATGTACCATTTGGCCATGGCACCTATAAGGGTGCGTTGAAATATCCTCAACCTAATGGATTCGTCTACAATGCTATTGGATGAGCACCATAGATGGAATGTCATTATGTGGTTTTGGGGACATTCCCTAGCTTTGCTTTCAAACGTGGGGATGTCTAATGGCAGCTTAGTTGGAATAGGTGTCCAAAAAGCTTGATGGCGGATGGGGTCATTTGTTAATCTAGCCAAATCAGGCAAGTTCAGGCGAGCCATGAAGGGCATATTTGATCCCAAGTTAATGTGGGATGGGGCTGCAATGGGGGTGGGGTTTGTAGGTGCATAGTGCATCTGCACAACTAGGGGTGCCTGCGGTGGCACCATGGTAAATGGGCCAATGCCCCCAAGTGTTGTGGGTGGGCTGGTATGGGTAGCGGGGGCATTGCCCCCATGTATGATAGTGGGGGCAATGTAGGTGGACAGTGCACTGCCCCCCTATGTGGCAGGAGGGGCAATGTGTGTGGAGGGGCCACTACCCCCATGTGTTACCACTGGGCCAGCTTGGTTGGTCACTATGGGTGGTGGCAGTTGGCTAATGACAGTCTGCATGACTGTGCTTGGGCCACTTGCCAAGTTGTGGGTGACAGGTTGTGATGTGGACATGGGTCCACTTACTAAGTTTAGGCCGAAAAATGGATCCAGGTTTGCACTAGCCATGGGGCTTGATGGTGCAATGTGGAGGTTTGGTTCAGAATGATACAGATATAAATCAGGATCAGAGGCGGTGTGGCCCTCTGATGGTGTAGGAGATCACTGAGAACGGCTTCAACGGCGTCGATCAAGTGTTCCAAATGGTGGTGGTTCGCCTCTTATGTGCGAGGAAGATCATGGAGGATCAATTTTTTTCGCTTTTGTGTATGAAACTGGTGGGTATAATATCTGGACCCTGGTTTCAATAGCTTCCTATTGGGTGAAGGTGGTCTCTCGGCCACCAAGACTACCCAAAGACAACACTTGGCTTGTTCCTCATAGGTGCTTCTACTCAATCGGAAGGGGTCGTTGCCCATTTCGCTTGGCAATTCCTCTTAGCGACCAGCTAATTTGGGGTTCTTGTGGTACTCCTCACAATGAGTTTCTGGGCAAATCCCAAGTACTTCCCATTGTTGAAGCAGCCAGAGACTTATGTCCTCAAAGACTGCAGAATTGATTGAACTTAGTGTAAATTTGGTAAATTTTAAGGCTTACTCAGCGTCATGAAGTGAGTTGGGTTAATTATTCGGTATGGTGTGTTGGTTTGCTTGCTTTTGTTGGTATTTGGTGGCTGCAATATGGTTTATGAATTCATCATGGTAGATTTCATGTCATGGTTTTGTATGCAAGCATAAATAGAAATTTGTAAGGAAGTACAGTGATTAACCCTGAATGTTTGCTGGCCTAACTAGATGTCTACCTCACAATAATATTCTTCTTCAACCAAGAGGAGGTGTTAGGATCTCAACACAATGGGACTAAGCCCATCTGTAGATCCTCAGGTCACCTCCGGGATGCTAGGTTGGTCAACAGGGAGGATGCTTAGCGTCGTGAGAAGCCCTCCTTCTCTACCCCCTCTACCTTCCAGGTCACCCAGTTTTAGTGGTTTGGGAAAAATACCATGGAGTGCCTAGATCTATACGATCTCCCTCTTCGTCATATCCTAGAATACCCCGAAGGGTGATGACTGGGTAGAGGATGAAGGGGGAAGCAAGATGTTTATTTTTACGTTATTTTTAGTTAGACTAGCTCATTTTATTAAGCCTTAATGGTTCATTTAACATTTACACATTGTTCATGAAATTATTTGTCGAAAATACAAACTGAAACTGAAAATGACCCGCAATGGTCGGCAAAGGCGGCTGAGCCACACTAACAGTCCTCTGAAACTAAAAATTACTATTTATTAATCTTAAATTTAACTTCTGTGCGATAGGCTACACATTTCTGACCAAATCTAGTGAGGGGGCTGCGAGATTTTTTCAGAAATGAGTGAGGGGGTCGCACAGAATGCAAAAAAAACTACAACCTAATTTTTTGGGCTGAAGTCATGCTTATTAGGGGATTAAGTGCACCCTGGGTGCACTTTTTTGCTCATTAAGAGCACCCCAATCTCACTGTTTTCCCCGATAAGAGCGCCCTTCTCTGGAATGGAGTATTTTGGTGAGACAGAGTCAGATCTGGCCAACAGTAACTGGTACTGAGGTCAGTCTGACCCGGTTTGGCCTAGCAGAGGCTTCAACAGTGGTTAAAACAAGAAATAAATAGGATTTAAGATAGATTTAACATAAGATTCCTGAAAAACTTGGGCAAAAATTTTAAAAACTAAAAAATGAAAATTTTGGACCAGGGATCCTATGGGATCGACCTCGTATGGTCGCCAATTTTGTAGCAAGGATTTCTCCCTACTACAGTGGCAAGAATGGATCTCTTGTGCCGGTAGGGCACAAGGGTAGGTTCCTACTATTGGAAAATAGGAAAAGCAAAATGGAAATGCAAGTAAACAGAATAGTAAATTAAACTAAGATAATCTAGTGACAAAAACCAGAACTAAACTAAATCATAAGCAAGCGAAGAAAGATGAAGTGGAAGCTTTGTGAACCCCTCTGCAGAAAATGGGTTAGGGTTCCACCTCCTTAAACCCTGTAAAAAAAACCTAAGCTACGATGGAGAAACCTACAAACAATGTTAGACAAAACCTGCAAGAAACAATAGTTAGAAGTCAAAGCAATCTAAATAGCTAAGAAACAAACACAAAAAACACAAATATACCTTCTCTTGGTGGGTGATGGGCCACCATGCCCTAGCTCCAGGAAGCCTCTCTCTTTTGGTTGGGGGAGAAATGGCTAATATGGGAATGGATGTGGAGGAGAGGGAATGGGGGTGGTTTGAGAGGCAAAGGTCTCAAAGCATCCATGGGAAGCATAACAATAGGCAAGGGAGAAGTGTTTTGAGAGTGACCCCCCACCCTCCTTTTATAGTTTTTCCAAGGGATTTTAGGGTTTTAAGCCCTTGGTTAGGGCTTTAGCCCCTTTTTCCCTAACTTTAGCCTCTTTTAGGGTTTTAGCCCCTTTTTGAGGGCTTTAGCTCCTAGGGGGCTATTTTGGGCTCTTTTTTGGGGTTTTTAGCCCTTTTCTTCATCCTTGGAGTCTTTTGGCAGTGTGGGGGTTTAATGGAAGGTCTGATGGAGTGATATGGGGGTTGTGAGATGGTGTCCTTGGGTGGTGTAGGCCATAGAGAGCTATGTGGGGGATTTTTGGATTAATAGTTCTAACATCTATCAAATTAAGATAATCAATTAAATGATTGAATTGAGTGCTTGCAGGGTTTAAGTTCCGTATACCACCTTTTTCCTCTTCTACATTCCTGATCAAGTTGAAATATCCACCCAAGATCCATGATTTGTCCTCACCAATTTCTTTGATATTAGAGAGCAAGTCCAGAAAGGATAATTTCTTCTCTGCCTTTGGGGGCCCATAAACATTGGTAAAAAATCCTTTTATTCTGGTACCTAAAATATGGAATTCTATAGAGAGTGAAAATGGAGTGTCTAGGAATCCTGAGAGGTTAAACACTCGAGGATTCCAAAGAATGCCCAACCCTCCTGCTGTCCATTTGGCATCTATCACTACTGATTCACAACCCTTCCATATTTTTCAGGATATACTTGTTAGCTCTTCTCCTGAGCATTTTGTTTCTTGCAAAAAGACGACCCCAGATTTTTCTTTTTCAATCCTTCTTCTGAGAAGGCAGATTTTCAAAGTGCTACTGCATCCTCTAATGTTCCAGGATGTAATCCACATCAAGAATTGGTTAGATGGATGGAGAAAGAGCATCATCTTTATTTGGAAACTTGCGTGAAGCCACTAGTTTCTCTCCTATAGCTTTGATTGTGTGTACATTGCTTGGCCTTCCCCGCTTTTATTTTTTTAGTTTATTTTTTCCATCCTTGTCTTTGAGAGATTCAGCAACTACTCCCAAGGAATTCATGTTTTTAGCTTGGATTATCACCTTCTCTAGCAGGGAGACTTTCTGTGGGGGAATCTAGGTTGGAGTCTTCTCAGAGTAGATAGATTCCAATCCTTCCAGATCCATATCTCCTATCTCCATGTCTTTCAATGCAGGTTCATATGTATTTGAGACTTTCTTGATCGTCTCCTGTTGCCTCTAGAGAAGTTGATCTATAGAGGTTTTGATAGTTTCTTGCTGCTTTTTTGGGATTGTCTCTATCTCCTTCTCCTGGTTATCTTTAATATGTTCCCTATGTTGGTCTTCTTTATTGTTTTCCTTATTCTTCTCTGTTTCCTGGAATTCTTGCTAATTTCCTTATCTTCTTGGAGGATCTCGTATGTAACATGCCCCAATTTTTGCAAAAACAATATTGTCTTATTTGATTTTATTTGAGGACAATATGTTAAAATTTATGCTAAGTTATAATTGATGACTCAATAGAGCCAAGGATATTTAATGTGATTCTAAATATTTTTATTATAAGTAAATAAATCTGGAGACACCAGCTTAGGAGAGCTGTTAAAAGAGTGTTTACTGATAAAATTGGTGGAGGAGACTGGGTGGAGAGAAAACAGACATGTGGCAGCATCCTCAAACCACTTCCAACTATTGCAGGTGGCAACCTCCCTACATTTGGGGTGATGATTCCTTAAGAAAGCGGAATTAGAGCAGGTGGCTCAATTAATGACAACTAACCCAAAAGACCTAGGCAATATTTATGAAAATGTCCATTGAAGAGAGCTGAGGCTACTCATTCTAGAGAAGTGATCATTCAAGTGAATGTACTTCAGAGAAATTCAATGGCAAGGGAATTGTGGAAAGAGTTTGAGGGGTTAACTGCTAACTGATCTAGTGCAGCTTTTCAGCTAAAGGATGTTACTGCTGAGTGCAGAGTGTTTTCTGAGGCATTGGACTAGTCTATTGTTTGCATGCTCCACCAGTTCTTAGCCAAAAATACCAGGAATAGGCTTGAGGGTCCTGAGGAAGCATTGTTTGAGCGCTCTCCAGGAGTTTCGTAGGGAGGAACGACCTCCTAATGTTGTTGTTGTCCATCTTAATCATGTTCTACATTCTTTTGTTTTACTATGTTAGATGGTTAAATGTGAATCTGACTGTTATTTGAATGTTAAGTATTTAGTTCTAAAATGTTAGAGTTAGTAATATTTTAGATTATTGAAGGAATGAATATGAGTAGATGAAAAGTAATTCTACTCTGTGTTTTTCCACGTCTGGAAGGACCAAACCATACTCTAGCACAGATAGAGTATTTAAAGTAAATGAAGAGAATGATAAGAGCCTGAATTGAATAGATGTGGTTTTTCATTTCATAATAGCAGAGTAATTTAATACAGTATATAGAAGAACAATAATCTGTTTATCTATGTTTATTGTTTAACCAACTTATTATGTAAATATACGGGAAAATGAATTGCAATAACCCAGTACAGGTAGAAGGATTATTATATTAAGAAAATGACTTAATAGATAAAGTGTTGTATTTTAGACAGTAGATTATTCTTTTACTTTCAAGTTAAAATATTCTAGGTTACAATGTGTTACATTATAGACGTATTCTTTTGAATATATGTATTAAATATGTGCAATACAATAGAAATATCACAGTCAAGTTACCTTATTACATTCAGTTAAATAAAGAAATAAACTTCAAATACTTAGTTTTATTTACTAAAAATATCAACTAAACTAAGATTACTAAATATTAGAAACCAAGTAGCGTGTCACTAAAATGATTAAGATATAAAGAACATACTAAGTACAGAGAGTCCTTTTATGAAACTCTGAGTAAACCCTATCTGTAATTTATTAAATAAAACAATAAGAATATAATAATAACTAACATATAAATAAATGTTTATATATAGAACTATTTTAAATTTACAAACAGATTGTACCTATAAAAATAAACTGCAAGGTCGAAACCCTAAACAAATATTATATTTACAAATGACAAACATATAAACTATAATCCAATTACTAGGGTTATTTTATTAATAAACAATTAAATTAATATAAACTGTTTACAGTCCATTAAGGACAAATGAAAAGATAAATGTAATGATTAACCAAAAATTTTTCATATCACACATGTAACCCTAATTAAAAACAAATTTAACCAGTAACTGAACTTATTAAAAATAAACTGAAAAAAATATTTTAATAGAGGTTCACTTAGGGAAAACCCTAGCTCGTTTACCTGAGCAAACAAGTAAAATTTATAAACTATCCATGACTGAGTAATAGTCTTAAAAAATTAACAATAATGTATATATAACACATATAGTAAACAGTAATTTTATTTATACACCATCCAATAGGGTAAAAACCCTAAGTACACAGATTCACAAAAATAGCATTACTGCAAGTGAGTCCAAGCTCGAAAGAAAACTTATTTAAAAGCCATTGTTTTACATTAACAAGCCATAAGGCTGAACTTGTAAACCAACTACAACACCCAACTTACAGCCAGGATTACCCATTGACGAATCGAAGGTTTGTACATATAATAAAACCAACATTAACTTATAAAAATAAATTGCACAACTAATGGTAGAGCTGGACAAGCCTCTAAGCTCAGGGTTACACCCTCGACAACCCTATTACAAGCAGGGAAAGAACCCAAACGTTGAAATGCAGGGCTTAGCAGATTGAAGCCACTACCCTCGAACACAGCCAATATCATTCTCTTCAACAGTTTGCAAATGAAGCCTTGGGTTCCTGCAAAGTGAGCACAACACTATGTTAGTTCGAAACTCTTCTATAAAAATAAACTAACTATAAACAATATTTACTGAGAGCTTTTAATATTGGAATGAAAACTAAAATATTACCTTTAATAAGAAAAACAAACAGTCAAGCCACGGGGCTGTCGTCGACATCAAGTTTGCACATAATCTTTCCAAACCCTACAACCACAAAGGAGCATACCAACAGCAGCGAAGCCACAGCTTCACACATAAGTGACATACCACGAAAGAAGGGGAAAATGGAGTCACAGATAGGCCACACGCAAGTACTAAGCAACAACCAACAAACCCTTGTAGAGTAAAGACCCACAGTACAAAGAAAGGGCAATAAGACCGAATACTGGAGGCTGAAGCAACATTAACCAAGAATCAGAGCAAACTAGAACCAGAAGGGTCTCATGGCCACCATGAAAGTCTTGCAGAGCAGCTTGAAGGCCCGCGTGAACTGCAGAGGGAAAATGATGAAGGGTTAGGGCTGCAGTGAATTAATATCTCCAGTGCATGGTCAGGAGAATACCACGTGGCCACAAGAAAATCAAACCATGCATAGGTCGAGTTCTATAGTGCACCTTCAATTCAATAATTCCAATTATTTCAAATAATGATTTGTCATCAAACTTGCTTAAGCTATAGTATTTGCATATATAAATATCCATCGATAATCATATGCCAAATTATCGTAATGTTGGAAGCTCAATTTTAGTGTTTGGATAAATCACAATGATGACGTTGACCTAGGGATAAGTGGTAAACACTTAATCATTGGTTAGCCTTAAAAATAATCATGCTTAGAACCTTTCAATTATAAGTAGATTTTTTTATGTTTTATGCATTGTTGAATATGCATGTTATAACCCTTTAAATTCAGCGATTCGAATAGTAATCAACTATATAGTTGGCTAGCATAGAAAAGGAATTTATTCATAAATTCTTTTACATAGTTTAACTTTGGTTTAGACTTGCTTAGAACCCTTTGCACTATTTTAAGTTGTTTATGCTTGTAAAACAATGTTGGATATGCTTGGTTTTTTAAAACAAACTCATCACTCTTAAACCAATCTATTCGGGTGGTTTTAATTTATAAAATTAAATAGAATTAAATGGCTTAGAATTAGCATTATGAACATGACTTTTACCAAGTTCAACAGTGCTTAAAAACTTCCATAGACACTAGGTACTTCACAACTTGACAATGTTGGAAGTTTTCCTTATTGTGTATGTTAGAGTAGTTAGTTTTGTAAGTATACAAGATAACTTGTACTTCTTATAAGGTAGAATTGTGATCTACCATAATAGCTAATGTAGACATGAGTTTAATGTAAGAAAGGCATTATAATAATAATAAAAATTACAATGGAATAACCTTACTCAAGTTTATAATCTTTGGGAACAACATTGATTGACTTAGGTTTAAGAAGTAAAGACAAACATTACTCCCTGTGAAACAATGCAATTGATTTACACTAAGTAAACTTATAATAACAAGAAGTTTTACAGGCTATAATCTGTCCTACATAATGTAAGTATCGATCAGCTTGATACTCAAGTAAATAATACGATAATTTATAAAAACCAATAGTACAATAATTGCAAGATATGCATATCAAAGTAGAAGTTACTATGCAACAAATATTGCAAGATTAGAGCCACTATAAGTATATTTACTGTCACTAAGATCAATAAAGAAAGGAACTCTTTTATTTTGAATTTTGTTACAAAAAAGATTGAAGAAAACAAACTACTTTACCTCATGGAAGTTGCTTGGAATTTATCAACTTAGCTACTAAGCATTTTATTTGCAAATAGAAACACTTCTTGTTACTTTATGAAATTAAAATGTTTACTTGTTCAATCATACCTGTAAACCTGTAAGAACCAATAATCTTTCTCTGTTAGCATAAATGCTAAGTAAGGCCAATATTCGAAGTTAGATTCCACCTACTTGCCATAAAGAAGACTCATCAGTAAACTGAAATAAAACAATACGCAAGTAAACCTTATTTATGTTATAAAAATGAAACTGCTTAGTTAACTTAGTTTGAGATTATGTAATACTAAGCATTTGGCTGTTTCTTTTTCTGCTAACCATTAGCTGTTAGTAAACCATAGATTCAACATTTTATGTTATCTCAAAATTTTAAATTTTTGCGAAAATTTGGGGTTTTGACATGTGGTATCAGAGCACAAGGTTCAAACACTAGGCCTTGATGAAGCCCAACTAGATTTTATGAAACAGTAAATTGAATTATTATGCTGATATATTTTCTTTTAAATGTTATTCAACAGAGAAATTGTTTCTAAAGTTTAACAAACAAGTATGGAAAGGCTGGAGGAATATGCAGAGGATGAATCTCCATTTACTGAACCAGAAATTTTACCAAGAGACCCTATACCAAGAGATTTAACTACCAATTCCTTAGAACTGTTAGAAACAGTAAAAGACCTAAAATATGAAATGGAATCTGTAAAACAAGAGAATGAAAAGATTTTGAGGGCTCAGGAGGAGCTGAATCAGATCCTAATAGAAAGGTTTCAAACTGAGGGTAAGGGTAGAAGAACTGAATCAGAAGATACAAGTCATCAACATAAATTTAAAAAGATGAAACATACTAAAAATCAAAGCAGTTCATCTTCAGAGGTGGTTGGTGAACAACGAAATTTCCATTCTACTAGTGATAGTAGTGATGACAATCATTACACTAAAAAGAGGAAATACAAACCTTATGAGGAAATTTCTGGGGAATTCAAAAAGATAAAAACACCAACATTTAATGAAGAGACTGAGAAGGGGGAGGAAGTAGAATCTTGGTTATCTGGGATGAAAAATTACTTCCAAATATATAGCTATTCTAACCAATTAAAGGCTAGAATGGCTATCTACAATCTCTCAGGAAAGGTTGACATTTGGTGGCAGGACTTGAAGAGAGTCAAGGGAATAAAAGAAAAGAATGTAAATTGGAATACCTTCATGAGGTAATTCAAAAATAAATTTTTGTCTAAGCAATACTATGAAGAGAGAGCAAAAGAACTTTATGAGCTTAAATTAGGATCAATGACAATGAAAGATCTAAACAGCAAGTTTTTAAGTCTACTTAGGTATGTGCCATACCTTGTAGATGAAAAACCAAAGGTACATCAATTCTTCAGTTGTCTACCTTATCATATTGAGGACAGGATTGAATATGACAATCCAAAGACTTTGGAAGAAGCCATGAGGAAAGACAACATCTATTATGAATAGAATCAGAAGAAGAAAAGCATGGCCAACTGGAAGGCCAAGAAGAAATAATAACCAGTATGATCAAAAGAAGAAAGATTTTGTGCCCAACAGAAATGATAAGAAAAATAAGACCAAAAATTTTCCTAACAAGAATTTCCAAGGGAATAAGAATAATTCACCTAGCAATCAGAATAATTCCAAGGGTAAAGAATTTGTTAATAACCATGGTAATTAGACCAAGAAATTTGAACACAAGGAACCTATAAAGTGTTGGGAGTGTAATGGCCCACATTATGCTTCAGTCTGTCCTAATCAGAAAAAGATTGTCAATAATATTCATACCATACAGGAGGATATGACTATTGGAGAATTAGCGAGGACTATGCCCAGAATCAATGCAGCCTTGGAGAATCGATAAGAATAATATCAAACTTCCATGGTGGAAGTAGAAGGTATGATAAATCACACCCCTATAACTATTTTAATTGATCCTGGAGCTAGTCTCAGTTATATTGCACCTAAAATGGTAGAAAAAAGTAAGTTACCCGTTGAAAAATTTGAAAATTCTTGGTTAGTTCAGTTAATCACTGGTGCTAAAAGAAAGGTAACTTGTTTTGTAAAAGAATGTGCAGTAGTTATGGATCATTTTGAAACTGTTGTAAAGTTTAATGTATTGCCTCTTGGTTCTTATGATTTACTGATCGGTATGGATTGGTTAGAACAACATAGGGTAATTTTAAATTGTTATGATAAAACCTTTACATGTATAAACAGTGATGGAAAACCAGTAAGTGTAAAAGGAATCCCTAGAAAAACCACCATAAGGCAGATTTCTTCTCTACAGCTTAAGAGAGCTGTTAGGAAGGGTTGCAAAACTTATGCAGTAACAATAACTGACGAAGAGAATCTAATTAAGACAGATAAATTAAAATTGGAAGACATACCAGTATTAAGAGAATATGTTGATGTATTTCTGAAAGAAATTCCAAGACTACGTCCGAAAAGGGAACTGGATTTCACAATTGAGCTGGTACCTGGTGCAGTACCTAGCTCAAAGGCCCCTTATCGAATGAACATACTTGAACTTAATGAAGTAAAGTCTTAATTAAAAGAACTAATTGATAAAAAGTATATTCGACCTAGTGTGTCTCCCTGGGGAGCACTTGTCATCTTCGTTAAGAAAAAGGATGGAACCATGTAGATTTGCATAGATTACCGTCAGTTGAATAAGATGACCATTAAAAATCGATACCCATTTCCCTGCATAAATGATCTATTTGATCAACTACGTGGAGCCACGGTGTTTTCGAAAATATATTTAAGGTCTGGATATCATCAAGTTAGAATTAAAGATGAAGACATCTTGAAAACAACTTTTAGAACTAGATATGGCCATTACGAGTTTATCATCATGACATTAGGGCTTCTAATGCCCCAACTATTTTTATGTCTTTAATGAACAATGTTATGCATAAGTATCTAGATAAGTTTGTGGTCATGTTTAGTGACAACATTTTAATCTATTCAAAAACTGAAGAAGAACATAAAGAACATTTAAAAATTGTTTTGCAAGAGTTACGAGATCATCAACTCTTTGCAAAGTTTAGTAAATAAGATTTCTTCAAGGATAATATTTAGTACTTAGGTCATGTGGTGACCAAGGAAGGGATTTCAGTAGACCCCAAAAATATAAAGGCGATCGAAGATTGGTTGGTTCCTAAGGATGTAACTAATGTTCGATCTTTCATGGGAATTACTGGTTACTACCAGAGGTTCATTGAAGGTTTTTCAAGGATCATGAATCTGATAACTTCTTTGCAGAAGAAAGGAAAGAAGTTTGATTGGAACCATAAATGTGAGGAAAGATTTAAAAAGTTAAAAACTTTATTAATCAGCGCACCTATTTTAAGAATAGTTGATCCAAATAAAGAATTTGTAGTGTGCACTGACGCCTGCAATGATGGTTTGGGTGGTGTTCTGACTCAAGAGGGGCATGTCCTTGCCTATGAGTTTAGAAAATTAAAAATTCATGAAAGAAATTATGCAACTTATGATCTGGAATTAGTAGTTGTTATACATGCTCTAAAGATGTGGTGACATCACCTAATTGGCAGAAAATTTATTTTAATGATTGATAATAAAGGACTAAAGTATCTGTTAGATCAGCCTAATCTAAATGCCAGACAATCTAGGTGGCTAGATTTTCTAAGTGAGTATGATTTCGAAATTTAGCATATTAAAGGTAAAGACAATAAAGTTGCTGAAGCATTAAGTAGGAATGCAAGGCTGAATTTTGCAGCAGTTATCAGCACTTATACTACAGATTTGGATGAACAGCTTAAAGCAGGAATAGAACAAGATGAAATTTATCAAAATTTACAAGCTAAAACTAAAAAAAATCCAACAGAAAGCTTAAGTAAAGGGTATAGTTTGAATGCAAAAGAATTTTTACTGTATAAAGACAGAATGTATGTACCTAACGTACCCAAAGTTAAGCTATTAATTTTGGATGAAATTCATAAAACTCCATACTCAGGTCATCCAGGCTATCAAAAGACTATAACTATGTTAAGAAAAGAATACTTTTGGCCAAATATGAATACTGAAGTAGCATAATATATTGCTAGGTGTTTTGAATGTCAGCAGGTGAAAACTGAACATCAACACCCAGCTAGATTACTTTAGCCATTACCCATTCCTAGCTAGAAATGGGAGATAATTAGTCTCGATTTTGTTACTGGACTGCCTAGAAATCAGAATCTGAATGATTCTATCATGGTAGTGGTCGATAAGTTAAGTAAAGAAACTCACTTTACACTTGTTAAAACTACATACAAAGCTGCAAACATAGCTGATATTTTTCTAAAACAGATTTTCTGATTGCATGGAATCCCGAAAGTCATAATCTTAGATATAGATCCTAATTTTACATAAAACTTTTGGAAATCTCTGTTTAAAGGATTAAACACTACATTAAACTTTAGTACTTCATTTCATCCTCAAACAGATGGACAAATTGAAAGAGTAAACCAAGTACTGGAAGATTTATTAAGAATGTATGTGAAAGACCAGCCAGGCAAATGGGAGGATTATTTGCATCTGGTAGAATTTGCTTATAATAATAATTATCAAGCATCAGCCAAATTTAGTCCTTTCGAAATTTTGTATGGAAGGAAATGTCATACTCCTATCTCTTGGAGTAATCTGGTGGATAGATTGGTATTAGGTCCTGAATTGTTAAAGGAAATGGAAGAAATTGTAAAGCAGGTATAAGGTAATCTGAAAGTGGCACAAGATCGACAGAAAAGTCAAGTAGACCTTAAAATAACTCCAAAGGAGTTTCAGGTAGGTGAACACATGTTCATCAAGGTGAGGCCCAAAAAGAGCTCTCTAAGATTGGGGAGTTGTGCAAAACTAGCACCTCGTTATTGTGGTCTGTTTATGCCAGAATTTGTTCCCAGACTACAAGAGAACAAGCCAACATAATCTCAAATATCTCAATAAAACAAAACAAGGTTTTTTTAGGGTTTTTAAGGTTTTCTAGTTGTGAAGTTTGATGACAAGAGGAATTGCATTCATAACCCAAATAAAAACTCAATCACAAGAATAGAAAAAATGAGATGCATAACATAATAACCATGTATCCAGCAGAAAATAACATTGAGGTTCATCCACAGATGGCAAGCACTACAAGTATAAGAAATTTAAACTAGCAATGAAATTACCAACTGAGTAGCTAAAAAAAGCTATAAATGAAGCCAGAGAACAAACTGAAGGATAAATAGAGCATATATTTCATAATCAGTCTTTCAAATACACATAAGAGTCATTTACTTAGCTTATGGACAAGTCTGAAGACCTCCTCTTGCTGGCCAAAAAATAGAGCCCCTTTCCTGTACCCTTGTCCATATTTTATAATTAAAAAGAATTAGTTCTATATTCCCTTCATTAGGTCAAAATTAAAACTACCCAGTAGTTACATTAACTAACTTTCAACCAATTGACTAAAAATAGCAAAATTGGATTCCTCGTAAATATGGCGAATTTCTGAAAAATAGGTGTCAAATAAGCTTCCATATATCTTAATACCTGATACCTGTGTAAAACGTGAGAGAGGTTTTTGGGAATTGGTCCGTGATGGACAAAAAAATCTATTTAAAAAAAAAATTCATCTCCAATCAATCCGAATATGCCCCGCAAGATCAACACTAAAGCAGGAAAATATTAAAAAAATTTAAAACCATGAAAAATAGGCTGTAAAGATTAAGATGAATCTTTCAAACCTTGATAGATGTTGCAAAATTGAGAGAGGTTTTTGTGAAAGGTTATCTTATGAACAGAAACCAATTTTTGTTTTATAAAATTCATCTCCATAAGCTCATGTTCAGAATTCAATTTCAATAACCCAAAACAGAAAAAACAGAGCATAATTCTTAATAATCTTTGCATTTCAATATCATCTTTTTCATCCAAAATTGTCTCTGCAGGTGCAATATTTTCAGCAACAATTATCTCTTCTGGTACATCATTTTCAACAGGCTTGGTCTCCTTAGTTTGAAAACCATCATCTTGCTTCTCTTTTGAAGATTGAATTCTATCAAAACCAACTACAGTAGCAGAGCTCTTAGCCTGCTTTAACTTATGACATGAATTTTCAACAATGTTTCTTTCAGAGGAAACCTTTCAATTTATAGAATGAATCCTTTTAGTTGAATTAACAATGCATTGGCATTATTTTTAACCTTTCCTTGTATAAGACATGTCATTAGTGTCCAATTGTGTTACGTGTGTTGATTTGTGAAGAGATTTTTGAACTGTGGCTTGAAATCTTAGGCTCTCGCTATCAATTTCTTGCTTTTTGTTTGATTAAGAAACATGAGTGTCCTTTGATTTCTTCACTTCATCCTTTGTGTATTGTCTTGAATTAACACTTTTTGCAACTACTTCATCTATCAGTCCATTGTTAATGCCCACACACCTTTCTTGGCTCTCTTTTGACGGGCTTATTTTTTGATAGTTTGACCTTCTTCTTCCCACTGTCACATTTCTCATTTTTTATATTCTCCATTCCAATATCACTGTTAGCGTAAGCCTCCTTAGTGATTATAGGTTCCATTCCTCTCCTTATTTTCATCCAGCAATTGTGTGCTCTCGCTTAGCTGACCACAATCTTCCAGGACTTGACTACCCTAAAAACCTGATTTACTCTTTTTCTGTTTTACTGATCTCCAATTTTGTAAATCAGGCACTGTCTGATTAGATTTCTCATTAGAATGCCTCTGAACATTCCAAATTTGAGAGGCATTTGGAATTCCAGTTTCCCTATCAGTGCCATTTAACAATAAAGGAGGTGAATTTGTTGTCTCGATCTTTTCACCAGCTCCCATTGGAAGTTCTAGATTTAGTAATGGCTATGGATTATGATCTTCCATGATGTAGTCCTCATAATAATCCATCGTTAGTATTTTTTCCATGGTGTGAATCCATCATAGAAGCCTGAGTTGCATCCATTCCACCTGTAAGTAAAGAAGGCTTCTGGCAAATCATATAATCTGACATGCTCTTGGTGACTATCTTTACTAAACCATTATTTGGCAATCTTTTATCATCGACTTGCAGTTCATTTGAATGATACTTCTTCAATAGACTATTATTCTCAAAATTTGCTATGTTTGCTCTGTGGCCTCCTTGATTAATATGTAAATCTGGCTAAGAAATTTCAACTAAAAGAAACATGGTCCCTTTTAACCCATGAAAAGCACTTACAATAAGCATTGAATCAACAAGATGATAGAACAAGGATTTGCGTTTGACCATCAAAGCACCAATATCAATTTCTCCGAGATGAGGGAAGCATGACAAATGCCCTTTCCTGATTTTTGCTCTAAGATCATCAATAGTCTCTGAGGGAGATGTTGAGAGGGCCAGATGGGTGTCCATATTAGTTTCTAAAAAAATCAGAATCATCGGTGTACTATGGCTGCTGCGAGTCTGAGATTCCATTCCCATTAAAACAAGAATATTGTTCATTTCTCCCATTTCATCACCTTTTTCTCCTACCATTTCAGCTACCCTGTTTCGGTCGGTCATTAAGCTCGCATGAATTTGGGGTTTTTTCAATTTATGTTCTGCTCAGAAGATCAATACAAGTGTTGGAATGCAATCAATTCAATGTTTAGGTGTCGAATTTCACATTCCACCTGTCTCTAACTATTCAGACCACTTCAAACAATCGCTGCTGGAAGCCCTAATTCATCATTCAGTTGTAAAAACTCCAATTTCTTAGCAATGTGTTTCCCCCACGATTTTCAATATCCTTCATATCCTTTAGATCAGGAACATATTACCAAAAATATCTGCTTCATTCCACTCACTGTCATCATTTACCCTGTGCTGCATGTAGTCACCACGATCTGTCTCATACGATGATCATCCACCTGTTTCAATGATAAACTTATGCAAGACACGTATCAAATGTAACAAATGATGTGATTAACACCTCAGGGACAAGACACACAAAAAAATCGGACTGAAAAATGATGATTTTGGCATTCACGACTTTCTTATAGCGCTCGAGTGTATTAATTTTGCTCTTGCACTACAAGAAAGTCTAATCACATAATTTCACCTCATTAGGCCACTATTAAAGTTTAAGACTTCTTTTATATGTTTAATCTTGACCTTAGTGTCATTGAGCCGAGAGACTCTCTACAGCCCAGTATGGGGGAGATCTTGTAACGTTACGTAACGTTATTTTTATTAATAAAAAAATAGATTTTTTAATTATAAAACAAAATAAATGTCGGCTATAAAAACAACCTAATATGGGGGAGATGTTGTAATCTTCCTACCTAACAAAACAATAAAAAAGTAAAAAATAACAAAACAATAAAAAAGTAAAAATTTAATTATCCCCCCAAAAAATGTGGATCATAAAAAAACACAATATGGGGGAGATGTTGTAATATTCCTACCTAACAAAATAATAAAAAAATAAAAATTGAATTATTTGCAAAAGAATGTTGGCCTTTTAAATAACCAATGGTTTTATTGTATATGGTTTAGGAGGACCGAGCACATGGTTTTAAAACCATGTGCAAGGCCTCCTAAAAAAACCCATGGTTTTATTCTACATGGTTCAGGAGGGCCTTGTAAATGGTTTTAAGGCCATGTGCAAGGCCTCCTAAACAACCCATGGTTTTAGGAGGGCCTTGCATATGGTTTTAAAACCATTTATGGGGAGATGTTGTAATTTTCATTCCTAACAAAATAAAAAAAATATTAAATATTATATGTTGGCCATAAATAATATTAAATATTAATAATAAATATATTATATGTTGGCCATAAATAATATTAAATACTAATAATAAATATATTATATGATGACCTTAAATAAAAAGATGTGTCTTTTGGTTTGAATCAAATCAATCGTATATATAGGACACACCAAAGTTGATAGCTCATTGAGTGTAATACCTAAGAAGAGGTTTGCACCTAGAGAGATTTGATCCCTCTCGGCTCTTGATAGAGCTTAGGATTTGGATCTATGCTAGTTTATGAAACCATTTAATCCATATATACCTTGTAGAACCCTTCAAGAATGAAATCTAAGCAAAATTTATAAAAGCAGGCTTAAAAATAAGAAAAATCAAAATCATGAAAATTAAAAGCTTGAACTCAAAATTAACCTTTATAAACAAAATTTCCTAGAAGCAAAAATACTAGCAAGGTTCAAAAACATAAATAAAAGCATAAAACTAAGGAAGACAAAATCATGACTTAACATGGTCCATTTGAAATTTTGTCCAGGATTGGACAAGTAGCTTATCAATTAGCATTACCACCAAATTTAAGAGTACATAATGTTTTTCACATTTCTGTATTAAAGAAATATGTTCATGATGCTACTCATGTTGTTAACTAAAATGATGTATAGGTGGAACCAGAAGGAGATTTTTTGGTGGAGCTGGACTGTATCCTCGAGCGGAGGGAGATCACACTTCATAACCACACCATTGGATAGGTGAAGGTGCAATCGAAGAACCTTAGACCAAAGGAATCCACCTGGGAATAGGAAATTAATATGCGAGATGCATATCCAATTCTATTCTAGGGGAATTCTGAGGATGAAGAATAAATAACATCAAGGATGATGTTATGTTCTAAGGGGGTGTGTATGTCACATGCCCCAATTTTTGCAAAAACAATATTATCTTATTTGATTTTATTTGAGGACAATATGTTAAATTTTATGCTAAGTTGTAATTGATGACTCAGTAGAGTCAAGGATATTTAATGTAATTCTGAATATTTTAATTATAAATAAATAAAGGTGGAGACAATAGCTTAGGAGAGCTATTAAAAGAGTGTTTACTGGTCAAATTGGTGGAGGAGACTGGGTGGAGAGAAAACAAACATGTGGCAGCATCCTCAAACCACTTCCAACTATTGCAAATGGCAACCTCCCTACATTTGGGGTCATGATTCCCGAAGAAAGTGGAATCATAGCAGGTGGCTCAATTAATGACAACTAACCCAAAAGACCTAGGCAATATTTATAAAAATTCCCATTGAAGAGAGCTGAGGCTGCTCATTCTAGAGAAGTGATCATTTAGGTGAATGTACTTCCGAGAAATTCAATGGCAAGGGAATTGTGGAAAGATTTTGAGGGGTCAACTGCTAAGTGATCTATCGTAGCTTTTCAGCTGAAGGATCTTATTGCTGAGTGCAAAGTGTTTTTTGAGTCATTGGACTAGTCTATTGTTTGCATGCTCCACCAATTCTTAGCCAAGAAGACCAGGAACAGGCTCGAGGGTCCCGAGGAAGCGTTGTGTGAGCGCTCTCTAGGAGTTTGGTAGAGAGGAACAACCTCCTAATGCTATTGTTGTCCATCCTAATCAGGTTCTACATTCTTTGGTTTTAATGTGTTAGATGGTTAAATGTGAATCTGACTGTTATTTGAATGTTAAGTATTTAGTTGTAAAATGTTAGAGTTAGTAATCTATTAGATTATTGAAGGAATGAATCTGAGTAGATGAAAAGTAATTCTAGTCTGTGTTTTTCCACGCCTGGAAGGATTAGACCGTACTCCAGCACAGATAGAGTATTTAAAGTAAATGAAGAGAATGATAAGAGCCTGAATTGAATAGAGGTGGTTTTTGCATTTCATAATAGTAGAGTAATTTAATACAGTATATAGAAGAACAATAATCTGTTTATCTATGTTTATTGTTTAACCAGCTTATTATGTAAATATACTAGAAAAGGAATTGCAATAACCCAGTACAGGTAGAAGTATTATTATATTAAGAAAATACCTTAATATATAAAGTGTTGTATTTCAGACAGTAGATTATTCTTTTACTTTCAAGTTAAAATATTCTAGGTTACAATGTGGTACGTTATAGATGTATTCTTTTGTATATATGTAATAACTATGTGCAATACAATAGAAATATCAGAGTCAAGTTACCTTATTAGATTCAGTTAAATAAACAAATAAACTAAGATTACTAAATATTAGAAACCAAGTAGTGTGTCACTAAAATGATTAAGATATAAAGAACATACAAAGTACAGAGAGTCCTTTTAATAAACTCTGAGTAAACCCTATCTGTAATTTATTAAATAAAACAATAAGAATATAATAATAACTAACATATAAATAAATGCTTATATATAGAACTATTTTAAATTTACAAACAGATTATACCTGTAAAACTAAACTATAGGGTCGAAACCCTAAACAAATATTATATTTACAAATGACAAACATATAAACTATAATCCAATTACTGGGGTTATTTTATTAATAAACAATTAAATTAATATAAACTATTTACAGTCCATTAAGGACAAATGAGAAAATAAATTTAATGATTAACCGGAAAATTTTCATATCACACTTGTAACCCTAATTAAAAACAAATTGAACCAGTAACAGAATGTCAAAACCCCAAATTTTCAAAAAAAATTTAAACTTTTATAAATAGCGTAAATTCATACTAATGCAATAATTAAATATTGATTAGTTAATGCTATTAGTTTTGTATCTAAATAATCTTTATTTATGTTTAGAAAAACAAGCTGAGTTTCTTGTCAGTCTTCTAATTATTTTCTGTTTGCAACAGCAAGGGGATATGCTATGTTAGACTGGGCTTACTTAGCTGCTAAGCTAACGCACACCGTTTTCCTTCT
>LPNX010883328.1:3300-14955 GCA_001517045.1 Pseudotsuga menziesii | reverse complement strand
GCTGAGTCATCAATCCCTACTTAGGATTAAGTTTAACATAATGTCTCAAAATATAATAAAGCAAATTACATAATTTTACAAAATTGGGGTATGTGACACAGAACTTATTAAAAATAAACTGAAAGATTTATTTTAACAGAGGTTCATTGAAGAACAACCCTAGCTCGTTTACCTAAGAAAACAAGTAAAATTTATAAACTACACATGACTGAGTAACAGTTTTAAAACGTTAACAATAATCTATATATAACACATATATTAAATAGTAATTTTTTTATACATAGTCGAATAGGGTAAAAACCCTAAGTACACAGAGTCACAAAAATAGCATTACTGCAAGCGAGTCCGAGCTTGAAAGAAAACTTATTTAAAAACCATTGTTTTACATTAACAAGCCATAAGGCTGAACTTGTAAACCAAATACAACACCCAGCTTACAGCTAGGATTACCCATCGACGAAGCGAGGGTTTGTACATATAATAAAACCAACATTAACTTATAAAAAGAAATTGTGCAGCTAATGGCAGAGCTGGACAAGCCTCTAAGCTCAGGGTTACACCCTCGACAACCCTATTACAAGCAAGGAAAGAACCCAAACGTTGAAACACAGGGCTTACCAAATTGAATCCACGGCCCTCGAAGACAGCCAATATAATTCTCTTCAACAGTTTGCAAATGAAGCCTCGGGTTCCTGCAAAGTGAGCACAACACTATGTTAATTCGAAACTCTTCTATAAAAATAACCTAACTATAAAAAATCTTTACTGAGAGCTTTTAATATTGGAATGAAAACTAAAATATCACCTTCAATAAGGAAGACAAGAAGTCAAGCCGTGGGACTGTCACCAACAGTAAGTTTGCACATAATCTTTCCAAACCCTATGACCACGAAGGAGCATACCAATAGCAGTGAAGCCACAGCTTCACACAGAAGTGACAGGCCACGAAATAAGGGAAAAATGGAGTCACAGACAGGCCGCACACAAGTACTAAGCAACAACCAACAAACCCTTGCAGAGAAAAGACCCACGGTACAAAGAAAGGGAAATAAGACCGAATACTGGAGGCTGAAGCAACATTAACCAAGACTCAGAGCAAACTAGATATAGAAGGGTCTCACAGCTGCCATGAAAGTCTTGCAGAGCAGCCCAAAGGCCCGCGTGAACTGCGGATGGAAAATGACAAAGGGTTAGGGCTGCGGTGAATTAATATATCCAATGCATGGTCAGGAGAAGACCATGTGGCCACAAGAAAATCAAACCATGCATGGGCCGAGTTCTATAGTGCACCCGCAATCCAATAATTCCAATTATTTCAAACAATGATTTGTCATCAAACTTGCTTAAGCTATAGTATTTGCATATATAAATATCCATCGATAATCATATGTCAAATTATTTTCATGTTGGGAGATCGATTTTAGCATTTGGATAAATCACAATGATGATGTTGACCTAGTGATAAGTGGTAAACACTTAATCATTGGTTAACCTTAAAAATAATCATGCTTAGAACCTTTCAATTATAAGTATATTTTTTTTATGTTTTATGCATTGTTAAATATACATGTTATAACCCTTTAAATTCAACAATTCGAATAGTAATCAACTATATAGTTGGATAGCATAGAAAAGGAATTTATTCATGAATTCTTTTACATAGTTTAACTTTGGTTTAGACTTGCTTAGAACCCTTTGCACTATTTTAAGTTGTTTATGCTTGTAAAACAATGTTGGATATGCTTGGTTTTTTAAAACAAACTCATCACTCTTAAACCAATCAATTGGGGTGGTTTTAATTTATGAAATTAAATAGAATTAAATGGCTTAGCATTAGCATTATCAACATGAATTTTACCAAGTTCGATGGTGCTTAAAAACTTCCATAGACACTAGGTGCTTCACAACTTGACAATGTTGGAAGTTTTCCTTACTGTGTATGTTAGAGTAGTTAGTTTTGTAAGTATACAAGATAACTTGTACTTCTTATAAGGTAGAATTGTGATCTACCATAATAGCTAATGTAGACATGAGTTTAATGTAAGAAAGGCATCATAATAATAATAAAAATTACAATGGAATAACCTTACTCAAGTCTATAATCTTTGGGAACAACATTGATTGACTTAGGTTTAAGAAGTGAAGAAAAACATTACTCCATGTGAAACGATGCAGTTGATTTACACTAAGTAAACTTATAATAACAAAAAGTTTTACAGGCTATAAGCTGTCCTACAGAATGTAAGTATCAATCAGCTTGATACTCAAGTAAATAATATGATAATGTATAAAAACCAATAGTACAATAATTGCAAGATATGCATATCAAGGTAGAAGTTAATATGCAACAAAGATTACAATATTAGAGCCACCGTAAGTATCTTTACTATCACTAAGATCAATAAAGAAAGGAACTCTTATATTTTGAATTTCGTTACAAGAAAAATTGAAGAAAACAAACTACTTTACGTCATGGAAGTTTCTTGGAATTTATCAGCTTATCTACTAAGCATTTTATTTGCAATAGGAAACACTTCTTGTTACATTATGAAATTAAAACATTTACTTGTTCCATCATACCTGTAAATCTATAAGAACCAGTAATATTTATGCATTAGCATAAATGCTAAGTAAGCCCAGGATTCAAAGTTAGATTCCACCTACTTGCCATAAAGAAGACTCATCAGTAAACTGAAATAAAACAATACGCAAGTAAACCTTATTTATGTTATAAAAAGGAAACTGCTTAGTTAACGTAATTTGAGATTATGTAATATTAAGCATTTGACTGTTTCTTTTTTTTCTAACCATTAGTTGTTAGTAAACGACAAATTCAACATTTTATGTTATCTCCAAATTTTAAATTTTTGCAAAAATTTGGGGTTTTGACATCGTACCTATTTTGGGTTTGCACTCTTTTGCCATCTCGATGTATTTCTTGCTTGTTGTTTCTTGTTTGGGGTTTTGGTGAAACCATTAGCACCTTGATTGTCTCAATCTTTCTTCCCTCCTGTTCTTTTATTTTGTGGGAAATCTCAGAATAGATGTCCATGATCATGCCATCTTCTACATCTGAACAGGATCTGTTCATATTCTATTGCTTGGAACCATTCTTAGTCTTCCCATGTTAGCTCGATTCCATCTGGTAGGTCCCTGGATATGTCAATGTAGATACAGATTCTAGAATACGATATGTATTTCTGTTGTCGAGTTTGCTTTGAGACTTTGATGAGATTCCCTAATGTATTCCCTATATCCATCAAAATTTCTTCCTTTTAGTACTCCGTTGGAAGAGAGTACATTCTTATCCATACTGGGGCAATCGTGAGGTTTTGTTTGTCGGGGTTGAATCTCTCTTTCCATGTTTTGAGGAAAAGGCCCATTGAATTATAGAAGTAGGGACCCGTCTCAAAAATTCTTGTTCAGTCTTCTTCATTAAAGAAGATTATCGTGAAGGACCCTTTAGCTCCAAGATGAAGGTCGTAGTGTCCTTGGGGTTTCCACGTGGTGTTTATCCACTAGACCAGGGTCTTTTCTGTGGGACAAATCCCCACAAATTTTCCTATGAGAGCGATTTATTTCATGTATTGAATGTCTTATCTAACTCTTTCTGATTTGATCTGCAACTTTGGGACCGTCTTGGATTTCAGGACACATTTCCATATCCTTCTTGTTCCTTGATTAGTTGTTTCCTCCTTATTGATCCCACCAGAGCCTTCCCCATATTTGAGTGTGTCAGATGGACTGACTATTCATTTTCCCTTTTTAGTTTCCATTACTGAGATCATAGAGGGGTTTGCAGGTCCCTCCTCTGAGGATTCATTCCTCCCACGGTCCCTCTCCCCATGAGGAGGAGCATGAACCATCCTTAACCGCCTTACTAAGATGCTTCTTCCCTGCTGGTACTCCGTTTAACCTTCCTCCTTGGTACCCAAACCCCCAACCTCACATCAAGTTGTAGATCCATGTTTTTCGTTACTAACACCAGATTCCATATTCATAGTTGAGCACACTTGTATAATCTATTTTCATTAAAAATTGTTCATTGTGGTCATGAGGAATGCACAAAATGGAACAAGGAAGTCGATAAGGAAAGAGAAGCATCAAGATACGATGGAAGAAATTAGAGAAAATAAAATATTGGACATATGGAATAGAAGGAATTCCATGTATACTCATCCAATTCCAGCCATAGATGATGTCATGGTCATTCCTACCAATCCACGACGAGAAAAAATGAAGCGAATGAAAGAAAAAATTACAATTCATCACTTCTCAAGTTAGTAGTGAGTTCTTGAATAATATATATATTTTTTATATTGCAATTTCATATCCAACAATCCATTGATATATGTCTTTATTGTTGATCTACTCAGTAGGGGTTTGTGACTTCATAGAGGGGTTCTATGAAAATAGACATCAATATTTAAAGCATGCACATGTGGCTGGTTGGCAATATGAGCAGTTTAGAACATGCAGGAATACATTTCCTATTGGGACTATCTTATCAGTGGTCGATTTTGTGAAAACACACTCTTCAACCACAAAATAAGATTCAATGTCAATATTATCACTCAAACCAAGTAAGCATAATGGTCCATATCACCTATAGACATGGGGTAGATAGTACCGAAGACAATAGGGTTATATTGAAGGAGTATCACTTCTACATAAGTGGTGACATGTGTCATGACTTGGATTTTGTACAATGAAAATTTTAGTTGTTCTATAATCACTTGAAGGATAATAATATACGGATGAAACAACATTGGATTTGGTCTAATGGTTATGCCAGAAAATTAAAAAATTTGGTGTATTCCAATGGTTTTGTATGCTCCAAAAAAGGCATAAGGTTCCACATATTTGGAACTATTTTGAGATTGGACATGGAAAATATGAACATGATGGATTGTGTGCATGCATCAAGACTACATTACATAGGCAATAAATGAATTTCAAAAAAAATTCGTTCATCCGAGATGCAAAGACAATTGTTGAATGACATTCTTTAGTCACGAGGGAGGAAGAAAGAAGGAAAGAAGACCAGACAACCAGGAAAGCACATGTACATAGATATTTTTGGGAGGTTGTTGGTGTATATTGTTCACAATTATCTAAGTGCAATACCGTCTAGGGAATTTATGCATTTCACTTAATTAAAATGTCAAACAATGCTATAATTGAAATGTGGACAAGGAAACTCTCTTGTTTTTGTTCTCCATTTATTAGTGGTGAATGGGAAATATGTGAATCCACATATTGGGTTGACAACTGGATTGTGTATAAATCCCCTTTGTTCGACATATCGTTGTATAATTATCCTAGAGAGATGAGGGCCAATCAATTATTTCAGCAGACTATGACCACATATCTTATCTTGTACAACCAGGTTTGATTAATATCTTGATGATTTTGAAACATTTGAAAACTAATTTTTTTTATTTAGTTCACTCCTATGTTGGAACTTTATTTTTTGCTGGGAACATATATGCATTGGTTTCCTCAAGCAGAAATGAATTTGACACTAACTATAGGTTGGCATGTGGCATGGATGGGAACCAGACACTCAATCTCTCATTGATGGACTCTAAGGGCAATCAATATCTGATTAGGTCAATGGTTATCAAAGGAAAATATTTGACACATGTTTCCCATGCACCAAGGAAAAAGGTTATGAATTTGAAGATTATAAACTAGGTTAGATTGTGCACCATTATACAAACTTATTTATTGGAATAGACCTTCATATGCAAATAATTCCAAGGAAGAACTCATCAAAGTAACTATACTTCTTTTCTTACTCTAAGCGTGAGAGGTTAAAGGATATCGTTGTTATTAGAGGTGATCTTGATGGTCTCGTTGAATGACCATAGGTAGGTAGTCAAGTATGTGGTATGCATGTATCATTGTGTATTGAAATTAATATTTTTACTATTGCATTTTAGACATTGGCATCTTGATAGTTTGATAAAATGCATAGACTTACACAACTTAATTGTTTGCAAGAGCATCGGCATGGAATTTGACTTGTTCAATCTTAAACCAAACTAGTACAATGCCACTTGCACCAAATTTTCAAGTTTTCATGTTTGAATGTTTTTATGTGCATATAATCATTTGTCAATAGAAACCATTTCCCACTCCTCTAGGATCTAGCCCCTACCTTGACCTTGAATCTCGAAGTTTTTCCTCTAAGGACATTAGTCAACAACTCAAGTTTCCATGAAACTTCCTAGTGTAAGAGTTAAAATAAGGTATAAAAAGATCCTCATTTTTTAAGGTCATGGTAGACGAGTTCAACTTTAATCTTGTAAACCTAGATCCATAAGCCTAGTATAGAAACCATAGATCCAAGCCTGGAACCCCTATTTTGTAGCCTAAATCCTAGTTTTGAATATTTAAACCCTAGAAAACCTAATTTTAGCCTAAAGCCTAGTGTATATTCTAAAGTATAGAAAGAATCCTACTACATGATTATAATAGTAGTATAGTTTTTTATAATTTGTTTATGGAAGAAAGAAATGAACTGAAAGGACTTGACAAAGGAACAACCATACTTATTATTATTATAAGCAATCTCTCAATGAAAGTTTTCAAGGATTATGATTTATGGGCACCCAAGCTTAGAGAAAAATCAAATACATACAACTATTCAAAGTTAAGATACAGAAGTTTCAAGCATAAACTATAAGGGACAATCCTTAGCGACAACAAATGAGTCCATATTCTATGGTCTTATTGAAATTTTAGACAAATGTGTTTGAAGCAACACATTTATTGTTAGAAACTAGTTTTAGCAATTAAGGAACAAAAGAGTGGGATGTACAATCTAATGATTTTTAATATCAAGAAATATGAGAACCTCCTAAAGTATAAAAACAAGGATACACCATATTTATAATAGTTATATAGTGTTTTATAGTTTGTTCTTAGAAAAAAGGAATCCATACTTCTTTTTATCATAAACAATACCATAGAGTGTTCTAGTTTCCTCATTTTCCAATGTCTAGTATTCTTGATGCTTCCATATCTCACTATATAGTTATTCTCAAATTCCTAATGATGTTAGAAAAACATTTAGTGCTTTTGTGAATGAAGCATTCATGCACTTTAATGGAATGCATGTATTTGAACTCCCCACAAATATCACAAAAAGTGACCTCATTTCATTTGGGTAACTTGGAAACAAACCAAAAACCGTTTTAAATGTCATATAACTTAGCTATTATTAAATTCATCAAAGAAAAACATAATCCCCAAACCTAATATATAACAATAACCATCCATGAGGTTATACTAACTACTAGTTTGCAATGTGAACCTTGGTTTGTAGGCTAGGCCCTAGTTTGTAGAAGCCCTAGGTTGATCCTCACTTTAATGTCAAATGTAGTGTCCCCATTAAGCGATATATAATATATATCATTCACACCTTACAACTTTGCATTGTCATAATTGACCTTGTATAATCCCTAGCATGTACATGTAAACCCTATCTTGTATCTAAACCCTTGATTGCAGACTAAATCCTAATTTTCAAAGTAAACCTTAGTTTGTAGGCTACACCCTAGTTTGTAGAAGCCCTTTGTTAACATATCACTTTAATGTCAAGTTTAATGTCCCATATCGTGAAAAATAACGGATTTTGTCAATTCCCACGTGTTAAATTATATGAAGCAAAGGATCATCATCCTACATGAATTCAAATGAGAAGAGAATGTTGGAGAATAGAGAGAAGAATTTAGCATAGATTGTTCAATTAATCATTAAACAATTACACACACATGAAAAAATTGGAATAATATGCTTATATTCATGAATCCGTAAATAATATGGAATACATTGGTTGTGCATAGAAGAGAATTGAAATGCCTAAGATAGGATTCTAATTGATTCGAATCTACCAACTCAGACTGACTCTGAAGCTAACTCATTGTGGAAAATCACCACTGAAGCTCACTAATGCAAGTTTGGATAACTAACTTAATCTACAATCAGTTAACTAATGAGTGTAGGTGAGAAAAGGCGGCCACACTCCCTTCAATCATGCAAACTGGCGCTAGCATAACCACTTGTGATCTAATTGATAGTAACTGGAGTATAACTGAACATGATTGATTACATACCAAGGTCAACTGAAGGAGATTGTGGGTGGCACTCATAGTGGGTTCCTAAATTATAGGGATTGGTCGATGGGGCTCCTAAACTCATGGAATCATGTGGACTAAGTGGAAAATGTCCCCTAGGTATGTCGCTCATGCATTAGTGGAGTGATGAAGACCCCCATAAGCTAGGGAAATAGATAATTAGACTATGTGGTCAAAGGGAAGATTAATAATAATACTAACACCACTTATGTGTTTGGAAATTGTGTACATGGTCATATTGTCCACAGTCACCCGAGACATTTCCATGCAAATTTGACCTGCTTGTGCAAAAGTGGCATTTGTCTTTACTGAGAAAAACCTTGGTTCTAGATATGGTAGAATGGGACAATTTCTAGGAGATAGAATCACCATAGAGTGGTTCCCCTAGCTCAAAATTGACATCCTGAATCCATTGGAATCGAAAATTTCATGATCAGATTAATGGTTTTCACTCTATGCCCAGTTTAGGGACAATTTGTGGACTTGCTTTGAGGGGAATGGAATCCATATCGAGAATCATAACTGAGTTATTTCATCTCCCACGTATGTGTTTTTCCACTGTGGACATGGTCATTTCATCCATAATCACCCAAGACATTTCAATGCATAGTTGAAACCCTTGTGAAAAAGTGGAATTTGGCTTTACTCAGAAAAACCCTAGTTCCAGAGATCATAGAATAAGATGCTTTTGAGATATTGAATCATGGTAGAGGGGTTCCCATAGAGAAAACTTGACATCCTTAATCCATCGAAATCGATGGTTTCTCTATCAGAGTTACGATTTTTGTTTTATGACTATTTGTAACTTAACACCCCGGGACATTCAGGGACAATTTTGTGGACTTGCTCTAGGGGGGCATGAAATCCATACCGGGAGACATAACTGGATTCTGTAAAATCCCATGTATGTGTATGTATATTGTGGACATGGTCATGTTTTCTAGATTATCCCAATAAATTTCAATGTGAAGCACATGCAGAGTTGACCCCCTTGTGCAAAAGTGGCATTTGGCTTTACTGAAAAAAACTCTAGTTTCAGAAATGGAAGAATGGCACCATTTATGGGATATTGAATCATCGGAGAGGAGTTATCCTATGTAAACCATGACATCCTGAATCCATTGGAATCGACAATTTCATGATCGGAGTTACGATTTTTGTTCTATTCCTATTTACAACTTGCCACCTCGTCTATTTAGGGACAATTTGTGGACTTTTTATAGGGGGCATGAAATCCATACTTGGCAGCATAAATGGGTTTTGTCAACTCTCATGTATGTGTTTAGCCACTATGGACATGGTCATGTTATCCATATTTTCTTGGGGCATTTCATTGCAAAGTTGACCCCCTTATACAAAAGTGGCATTTGGCTTTAATAAACAAAACCCTAGTTTCGTAGATGGTAGAATCAAACCGTTTCTGGGAGATTGAAGCAACGTAGAGTGGTTCTCCTACTGGAAACCTAACATCCTAAATCCATCGGAATTTATGATGTCATGATCGAATTTATGGTTTTCATTCTATGCCTCATTCAAACTTTCCACCTTGGGCCATTCAGGGACAATTTGTGGACTTGCTATGGGGGGCACAAAATCCATATTAGGAAGCATCATTGGGTTCTATCAGTATAGTTGGGTTCCTCTACCTTAGAAGATAATGCATGATAATGGTGTAAATTTTGTATTCCATGGAAATCATGTTCATTTTTATATGAGAGTAACCCTATAGGTTATCTCTTGGCTTGGATTAAGGATAAATATGATGCATGTATGTCCTAGGTTTGACTATGTCAAACAAAAATTTGGTACGTTCTTTTATATGTTCCTTTTTTGTATTTTCATTTATATATTAATGTTTCATATTTTATACATATGAGTACTAAGAGTCCACTTGATGAGATTTAGGCATGAACATAACATACTTAACTTGGGCTAAATATCCTTCAAAAAATGAAAACCATGGTATGTTAAAATAAACATAATTCCTATTACATGTTGTCGTCGATATCAGATTGAGTATGGTTACTTTATACACACACACACACACACACACACACATATACATGTATATGACATATATAAGTATATGACATATATACCTGTATATATATATGTAATACACATATATATGTCATATACGTTTATATATATATATATATATATATTGTTTGTATTGCATAACACTATTTTGTACAAATGATGAGCTAGATTGCCTCCAATGTCATATAGAGACTTTATTCATATCATTTTGTGTAGAAGGACAAAAGGTTGCACATTTTACAAAAAAAATTGCATAGAATGGACTCTTCCCAAGGTGTGGTGGAACGATATTATTGGACAAATGCATACATGTGACCAATGAGCATGAACTTGAGAGACATGAAGTTAAATTGCAGTCATTTAAATATGTCACATATGATATTGATGGAGAGAATGAAAGAAAAAAATACAATTGATCACTTCTTAGGTTAGTAATTAGTTATTGAATAATATATTTTTCTTTAGATTGCAATTTCATACCTAACAATCTGTTGATATATGTCTGTATAATTGATCTACTGGGTACAGGTTTGTGACTTGATGGAGGGGTTATTTGAAATAACACAACAATATGTAAATCATGTACATGTGGCTCGTTGGAAAGGTGAGCAGTTTAGGATATGTAGGGATACATTTTGCTATTGGGACTATCTTATCAGTGGTCGATTTTGTGAAAAACTACACCCTTAACCAACAAAATGAGAACCATAGTCAATATTATCAATCAGACCAAGTAATCATAATGGTCCATATCACCTATAGACATAGGGCAGACAGTACTGAAGACAATAGGATTATATTGAAGGAGTATCACTTCTTGGCATAAGTGATGACATGCATCACGACTTGGATTTTGTAGAACACAAATTTCAATCATTCTACAATCACTGGAAGGATAACAATATAAAGATGGAACACCATTGGATTTGTTCTAATGGTTGTGTGGGGAATTTAAAAAATGCTCATGTTTTCCAATGGTTTTTTATGCTCTACAGAAGGAATAAGGTGGACATATTTGGAACTATTTTGAAATTGGATATGGAAAAGGTGAACATGATGGAGCAAGTGTGTGCATCAAGACTGCATTACGTAGGAAATAAATGAAGTTCACCACTGTTTCGCTCATCCGAGATGAAAATACCATTGTTGAATGGCGTTCTTCAATCACGAGGGAGGGAGAAAGAAGGAAAGAAGGTCAGTCAACTATGAAAGTGCACGGACATTTATATTTTTTCGAGGTTGTCGATGTAGATCGATCACAATTATATGAGTGCAAGAACATCCAAGGAACTTATGCATTTTTCTTAGTTAAAATTTCAAACAATGCTATAGTTGAAATGTGGACAAGGAAACTCTCTTGTTTATATTCTCGAGATATTAGTGGTGAATGGTACAAATGTGAATCCATGTATTGGGTTGATAGCTGGGATCGTGTATCACATGTTGTTGTCGATATCACATTGAGTATGGT
>LPNX010883305.1:26370-212377 GCA_001517045.1 Pseudotsuga menziesii | reverse complement strand
TTCTGGAATTTCTGAACACCTCTAATTCCCTAACTCCCAAGTCAGTGCAACTCTTTGAATTCCTGAGTTCCTGATTCCAAAACTCCCAAATCTAGTTCTCAATTTGTGAATTACTTGGACAACAGTCCATGCTTTGTTAAATCTTCTCTGATTCTGCTGTGTTCTTCTGCTCATAGGCACAATGAAAATTATTATGTTGCAGTTGAGTTATATCTGTCTAAGAACAATTGCATTCTCAAATCAAATGTTCTTGCTTGTCTCTGAATCACTATATAGGTTGTGTAGGGTTGTGGCCCTTTCTCTTCTTTCTTTCCACCTTGGTTTGAATACTTTTTTATTTTGTTTAAGTCCTATTGAAACATGCCCATAAATAATTTTGTTCCTCAAAAGAATCTGTTATGTTTAACAATATGTGAGAAATGATGTTGTAACTTGTTCTTCATGTGCATGAACACTTGCCACTCAAAATGTGTTCTTGTTTGCATAGGGCTTCCATTCTGCTACCAATGACATTGCATATGAAAATCAGTTTGCTGTAGTTACCCCTTACTGTGTCTGGCATGCTTTGGTGTTCATGTTTCCCGACTCTCTCCATGCTGTCTGCACAGGGTTTCTGCAAACATATCTTTGTCTATAAAGTCATGGCATTTAGGGTTACTGCATACAAGTCTTCATGCTGCATTTAGATCAGGGTCTCTGCCTTCATCAATGATTGTCGGACTTTGAGTTAATTCCAATTGTATGCAAGATTTATTTATTGTGCATAGATTGTAAGATGCTTCTTTGATGGCTGCTGTGGGAATTTCCTCTCCATCACTGCGTTGAACGAATGGCTATGATCTTTTCCTATTTTAATTTTCAATATAGGCTTACTAAAGGTAAAGCAGCAGCAGAAGGTGACTCATTTGATCTCTCTACATCAACTGGCCTATAATAAGGTGAAGGTAAAGCTTGAGAAGAAGGCGACTCATTTGATCTCTCTACATCAACTGGCCTATAATAAGGTGAAGGTAAAGCTTGAGAAGAAGGTGACTCATTTGATCTCTCTACATCATTGATAGATCACATGTATATATGTTGCTGTAACATCAAGAAGATCTTGCTGTTACCCGACTCTCTCCATGCTGTCTGCACAGGGTTTCTGCAGACATATCTTTTTCTATAAAATCATGGCATTTAGGGTTACTGTATACAAGTCTTCATGCTGCATTTAGCTCAGGGTATCTGCCTTCATCAATGATTGTCAGACTTTGAGTTAATTCCAATTGTATGCAAGATTTCTGTATTGTGCATAGATTGTAAGATGGTTAGAATATATGAAGTAATTTCATAGTTCATGGTTCAGTTCCATTTATTTGGATAGAAGGCTTGATTGAGAATGTCCACAAGTAATCAACATGGCTTCCATATAAGGAGTACTAGTCCCGGGGTACTGTTGCTTCTGGTGTGCATGTTCTTAACTTTTATCTCTGGGAATGCAAGAGACAAAGAGCCCCTATCAATGATTTCTTTCTCTGTAAAATTGCAATTGTTTTTAGTTTAAATTTTAATCTTTGAATTGGGAATCTCATTTAGAATTTTTTATTCTATTTTGGAATTGAAATCTCTTTTTTCTCATGCAGATAATGCAACAGCCTAAAGGTTACTTATTCTAGAATCCAAGCCAATTGAAACTACTGCTGCTGCTTTACCTTCCAATTCGTTCTTAAGTAACAGGTAAATGCTCACTTAGCTCCTTTTAAAGGACTGCTTAATACTTATTATAGGCCAACTGATGAAATTATGTCTTCTTCAAGCAAAAGAGTTGGAAGTAAATACACAGTATTACATTGAATTACTGGCAAAAGGAATTGGCAAAAAACAAGAAGAGATTGCAAAGGATATTCAAAGATCAAGATACTTTTTCCCAGAGGAAGCAATTGATTATGGTATTGCTGATAAGATCCTCCCAAAACAGGGTTTGGTCATGGAGAAAAGGGTAAGCATTAACCATTTTTAATTCATTTATATTAAATGTCTTGCCTTAAAATTTAACCTAGGTTTGCAGGATTGTTGCTAAACATATTCTACACTTCCTTCTCATTATGTTCTTTTCTTTGATTCTACATTGATAAATCTTTTCATTTTGTTTAATGACATGCAGAACTATGACGAGATGCTTGCTCAATCCAAAGCTGCACGGATGAAATCTGGCAAGGCTGGTCCACTGGCTGCTCCAGCAGGCAGGCCCTAGGTATAGATAATTGATGAGTTACATTTTCCAATTAGCATGAGTTGTTCATAGATTGCTACAACTATCATTGTTGGAAGAATTTGTATAACCTGAAAGATGTATCTTAATACGACCCTTATCAATCTATGTTATTTTCTAGCATGCATACAGTGTTTTGTATATTGTCAAAATTGCAATGAGCTTTTGGACAGGTTGTAAACAAACATTCAAGGCAATAGGATTAAATGCCTAATGAAAGCAAGCACTCTAGAAAATGTAAATCATGTATTTCATTGATCTTCTCTGCGTCTGTGATCTGTTGCTTATATTGTCAGATTTTCCTTAATTACACATCTTGTTTGTGTGTTTTGGATTTTACTGCATAAAAGATTTTAAGCCATACATTTTATGTGAACTCTTTAGCCATCATCAGGGAAACCAATTGTAAGATAGAAAGCAGTGTTGAGTGGGCTTGGGAAACCAACTGTAAGATACCAAAATGGTGCTTGGATAAAAAGTCCGTGATAGAAAGAAGTAGCTATAAATGGTGTAAGTTTCATTTTTGAACCCTTCTTGGGGAAAACACACTACTGTTTGAGATTGGTACAAATAAATCCTCTCTTATTTGTTTTGACATCATGTGATACATTTTAATTCCTAATAAAGTGATTTGCCTAAGGGCACCTATCAAGTGTCGCCCTTTCTTGTGTTTAGTTTTTTCTTTCCTTAGGTAGAAATATAAAGGGGTATAAAAAATGTAAATGAAAAAATGGATACATGCAATATATAGGTAAAATAGAGGTTTTTTAAAATTGGCAAGGCATATTGGGAGAGGGTTAAAAAAAATTATTTTGGGAGGTATTTTCCAATATTTTTCGAAAATAGGGGTATTGTTTCATATGCCACGAACGAACGTGCTATGGCATGGTTTCACTAAGTGAAGACCCCGTGGCAAGGCCTTGCATATGGTTTTAAACCCATGTACGGAGAAATGTTGAAATGTTCGTTCCTAACAAAATAAAAAATAATAAAAAATACTATATGTCGGCCATAAACCTTAACTAAAAAAATGTGTCTTTTGGTCCCTCTCGGCACTTGATAGAGCCTAGGATTTGCATCTATGCTGGTTTATTAAATTTTAATGAAAAATACCATTTTTTAGTTAGGTCATTTTTAATTATTTAAGAATGTAAAAATTGGAAAAGTACTACTTGATTTAATTACTTTTTATATTAAAGTGAATCAACTATATATTCATATACATAACCTTCATGAAATTGATTATTTTATAAAAAAATACTTTTTACTTTATAAATATACATAACTTCCAATTTACATGAAGCAATTATCTCATAGTTTCAATACCCATACTCATGTTCATCTATTCATTAATAAATTTCCAATCTTAATAATATCTTGAAGCCTTCATCCTTACTTCCTCATGATAACATTAGAAACCATAATAATACTCTATATTAATTCAATCATGATGTTAGTACTCTCTTTGCTGAATAATAACCTCTTCCTTTAAAAACAAAGTATTAAACCAAATGGGTGTAAGACTATTTAAAATTACACATAATAATATATTAGCATAAATGTATACTTGTAGAGAGAGATTAATTTCATGGATTTACAAAACATTCATGAGTATATAACATATATCAATGCTGTCTTTAATTCATTGAGGATAACACAACACTAATGCTATGTTTTTCTTTGTTTTCTCTTATATATTAAGCAACCAAATGCTTCTTTTATGTGAGGTCTTAACATCTATATTTAAGTAGCATAATTCATAATCCATTCATTATATGCAAATAAAGAGAATGACTATTCTTCCAGCCACAAAATTGTAGAGAATTAAAGAAGAATAATTTATGAGAATATAAAGAAATCATTAAATTAAAAAGTAATAGACAACACGTAGTTTTTGTTATTACTTTAGCTAACAATGAAAATTACAAATCAGTAACACAACTGCTACAATTTATTTCTCTTTTCCTCGCAGTGCCTTTCACACAAAACATTGTCAAATTATTATTTAGCTTGATTGCAAGGCTTTCCTTTTAAAAAGTGGATAATACTATGTAAAACCATTCAAAAACTTTTCACTTAAGCTATCCCAAGTGGAGATAATATAAGACTACAAATAAAATCTTAATAGGTTTCCATCACACCTTCAAATCACACCTTCATGCATATCTACCATACAGATAAGTGTTTACTATAATTTAACACAACTATAGTGGCTAAGCTCTTCTCTTATTTTACAGTGGCAGATTATATTATTTGCTCTAATTATAAGAGGATATTAAATCAAGGTTTACATTCAAACATAATTTCCACATATACATATATACAAAGGATATTACAGTATAGAAAAATGTAGTTTCCTGAAAAGAAATTCTTACCAAGGTTTTAAAACATATTCTTAACACTAATTTTACCATAAATCATATTTCTTATTTATTAAGCTTGAATATGTATTTCAGCTTCTTTTAAAATCTGGAAAAAAAACCATACCATTCTTGACTTAGAGGACTAATTAGAAAAATAATACAAGACTCCAGTTAAAAGTTTGGGTCGATCCCTTCCAATATGGACCGCCTTTACCAATTCTATCGAAACACTCAAAAGAAAAGAAATAATAGTGACAGGTCTGTAAGGCACTAAATTATATCTCGAAAAGAAAGCTGTTGAATGGGCCGAGTTTCTACCTAAACGGCTAAGTGCATGTACAAATACAGAGGTAGGTTTTCCATCACCTTATCCTCAGTACAGCCTATATTCTTTACCAAAGAGATTTCTTTAGTTACAACACACCACTATGGCATCCAGATCCTATCGAGACTACATTATGTTTTCTCATACACATTACATAAAGGAAAGGAGTTACTTTTCCACCCGACTATTTGTATCGATCGGACGACTTGGCTGGCATTAGCTTTCACATCACGCATTGCTGGTCATCCAATTGATACAAATGGTCGAGTAAAAAGCTAACACCTAAAATAAATACATCATATATATATAAAGGCTGAAAAACTAACACCTAAAAGAAATACATCATATATATATATATAAAGGCTGGGTCGATTCCTTCAAGGAGTCCTCCCTCTTAATAAATCCAGAAAATAGAGGCCATTTAAAAAGAAGGGCTATCCAGAAAATAGAGGCCATTTAAAGATCATGGTTTGTTGATCAAGTGTAACTCTCGATTGGGAAAGAGATGAGGATGGGTATTACCTCCTCCTTTCTTTAACAGTTTTTTTTATTCATTGGGTTCCCCGCTCTCTCTCTCTCCAAGAAGTGCATCAGATATACATTTTTTTAACGTGTCCATTTAAAGCTATCTCTAAAATTGGGCTGCATAAGGTTTCCTAGTCTTTTCCCAAATTCGTTTTCCTTAAAAAAACTATGTATTAATTATAGTATTAATGCATCCCTATTGTCTTATATGATAAAGGTATTGAAAGTGGATTTTCATCTTTTTTAATATTAGGTTGCCATAATTTTTCCTAACTTTATCAAGCCATACCTCAATAAATGTTTGTTATTTTTTTATCATGAACTCACCATTGTCTAAGTACACCTTGATAATATGTGGCCTTTGTTGTGGGAAACCAATACAAAGCTACATGATTCCATTTTAGAATAGCCATCGACCAAAGTGTTGGAAGTGGTTTGTGATTCATGGAAACATCAGACCATAACCTTTTGAGGGTTTTTCTTCACTAAATTTGTAGGATAACCCTCGCTAAAGTGAGTTGATTACTATGATAATTCTATTGTGATAAATATCCTTTAGTCTTGTTTAAGTTTGTAGAGATAGTTATAGTTAGGTATGCTAACAAATAGATAGTATACTTATTTGTTACAATTTTTTTTTATAAACAAATAATAATTTATTTATCTTTTTATTTAAATTATGCATTGTCTTAAAATGCTTGAGCTTAACTTCAACTTAGGTTAACACCTATAAATTATAGACTAAACAAGTGAATAATCAATTTTCTCCAAGTGTTAGAGGCATCAAGATGACACCCATCATCATACTCATGGCATCCCATCGATTCTCCCTCTCCCTAGAGAATTCATGTCCCAATTGTTAGTCGAGTCAATCCCTCACTCTCCTAAGTCTACCATGCAATTCACAAGTTAGGAAAATAAATAACATTACTTACATTGTTTTTATCAGGGATGTCACATACTCCCCCCTTAAAGATACACTATCATCCGTGTTGGTACCTTTCAAGATTGTGTCTTTAACATACATTTTATCTTGCAGTTATCGAGCTTCAAGTGTCTTTGTTTCTTTTGGTTTTTCTTCACAATATCTTTAATGCTTCTCATCTTTCACAACTTGTGTTTTTACACAAACATGGAAAACTATTTCCAACATATATTATCAATAGAAACATAAATAGTAACTTCTCTTGAGCAAAATTGTTCCTGCTTTCATAATGACTTTTCACAAATTAGTTTTACCTCAAAGGATGTACATGTACCATTTATCAACGATACATAAAATATATAAAAAACATAATCTATAACAAAATCATTTATGCATTTTCATTTCATGGCACAAAGTTTTCCCACTTTTTAAATCAATGTCCATACATTCCATCTGGTAGCAGCTTTCTGCAAGTAATTTCTAATCTTTTCCACTTTCCTTTACAACAGAAGCAATCATTTCAAAATAAATTAACATGTGCATATTCATACATTCCTCACATATTTGAAAACATATACCAACTAAAAAACATTATCAAAGAACATAGCATAATCACTTAATCATATTTGTCACATGAGGATCCAAATCATATATAATTATGCAGCCATTGTTTTATCGTTCATGACATCATAGTGCATAAATACTAAAAATAATATTCACACACTCGTGTTGCTTTAATGTTAAAAATTTACTTGGATGAAAAATTCTTTCAAAAATCCAGACACATATATATCCATGAGGGTCATCTCCTCACACATGTGCATGCCTCCTCAACCCGTATATATTTTTATTCATTTGACACAAGGACGATACCCTTTATCGACTTTTTATAGCTCTTTGACGTATCACCTGCATAGAGCTTGGAAGTTCTCACGGCCTAGAAACCCACATATCTCTGATCCTAAAATATTAACATCCTGAAGGTTGTTACTACATAACCTAACACCTAACCTGGTTGCTCTTTGGCAGTGCCTAACACCTCCTCTCGGTTCTCACTAGTAGCTCTTTGCCTAGGACTTTACTATCATAGAGAGCTCAACAGAGCCTAACACCTCATAAGGGTGCTCACTAGCAACTCTTTTCTAACTTCTAAAAATTTTTAGAGCCTAAATAGTTTAGGTGCTCTAGAGTCAACACAATCAACACCAAACTCAGTTTGTCTTGCTTAATCACATAGTTTAAAGATCCAGTTTTCTTCTTCCTCTTCATGAGTTGGTTAATCCTACATAATTTGTCTTAAAAATATCTCTTTAGTGTAAAAAAATTATTAGAAGTTAGTGCCTTATAACCTAGCATGTCCCCGTAATCAGCCCAAAAGATTTAGAACTTTTTATCTAATTAGTCTTTAGTCAAAGACACCACTTGACTTTTGCATTTTTTTAATGAAAGATTTTTATCAACGAAAATACATTTTTTTATATCACCCTTTATCTTTGCAAGATTAAATGAATGTATAACCTTTCACTCGTTTATGTACTCAATTTGAATGAAAGTTTATTATTTTTTCATTTAGTTATTTTTAACTTGTTTAAGATTGTAAAAATTTGGAAATGAATTATTTGATTTTTGCATTCTTTTAATGAAAATTTTACTTACATTATATTTATCAACCAATATGCAATTTTCTATTTCACCTTTCATTTTTTAAAGGTTTAATGAATATATACCCTTTCAACTTTTCAACTCTTCATTTATTAAATTTTTATTTTTATTTTTTTTATTTAGTCATTTTTCAATTATTTAAGATTTTAAAGATTTGGAAGGATTTTATTCAAATTTTGTATTTAAGTGTAATTTTTTATTAAATTTTAATGAATTATTATTATTTTTTCATTTAGTCTATTTAATTCTTTAAGATTATAAAGGTTTGGAGGACACTATTTGATTTTTTCACTTTATTAATGAAGGGTTTATTTAACTTATAATTGTTAATGTAAGTGCATTTTTTTTATCATCCTTCATTTTTAAAAGGTTAAATAAATATATATCATTTCAGTTGAAATTAAAATAGTTTGATAGTGAAATATAAACAACATAAATAAAAAACATTTTCTATAACGTCATTAGACTAGAACTAATAAACTAATAGCTACTCAAATATGATAGTCAATATTGAACCATGTAATGACAATGTTATGAATTTTCAATATAATTCGTTGTTACAATACATTTTTATGGTGTAATTTTAAGCACTATCATGTAATCTATTTTTTCAAAGAAAATTTAAGAATGAATGATGTGAATGATTTTTTTTCTACATTTCGTGCTGCTACCTGCAATCGCCAGCTTATGCTTTTCCCTTAGCTATTGTTGTATGTATTTCTTAGTTCAATGGAACGCATGCATGTGTCAAATTCCGTGGAGGCGCTCAATGGATTTAGAGCAGAGCTTGTGGTTATAGATTCACTGCTCCTCGCAAACACTACATCCATTGAGTGCTCGAAAGGAACAGTCTAAAGAGATATATATGTGTTCCAGGTTTCCACATATTTCTTATTTCAGTTACGTATTTGCTTATAACACTCTTTAGGTGACCAACAAGCGGATATATATAAACTAAATTGGTCGTGCTAGATGATCAGGGACTCATGTATCCACCCATGACAGTGAGGGAGAGTTGTAATAGCTTTCCCTCGCTGTCATGGGTGGATACATGAGTCCTAGATGATCAGGGACTCATGTATCCACCCATGACAGCGAGGGAGAGTTGTAATAGCTTAGGGGTTGTGTTTATAACCTTGTTTAAACCTGTAGACCAAAGGAAGACCCTTTACGTTTTGATTAACTAGTAATCTCCTTACTTAATCTTGTAAACATGTTTATGAGTTAAAAGATGAAAAAATTGGAGATTATTGTAATTTTTACAAGTGTTGCATGGAAAAAGAAAGATCCATGCAAAAGTTTGTGAAATCGAGCTTATATATATATATATGGGCCTAATGGTTAAGAACTTGTGTTTCCTCTTAGAAGGTTACAGGTTCAAATCTAGAGAAGTAGTGTATGTATACTTTTGCAGACTTTAACAATTAAATCAATGCACAGAGGGGGTCCCTTGTCACACAAACAAGAAGGTCTCATATACCAAATTGGTGTCTCGCTTGACGATGAGCTTAAAAATAGATTATTATTATTATAATAATATTGTGCATGCTTCTATATATTTCTTACTTCAATCAAATTTGTAGCGTAAAGTCCAATCATGAGATATGACCTTTCCTCTAATAAATCTCTATTGTATTTTGTATTTTTATCTTAACAATAAAAATATCGAATATCTAGGAAATATGTTCAATGAACTAAAACCGAGGGTTATTTAGCCAAACATATGTTAAAGTGGGCACCTACGATTATGTGTTTATCTCATTTGTACTTTTGGAATTTGTCGTTGCCTCATTATTCTAAGTTTTCTCATGGAATTGCTGAATATGCAAAGTGGTTGGATTGCCTCATCACTCTTAGTTTTATCATGACCACGAATTTATTAAGTTATTTATATTAAAATATTTTCTTATGTTAATAATATTTTTTAATTAATATAAATATTATTATTTATATTTTATATATGTAAATGTAATTTTTTTTAATTATGGATTTATTAAACTTATAAAAAATAAAATAAAAAATCTATTTTATTTTTTACCTTTAAAAAAATATTATTTAGAATTTAGTGTTAAAATCCTTTATTTACTATTTATATGATTGAATTATACTAAATAGATTTTTATTTATGATTTCATGTGTTACTCGTTCAACTTTTTCAATTTTGAGGATACACTTACTGTTCTAGAACATTTTTAAGCAGTTCTTTGTAAGTTCAAATCGTTATTGGTGGTTCTATAAATCCATATCATGATATTGTCTATCATTGGATTGAACTAACCAATAATATTGATCCGACCATGCCCAGGTGCAAAGCAAGGACAACAGTTCGATTGTGTGAATCGAGTATTGTTATGGAGGAAGCGTACTAATAATAAGCAAAGTGGGAATTACACTACACACTGAAACATACACACACAAACAATATGCAAGGATTTGAACCAATATTTGTTACTTCATTACTATTGTATATTACAATAATGTACATGCTTAAATAGAGTGTTGAGAAAACTTGGGTTGTTTTCTTGTTACGTTCCAGAATTTCAACCGTTACAGATGAATGGAAGACATAGAGAAAATTTGTCGTACTTCGTTAGTCATCGCTGTCGACGATGCATGTCGAGGTGTTAAACATGTTGAAGTCGGTGTTGAACCTTTAAGGTCGATATTGGCATCTGTCGTCTCCAAAAAACAATGCCAATTGTTGGGTGGATCATTACCTCATTCCTTAATAAACAATGGTCCCCATTGTTTGGTCGTACAGATGAGGAAACTGGTCGGTTAGTTCAGTAGAAAAGTACCATTTTCTTTGTGCTCAGAGTTGTCTAGCTTTAGCTACCTGAAATAAGGGAATTGTGTTCATCTGTGTAAGGCATATTCATCATCCCACAATGGCGTCACAAGGAAGAGGGTCCTTAAAATATGGATGGATGTCTTCGGGTTTTGTTGTCTGCAATTCATTATGTTCCAACAATGGAGTGTGGTACGCTTGAAGTATATCCACATTAAATATTAGATGCAGACCCTAGCATGAAGGAATGTCGAGCTAGAAAGTGTTTTATCTAATCTGCTTAAGAATAATGTACACGCGATATCGCAAAGGATTCGACTTCTTGTATGAACCAATGAAGAATTCCTTCTTAAGATGCAACTAGACCTGATCCCCAATTTGAAATGAATGAGGGATACGATGCTTATCGTGTTGGGGCTTAGATTTTGCATTAACTCGTTGCAAAATTTCTTGTGCTTGTTTCTAAATGTTGCAGATTTGATCTAGAAACTTCAGTGCATTTTCAATTTCTCATCGGTCAGAGTCGGTGTTGTTCAACTATGTCAATGAACTAATCAAGTCAATGGGTGTTGAGGGTTGAAATCCAAAACAAATCTCAAATGGAATCTTGCTCATAGAGCTGTGCTGAGCATGATTGTAACTTTGTTGTATATATGAGAGACTTTCATCCCATTTTTGACGATGCTTGTGGTTGTACATGTGGAGTAGTTGACTACCAAGTGATTCGCAACTTTCGTTTGTCCATTTGATTGCGGATGGAAAGTTGTTGATAAGGAGAGTCTTGTATCGAGCTATTGATAGAGAGTCTTCCAAAATATGCTGATAAATATGGTATCTATGTTGGAAATGATGGTCTTTGGTAAGACATAATGTTTCCAAACATGTTCAAAGAAGAGTTGAGCAATCTACTGCACTGTCGTAGTCTTATTGCATGGAATGAGAATGGCCTTCTTGAAAAATATTCCAACTACTTCTAAGATCCCATCATGGTGATGTTTGGTAGTAGGATATACCATCAAGTAGTCCATAGAAATAGATTCCCATGGTCGACTAGGAATCGACAAAGTCATGTAAAATCATTTTCAACGATTCAATGGTTTAGCAATGGAAGAAACCACACGTGATCGAATGTACCCACTGACATCAGACTTAAGTGAAGGATAATACAAATACCTTCGGAGGATGGAAAGGGTCTTCGCTACTTTAAAGTGTCCTACAGTCTTTTCGTAGTGCATGTCCCAAATGAGCTTCTATCGGTGCATAAAGTTGTCAAAGCTTGTATAGCAAGGTATCTTTCGGGAAATAATCGGTAGTAGAAAGTGGGTTGGTTTGAAGCTGTTGATAAATTGCAGAAAATTCAGAGTCTACTGAATACAATTGAGGACAAGTAGTGGTGTCATACCCCTTCATACTCATCACTATAAAAAGGAGAGTAATGGGTGGTCGAATTACAAAATCAGTTGTGGCATTGGATTTACCTTTCTGATACTTAACTACCAACTTGCATTGTTACAGGTAATTCATCCACTTGCATTGTCGAGTTGTTTGTAATTTTGATTGGGATAGGGCGAATTGTAAATGCTTATGGTTAGTAAGAATCACTATCTCCTTTCCAAGAATGTAATGCCTCCATTGATTAAGGTCTTGCACAATGGAATACAATTCCTTTTCATACGTCGAATACCTTCTGACAATGTGGTTAAATTTTTTGGAATGAAAAGCGACTGGGTGACCAGACTGAGTGATCACTACACCTAAGGCATAGTTCGATGCATTCGTCTCAATCTAAAAGGTTGTTTGAATTTAGGTAACACAACTATTAGTGCAATACAGAGCTTATGTTTGAGCTACTCAAAATCTTGGTGTGGTGTCGATGTCCATTTTAAGATAGTTTTCCCATTTCCCTTAGTCAACTCATTCAAAGGCCAGGCTATGTGACTGAAGTTGAGTATGAATTGTTCATAAAATTTCACCAAAATAAGATAAATTCTTAGTTCATGAATGTTTTAAGGAATGGGCCAATATTTAAGGACTTATAAATTCTCTGGATCAACGTGAATTCCTATAGAGTTGATTACATGCCCCAAATATTTGATGTTGTTCATCGCAAATGAAAATTTGTCCATGTTAAAATAAAGTCGATATTGTTAAACTGTGTCAGGGACTTGTTGAAATTGTCGACCATTTTCTTCCCATGATCGACTGAAAATCAAGATATCGTCTAGGTAGACAATGCCACACATTCTAATGAAAGGTCAAATACTGTCATCCATATATCGTATGAAGGTAGTGAGTGCATTGGATAAGCCAAAATGCATGACTAACCATTCAAACATGCCTTCTTTGGTTTTGAAATAAGTTTTCCATAAATTGGTGGGATCGATTGGAATATGATGATATCTCGATTTGAGGTCGAGGTTAGTAAATAATTTATCACCTTTCAGATAGTCGTTTAGTTCGTCTATCCTTGGAAGAGGGTATCTATTCTTTACCGAAATATTATCAAGATCCTAGTAGTCGACGCACATGTGCCAAGCCCCTTCTTTCTTTGGAATTGGGATGACTAGAATTCTACAAGAAGAGGAGATTGGTTGGATATGACCTTTGTTGATCAAATCTTGAATATGTCTGTGAATATCTTCATTCTCGATAATGGATCATCTGTAAACAAATGCGTTAGGTAATCATTAGAGGAAATTTGGGGTCTAAAATGGGCCTCCTAAGGAAAATAATAAAATAATAGTTAAAATAATAAAACAATAGTTATTAGTTTTGGAGGAAGAATGAAAAAAACTACTTTTTGTGTTCGTATTTTCGACATATCTCCTTGTGGTTTTACTCAAATTTTGAGTAGGAGAGCTCGTTGGATGAGAAATTTAATTTTGCATCCAACGAGTACCCACACAGCATACTTTTGATGGACCCCGCTACCCCAAAAACAAGAATTACCTGAAAAAATGTGATGATGACATCATCATCACATTTTTCGGGTATTTCTTGTTTTTCGGGTAGCAGAGTCTATTAAAAGTATGTATTATGGGTATGCGTTGGATGCAAAATTAAATTCTGCATCCAACGTGCTCTCTCGCTTGAAACTTTAGTAAAAACACACGGAGATATGTCGAAAATACGAACAAAAAAAGTAGTTTTTTTATGAAAAATATGTCAATTCAACCATTATGGTTGACTCATTTTATTCAAATGCTATTGGTTCTTGAATTCCAACTCACAAAATTTATTGTTGGTGCGTTTTCTTATAAGGCCCATTTTAAACCCCAAATTTCCTCTAATGGAAGAACCAAGAACAAGTTCAATGGAGTGTTTTATGTGGAAATATAAGGGTACTCCATCTGGCTCTTGAAATACATTCTGGTATTCATCAATAATATTGTCGATTTGTTGCTGCTATTGGGAGATGCACTAGTCAGTGAGTCTCCTAGTTTTTGTAGTCTTCCTGGGATGTTGTGTCTTGATCATGATGAATGCAAATATTTGAGCATGGTTGATGATATTATTTGTCTGTTTAGTAGATATCATCAAAACCATTGGTGTAGGTCATCACTCTGCTATACCATACCATTGTTCCCATATTTTGGCAATCAACTTCTTGTTGATATAATTGTAACTTTGGAATGTATTCATTGATATATCTTATGTATTGTACCCCGGTTTTTATTCTGGGATGTGTCTATAATGTATTTGAGTCATTTGATGCCCCAATGTTCCCATCAAGAGGTTCTATAATGTAAACAAGTCATGTCAAGTCATTGTGGGTAACCCTCCTATTGGTTAAGGGTCAAAGTCCCCGCAGTTGTGGGGCCCTAGGGTTATTACACTATCCTAGATAATTCTCCCTAGGTGATTCATTGTAAGTCAGGGCAATAGTCCCCACCATTTTGTTAAGGGTAACCCTCCTTGTTGGTCGGAGGAGGCAAAGACCCCACAAGTTGTGGGGCACTAGGGTTATTATACACTCTTAGAGATGTCGACTCTAGTAAGTAATTGTTAAGTGAGGATGACATGTTGGAGTGGGTTTCATGTGAAAGGAAGAATACAAATAGAGAGTGAGAGAAGTTACTAGGACAAGAGAGAGACTGCTGTTGTCGGGAGATCATCTTTATGTTTTCAGGTTTTACTTTTGGTGTTGATTCTATCTCTAAGGAAGTTGCAGGGTTTTCTCCTTTATGGTTTCCTCGAGGAAAATTCTTTGTTTCTCTTGTCTCTTGTGTTTATTGCTATGCATGTTATTCTCTCAGTTAAAGATCCTAAGATCATAATGCTAGCTTGAATGATAAAAATATAACATGGTATCAGAGCTAACCTGAGAAGAAGATATTATCCAGCTGCAGAAGCTAGGGATTCTTACTTTTTTCTCTCTCTCCATATTCCATCAGCAAAAGTATGCTAGGCTGACTCTCCATTGAAGGGCACAAAGTTTCTGTCGAAGCATAATTCGATTTCGAGCATTTTCATTTTTCGGTGCGAGAAATTAGGGCTTTCTACAGAAAAGGAATTTTTTGAGTGAGCCCGGCATAGGATTAATCTCCTCATAAAAATTGAAGTTTAGAGACTTGGGTCAAGATTTTTTGTTGGGTGAAACTCTGGGAAAGTCAAACTCTAGTTTTACCCCAAGCTGGAAAAACCCTAAAATACTAAAAATGATATGTTTTGGTACATTCACTATATCTCGGGATTGGAGAAGGCCTAGGAGCTGAAACTTTCACAGGATGACGATAAAAGACAAATTTACAATTTTTCCAAAATTCATCCTTCGATTCGCTATATTATGGGAGGTATGATTCCTCGAAGTTAGGGTTCCAGACTCTTCCAGGATTCATCCCTAAACAAGACACCTGGGTAGAATTACTATATCTTGGGCTAAAAACGTCTACATGAAATTTTTGAAGATGTTCTAGAAAGGGCATGGAATTTACTTTCCGTGGTATGAGTTTCAGACCCAGAAGATGAAACAGTGACACGTGGAAGTCCATACAAATTCACTTTTCTAAATAGTCCTGTAACAGGTCACTTTGGGAAAATGATCATAAGTCCCAATTGGTGAACCCCATTTTGATGAAACCTATGGTTTTGGAATAGGTACAAGTGTCGCTACCTCAATGAGACATTTCAGACATAGAGGAGCAGCAATTTCAGAGATATCGTAGAAATAGTATCAAGCATTTCTGCAGAAGAAATTGGTAAACTAGGGCTTCCTGTTCCAGGAGTTTCCCTCCACTGTTTTCAGAAAAGGAGTACATTGGATAGATTTCCTTGAAGAGATATATATTTATACCCAATTAGATCTAAAATATTCCATGTTTTGAAAATTAGTGTTTCTCTGACAAACCCTAGATCAACTAGCTCCGAAACCAGGATGGACACCTCAAATCGGTAAGATCTAAACTTTTGCTATTTTCATTTGAGGTTCTCATTTCAAAGTGATCTATCACATTAGATTGATGATAAGCTTGCTGAAGTTGACAAATTCCAAGCATGGAAGTATATGATCTCTCTGAAGAAAATGAATTGGAAACCTACATGAGTAGAGAGGTTCCAGTTCCAGAGGGAGATGAGGCTCAAAGCCTTAGACAAGAAGAACTTGGTCAAGGCCAAGAAGATCATTGTTGATTCAATCACGGATCACCTTATACCACAAGTGTGCTCCATAAAGACACCGAAAGAGATGCTTGATTCCTTGACCAAGCTATTTGAATGGAAGAACATAAATCAGAATATGACCTTAAGAAACCAGTTGAAGAATGCGAAGATCCAGAATGCAGAGACCATACAGTCATACTTCACAAGGGTCTCTCAAATCAAAGAACAATTTGTAGCAGTAGAAGAAGAAGTGATGATAGCCACCTTGAATGGTCTCCCAGGATCATGGGATACATTCATGCAAGGAATGTGTGCCAAAAGGAAGTGATTACTTTTAGTAGACTTTGGGAAGAAGAAGAAGCTTGACTCATAATAAGAGAAGAGAAGATGGGAGCAACTGAAGATCAAGCTCTCACCATCCAAAGAAGATCCCTCAAGAGATGAGTAATGCAAAGAACTCAACTCTTGAAGAACCTCTTATTCATCTTAGCATTTGGATAAGAAATGATTCTATTATGAATGAAGAAGATGATGAAGCTAAAGGCTCAAGAAGGACTCTACCCACAAAACAAATAAAGATAAGTATTCAATTGTCATTTCATGATATTGTTTTGTTATGCATTTGTTTATATTCAATTAATGTATCATGCATGATAGAATGTTTGTATTAAAGACAGTATACTACTATTATGCATGTGATGGGTAAGTAGTTGATGGTGCTATACAACTCTCCATTGCTTCTTGTCTAGAATGAAACCTCTTCGCTGGCATATTGGATTAGTGCACAATCTCAATGTTGTCTTGGTAGATATGGAAGGCAACTAGAAAGTTTTCATGAGATATGGATGAATGTTGTATTGGCTAAAATAGTTGCATGATCATATATTTATAAGAATTTTCCATTATGAATATGCCTTATGAAATGTTTCTAACCATACAACTAATGCATTTGACTTGTAGGAAAGATCACATACAAAATCACCTACAAGCAAAGAAGGATGAAACTTGTTCCAAAGAACAAGTAACGACGGTTCAAGATGAAGAATAATATGACGAATGCAGTGACATCATTGATGTAGAACCCTCTAGCCATGAAGAAGTAACCAAGAATAAAGGGAAGACTAGTTCAAGAATAATGATTTCTAGGATGCAATATCCATATGTAAAGAGAAGTTCGTAGTTCGATCATGCAGTAGATGGAAAAATCGTGGGATACAAGGCAAGATTCGTAGCATGAGGCTTCTCACGAAAAGAAGGCATAGACTATGAAGAGACATTTGCAACCATTGGAAGTGAAGACACATGCCAGGCAGAATGATGTGTGCAAATAAAAGAACGCCTTGTATGAGATTAGAAGACATCCATGGGATAACACATACATGAGGAGCTTGATGAAGATCTTAACTTTTGCTACAAGGTTGAAGATGAACGTCTATACACTAGATGGATACATAGAATATTAGTAGCATAGGAAGCTACTTGTCACTCTGGTACAGAATGTTTCAATGCATAGAGTATGGAAGATAGATGGAGTATGATGCTCTGCTTCAGAGGGAGTGACTATAGAATATCTTGAGGTTCGACATGGTACGATAGGATGAACAGATTTATGATGAATCTAGGATTTACTGAGAGTAAATTGGATTCCAACCTTTTCTTCAAGGTTAAAGGTGAAAGACCAGTGATGCTCCTGTTATGTGTCGATGCACTATTTTCTAGGAATGGAGGTGTGGACAAGGGAAATATGTAGTAGAGATCCTGAAGATGTTCAGGATGATTTACTACAAGGCCATGACCACACCTATGGCATCGAACCTGAAGCTATTGACTGTTGCTTCACCAGAGACGATTGATGCTACAATCTATCGTCAGATGATTGGTTCGTTGATGTACCTAACAAATACGAGACCATATATTTGCTTTGCTATGAACACATTGAGACATGTTCACCTGATGGTTGCAAAGCATGCTGTGAGGTACCTGAAGGGTATAGTTGAGTATGGGCTTAAGTATGAGGCGAATCAAAATATTAACCTGGAGGGTTATGTGGATTTGTATTGGGAAGGAAGTGCCATTGATATGAAGAGCACTTCGAGGTTCTATTTTAGTATGGGATCAAGTGTGATCTCTTGGTTTTGCAGGATGGATTTCTGCATGCCACTGAGTACAACTGAGGAAAAAGATGTTGCCACTTGCTATCTAGGAGAGAGGAGCAGTGAAGCTCCAGTATGTGATCCAGATAGATATCTCTCGAAAGAGGGAGTTATAGCATAGTCGGTGAGACAGGTAGTCTGAGCATAAATCCTGGTGAAGCTCGTAGGTTGCTCAGATGTAGATAGACCTGTAGGTTGTCCTTGGATGTAATCGGTCTTGGCAAAGCTCGTAGGTCATCCTTGAACGTCATCAGCCCTGACATGATTCTATGATAGAAATGGCCAAAGTGAAGTTTGAGTACTTCAAGGAGAAGCTTGGTGTTCTCCAGATTGAGGTTCCCTCCAAGGGGAAATGATGAGACCTAGAACCATTCTGACATGGTTAGAGGATTAGGTTCCTTCCATGGTCAAATGTAAGGGCTGAGCCATTCTGTCATGGTGAGAGGATTGGTTCCTTCCATGTAAGATGTGAGTGCTAAGCCATTTTGATATGACTGTAGGATTGGTTCCTACATGATTAGATATAAGGGCTATTGCCATTCTTTGAATGGAGGTTCCTGGCCAATTACCAGGAAAACACAGGCTAGGACTGAGGGCCATTCTGATATGACTGTGAGATGTGTTCTCACATGATCAGATATGAGTGCATGGACATTCTGATGTGATCGAGGGATGTGTTCCCACTTGATCAGATATAAGGGTTGTTTCCATTCTGTCATGGTGAGAGGATTGGGTCCTTCCATGTCAGATGTGAGTGCCGGCCATTTTGACTTAGGGTCAGATATAAGGGCTACTACCATTCTCTGAATGGAGGCACTTGGTCAGCTACCAGGAACTCTCAGTCTAGGTCATGCTGGTGGATGTGAGTGTTGTGCCTTTCAGGAACCCTCAGTAGTTGTGTACTGTCATGCTGGTGGATGTGAGTGTTGTGCCTTTCCACAGATGATAGTAGTTGTGTACTATCATGCTGGTGGATGTGAGTGCTGTGCCTTTCTGACGAGTCAAGGTTAGATGTGAGTGCTGTGCCTTTTTGATGAGTCAAGGTCAAATGTGAGTGCTGAGCCTTTTCATAGATGATAGTAGTTGAGTATTTTCATGCTAGTGAATGTAATGGACATGCCCTTCTAACATGATTTTGGATGTGTTCCTCTCATGGTCAGATGTGAGTGCTGGCCATTCTGACTTATGGTCAGATATAAGGGCTGAAGAAGACCTACAAGGAGGATAGGCCTACAACCAGCATGAAAAAGGGCTTGATCTTTAGAACTTCCTGTGACGAGAAGAATCATGAGATAGAACCTAAGATGTTGACCCAGTGGTGATCCAGATCGAGTGATGATCTAGATCCAGTGATGATGATCCAGTAGTGATGATCCAGATCGAGTGATGATCTAGATCCAGTGATGATGATCCAGTGGTGGTGATCTAGATCCAGTGATTATGATCCAGATCAAGTGATATTCCAGATCCAATGATGATGATCCAGCTGTGATGATCTAGATCGAGTGATGATCTAGAGCAAGTGATGATGATCCAGATTGAGTGATGATCCAGATCTAGTGATGATGATCCAGTAGTGATGTTCCAGATTGAGTGATGATCTAGATCTAGTGATGATGATCCAGATCGAGCGGTGATCCAGATCTAGATGAAGATGAATTGAAGATAAACATGACCTGAAGATGAATATGACTTGAAGATGATGAGAACTTGATGGTGATCCAGATGATACAAAGAAGAAGACTTGTGCTGATAAATTGTGTCAAGTGAATACATTCCTATTTAAGAGGGAGTGTTGATATAATTGTAACTTTGGAATGTATTCATCGATATATCTTATGTATTGTACCTCGATGTTTATTCCAGGATGTGTTTGTAATGTATTTGAGTCATGTCATGCCCCGATGTTCCCATCGGGAGGTTCTATAATCTAAACAAGTCATGTCAAGTCATTATGGATAACCCTCCTATTGGTCAAGGCTTAAAGTCCCCACAGTTGTGGGGCCTTAGGGTTATTAGACTATCCTAGAGAAGTCGACCCTAGGTGAGTCATTTTAAGTCAGGAAAATAGTCCCCACCATTGTGTTAAGGATAACCCTCCTTGTTTGTCGGAGGAGGCAAAGTCCCCACAAGTTATGGGGCACTAGGTTTATTAGATACTCCTAGAGATGTCGGCTCTAGTAAGTAATTGTTAAGTGAGGCTGACATGTTGGATTGGGTTTCAAGTGAATGAAAGAATATAAATAGAGATTGAGGATCTCTATTTATCATACACACACTCACTCATTGGAGTGCATGAGTGAGAGAGAGAAGTTGCTGGGACAAGAGAGAGAGTGCCACTATTGGGAGATCATCTTTATGTTTTCAAGTTTTACATTTGGTGCTGATTATATCTCTAACGAAGTTGCAGGGTTTTGTCCTTTATGGTTTCCCCGAGGAAAATTCTTTGTGTCTCTTGTCTCTTGTGTTTATTGTTGTGCATGTTATTATCTCAGTTAAAGATCCCAAGATCATAATGCTAACTTGAATGATAAAAATATAACACTTCTGAGGTTGTGAATGATAACTCCCATGTTGATCACATAAGTGAGGTTTCCCAAACAAGCCATTAGTTACGCAAAAAGGTGGAATTCACATATTACTTCATCTTCAAAAGGCTTAATCAAGTAGGTGATTTTGCATTGTTGGGTGATCCTCAATTCCTGTCCATACTTCATCCAATTGATATTATAAGGATGAGGATGTGGAGTGGTTGCAAGACCTATTTTCTTCACGAGATCTTCAAAAACAAAGTTCTTCTGGATTTCATTATCCACAATAAAATGCAATGGATTGTTTTGGAGCCATATCTGTGTATGGAACAGGCGTTCTCGTTCCTTCTCATTGATGGTATTCAAGGATATTGGAGTGGGGATGTCAATTTCAAAGGGGTTGATGCTTTTGGGTCATATTCTACTAGGGTTTTGTCGGACAAGTTGAAGGTAAATAATTTTTCTGAAAATGTCCTCCGAGCCTTGCATTTAGACATATCATGCCATTATGAATTGTGGTAATCACACCATTTCTCACCAAGGGTTTGTTTGATACGTTTTCTCTTGTGTTTTTTAGATTTCTTTTTGCCATGGTATTTCTCTAGCAGGGTCGACTAAGAAGGGTGTCTTGACTTGTCGTAGTCGACTAGTGACTTCTTGTCGGAAGTTTGTATAATCGGCTTAGTTGTTCTAGTTTATCCACTAAGAGGTCACTCGGGCTCACTCTCGATAATACAAACATACACTTAGGATAAGCTATCAAACAACTTGGTTTATCAATCCCACAAAAAGATAAATATAAAGACTATTAACCAGTGAGGTCCCCCATAATCTACAAGCAATCTCCATCAGTCTCATACATCCTTAGAACCCATGTCACTTCCACTCAGAGCTTAATTAAGGTCCCCTTCTCTATTTCACAGTCCATTCTATGTCATTTCCCTTAGCACTAACCTAGGAAAGCATCGATGTCTCAAACTACTACCACCAACTAGAATCTCTTACGTTCACTAGATCCAACAGTCTATGCCAATTTCTCAATGCATTTACAATTTCCAATCTTGGCTCTTCTCCAGAACATAGAATATCATCTAATTATTGTTGGGAACACCTCTTGCACAACCAATTCATCCTCAAGGTTTCTCATGTGGTCAAGGTGAAACATGCTTCACGCTTATTATCTTCACAATTCAAATTAGTGCTCCCCCTCTACTCTATGATGGGTCCCAGGTTTTCCCATTCCATGTCTGCTCTCTATTGGGTCATGGATCCTCACGGTCAAGAATCGATAGAATTCAATAACCATCTATCCCCTTTCTCTTGATGTGAATTCTCCTATCCATTGTTGTTGGAGATACACACACATGACTAATTCATTAATTATTCTTCCATAATATATTTAGAATTGAATGGGAACTCCCTTCCATGCTCTTAGTTTCCTTCTGCATTAATCGACTCACCCACACCCTCTCATACATGTTTTCTCAATTCATTCCATGCCAAATAAAATGCTTGAGTTGATTCCTTGGCTACATTCTTACAGTAATTTAACGAGTAGCAAAGATGCCATCTTGGCTTCTTATAATGACACATGGTGTTAGAATCTTGAATCTCCCATGCCCCCTAACCTCTTCCTAGTAGATAACATCCACATACCCAATTTGATTCATTATTTCCTCGATAATCATCCTTGGACATTGTATTTCACATTATAAATAGTTACATGTGGTTACAAGGCACATGGCTTACTAGAGAATGGATGTAAAATACATAATACTTTCCTCTATTACTTTAGCTATTCAATAATGGGTCATTTCCCTTGAGTTTCATGCTATCAACCATAACATATCAAATGCAAAATATTAGCCTTACAAGCCAATATATAGAACATGAGTTGAAGTGACAACATTACAGTCCCCTCCCCCTAAAAACAACACCGCCCTTGATGTTCTCAAAACTGGAAAAAAAAACATGTTACTTTCTCATGGCATCCTCTACCTCCCAAATAGCCTGATTTGCTTCAAGGTGCTTCCACTGCACCTTCACCTATCTTATGGATCTATTTTGGAGAAACACCACCTTCTTGTCGAGGATGCACGTAGGTTTTACTTGGAACTCTCCCTCGGGTCCCACTTGAATCACATTCCAATCAAGCATGTTATTAGGATCATGTATATACTTTTTTAACAAAGAAACATGAAAAACATATGCATTCTCATATCAGCAGGAAATGGAACGTTATATGCAAATGGTCCACAATATCTTGGTTCCATCTTGGCACAAACTCCTGAATTTAGGGAAATTTTATTAGGTTTCACCCTCAAACAAACATGATCCCCAACTTTATTTCCTTTTGCACTATTTTTAAATCTCCATAAATATTCTTCATGTCCCGTGTTGCCTTTAAATTATGTCTGATACTAACAATTTCATGTTCCATTTCCTAAAGCATCTCTAGTCCAAGCACTACCCTGTTCACCAGGTTGTCCTAAATCACTAGAGCTATGCAAATTACTTTCCATATAATGCTTCAAATGAGCTCAATCTGAATGTTTCCTGATAACCATTGTTGTATGTGAATTCTACCAAGTGCAAGTAATCTTCCAACCTTCATGACTTGTTAATTATATACATTCTTAACATTTATTTAAGGATACCATTCACTCTTTTAGTATAACCATATGTTTGTGAACAATATGTTGTACTAATGTTCAGCTGAGTTCCCAACTCCTCAAACAAACCTTTCCAAAAATTTGATGTGAACTTTGCATCTCTATCTAAAACTATTGCCTTGGGGAACCCAAGTAATCTGAATATCTCCTTCATGAAAATACCTACTATGTCACTTGCTTTATGAGTGGAATTGACTGAAATAAAATGATATTCCTTTGATAGCTTGTCTACCACAACCGTGATTGAATCATGTGGCCTTACTTTCCTTGGAAACCGTATTATCAAATCCATAGAAGTTGCTTCCCACTTCTACTTTGGAATGGGTAAAGGACACAACAGTCTTGCTAAATGTTGATGTATTGAATTGACCTATTGGCATTGTTGACACCTAGAGTTAGATTCTACTATATCCTTTTTCATTCCATACCAAAAATACTACCTCCTTGTTGCTATTATGGTCTTTAGGTATCTTGGATGACTAAGTATGGATTTCTGTGCATTTCATCCATCACTATCTTTTTCAAATCCATACAATTCATAATGTATAGTTTAACTTTGTACATAAGAAGACCATTTTCCTTGTGCTAATAACCTGCACAACTCTCATCTAACTTTCCTTGCTGCAATTTCTTCTTCACCTATAGGTAAATCACATACTCCTTTTGTGGGGTCAAGGATTCTTGTCACCAAATCAAACTTGCACAGGCTTATGCAAGTGGTATGAAATTTTTTGCTGAGACCATTTGCACCCTTTTTCTAATTTCGTTTCACATCTCAAATTCCAAAATCAATTTCAACTAGAAGTTCCAATCACCTATATTTCCAGACATTTAAGCTTGGTCGATCAAATAAATATTTTAGACTTATATGGTGTGTTATGAGCTCAAATATTTTTCCCAACAGATAATGTCACCACATCTTGAACGCATCCACTATGGTGACTAATTCCAAGTTGTGTGTCACATAGTTTCTCTCATGCTCCTTCAATTTTCATGACTCATAGCATATTATAGACCCATCCTACATGAGCATGTGTCCTATGACCTTAATGCACACATCTTAACATACAACGAATTCCTTTCTTGGGCCAACAATATTCAAAACAACCGTGTGAGTAAGAAGGTCCTTCAATCATTAAAATTTGGCTGGACACTTCTCAGACCACACAAACTTCACATGGTTTCTCTATAGCAATGTGATTGGATGGGTGGTTTTATAAAATCCATCAAAAAATTAGCAATAATACTCTGCAAGACCCATAAATGATCTCACATCGATGATGTTCCTTGGCATGGCACAATTTGTTATGACTTCAAACTTGTCAAGGTCCACCATAATTCCTTCGTTGAAAATAATGTTTCTCAAATAATGTACCCCACGCTGATAGAAATTACACTTTCTCAACTCAGCATACAATTTATGCTCCCTAAGAACCTGCAGTACCATTATGAGGTGTTCATTGTCCGCTTCTTCATTCATGGAGCACACAAGAATATCATCTAAAAATACCAATACAAACTTGTCCAAATATACCTATTGATGACATTGTTCATGAGGCACATGAATGTGGAAGGTGCATTGGTGACATCAAATTGTACCATTGTGAACTCACAATGACCATATCTTGTCATGAATGCGGTCTTGTGGATGTATTCTTCATTTTTACTCACCTGGTGATAACCAGACCTCAAATCAATTTTAGAAAACACCATGTATCCCCCCATTTGATAAAACAAGTCATCAATCCTAGGAAAGGGGCACTTGTTCTTGAATGTCACTTTATTGAGCTTCATATAATCAATACACTGTCTCAAGGTGCCATATTTATTTTTGACAAAAAAAATTGGTGCTCCCCAAGGAGACACCCTAGGTATGATATACTTCTTATCCACCAAATCATGTAGCTACATATTCTATTCTATATGACCTGGAGTGCTCATCCTATAATAATATTTGGAGACTATTGTTTCCCCTGGGGCAAGGTTAGTGGCGAAATCAATATCCCTTTTCAATGGCAGCCTCATAACTTCATATGAAAATACATAGTGAAACTCTTGCAATAGGTGGTAGTCTTATATCTTAGGGCATTTTTCTTCTAGGAAATATGATACGTGGGTTGCATACAACTGGAAACCTTTCTTGGAAAATTTCCATAATTCCAAGGCCAAGATCTTCCTCACTGATACCTACTTTGGAATTCCTTTCACCACTCTTGGCCTTCCCTATTGTTGTAATCTCACAGATCACATAAGGTTACCAATAATACATACTAAAACATACATATAAAATAGAGACAAGAGATAAGAACAAGTAGGCGAATTAACAGATTATATTACATGAATGAGTCCATAAAACACAGAGAACTGAACTGAGTTCTCATCTAGATCAACAGCCTAATATATATGATTACAAAACAGTTACAAAATAACTACCTATCGGTTCAATGAACCGACACGACCTTAGGTGGCTGACCTAATCTCTAGTTTAGTCATTCGACCAACTTAGTCGGCTGATCGACTAAGTTGGCTCTCATTCAAGTGGACTTGTCGACTTGCCCCTCCTACATCTCCCCCATGAACAAAACATTTCTTCGTCCCGGAGAAACAGGGAGGTACAAAAAAATTCTTCTGGTCTCAATAGTTATTGTGATTTGCCTGGTTGTCATGGGTTGTGAAGTCTGATGGTCGGTCGCTTTTGTACACAGACTTCGATAATGGCTGGTGTTGTTACTGCGAGGTGATGTTGGAAATCTATCCAACTTTGCAAAATCTTTTGGATGTTGATGGTAAGTGTGGTCAGGCTTGATAAGATCGACATCTTTTATGAAATGGAGACTTCTGTGATTCTCTCCATGTCAAGACCTATAAACTGGTCCTTCTCCTCTACAGTATCGACAAGTCGTTTCATCTGCGAACATATGATGTCAATTTTTTCTAAATTGGACATAGCTTGCTGCACCCACTGATGTGCTTCCCTCTCAAGTCTCTGTAGCTTGGCTGTTTCAAACACTATTTGTTCTTCTATTGTGGTCCTTAGTGCTTCCTCAGTGGTTTTCCTACTTTCCAATGCATGGATCCCTTGCTGGGTCTACCAAGATTACTGATAGACTTGCCCATAGTAAGTAGGCCAGTCTCTTGATATTTATTCAGTTATGACAGATTCCTCCATGTGATCTTGTAGCACTTTATAAGCTTTAGTGAAGGCGGTGTGCTGTGCTATTAGGAGTCTGGCATTTTCTTCTTTTTGTTCCTCCTTTGTTTCCTGAATGTGAGCTTGGAGTGCCAAAACCATGCTCTCAAATAGATGATACACCCTTTTGAGCGGTTTGTCTGTGTCGACCTCTACGGGGCTCAGCATGACTGACTGGGCCAGGTTCCTACATTTGTTGAGGAACTCGACCTGTTCTGTGACTTTGTCGTCAAGTTCCTTACATCTCTGCTTGCTCCTCATATTTGCTTCGCTTGCTAGGGTCTTGAGGAGTTGTCCTAGCTTTGCGTCAGCTAGCGAAGTTGCATCTTTCAATTTGATATGGACTTTTGATGGCTGTCTATGATGCTCCTTCCTCTGTTTCTCCTTCCTCTTCTTGTGCTTTTCCTTCTCTGCTTGTGTTGGCACCTATGTACTTGCAAAAATCGAGTCGGGATCTTTGGTTTGTGGGATAGTAGTTGATGGTTTCTCTAGTTGGGGAGGTGGGATGATTGTTGCTTCTGGTTGTTTAGATGCAGGGTGTGCAGCTGGTTGTGGTGGGGCTTGCTTTGATTAGGTGGGTGGTGGTGGTGATGGTGTTGGTGAATGGTTGGGGGTGATTGGGTTGGGGGAAGTGTGGGTCAGTGGTTGATTGTCGGGGTGGGGAGGTGAGTCTAAGTTGGAGAACATTTGGCTAATTTGTCGGGCTATGTCCTCCTCATTTTCTTCTCCTCCAGTCGGTGCAGCGGTTGGTAGGTTGGCTTGGGGTATGGTCGAAGTGATAGTCGAGGTCCGACGTGTAGCCACTTCAGCTTCCTTGTCGGGATTTCTCTCTAAATTCAACATGATGGTTGCAAAGGTTCTGTACTGGGCTTCATGTCCTGGTTGGTATCCACCGACCTCGAAGAGAGGTGCTTTTGTGGAGATCTTTTGGGCTGACATAAATATCTCAGGTAGTTTCTCAATGAATGCCTGCAAATATCTGTCTTTATCCAATTTTGCCTTCACAGCTTTAGTCATCGCACTTTTGCACAAGTCGAGGGGGCTTATTGACTACTGTGCCGGTACTTTCTCCTTGGATACTTTTGTCGGTGATGGAGGTGGAGGCATAGACACAAGATCGACGATGTTCTCAGGTGTCATCATGTGGGTGGTCTTATCTTTTTTTGGTTGACCTGCTAGTGCTCTTGCCTCGACAAATTTTTGGAACTGGGTTTTGACCGGCACCTTATTTGCTGCGACATCCTCTATGATGTCAAGGGCCGTGGCTACCAGTTCCTCCTCATCGTCTGATGAATCTGCAATGATAAGCTTGTGCTTACCTTTTCCTTATTGTTGTTGCTATGTTTTTATTTTCTTCCTCGCCGCTGCTATCTCTTTGAATAATTTTTTAATGATTCCTTTTGTGACAGCATACTCTGGGTTTTCTGGCTCTGTCTCTCCCCTTGGCTCTTGGGTCGGGACGAGACTTTCTGCAGCTGGAGTAATTACTTGCTGCTCTAGCTGGGTTGTTTTTGGCTATGGTTCATCCCTCTGTGCTGTCCGAGGTTTGATGATTATTTGAAGTTGGCCAGTGTGTTAGACCAGTGTCTCCTTCGACACAAAGGTGCTGATATAGAGGTTTAGCTCATAGTCTTCCTCTTTTTCTTGGTCGGTTAGTGGCTCCTCAATCAAGAAGTCGCTCTTCTTTACTGTTGCTGGTAATAGTATTTTGGTTTTAGCCTGTCGAGATAGCTCCCAAAAGATCTGGTTGATCGATGGATAATATTTAAGGGCTTTAGCATTTGACTCATCACCCTGCATGTACCACATCGAGGTATGGTCGAGTTCTAGCTGGACATGGGAGTTTGTCGGTAGACTTCTTCGGATGTTTTGAGGCACCCTCCATCTAGTTATGTGGACTTTGAGCTATTGAAGCCATTTCTCCAATAGCACTTTCCCGTTCTCAAGTTCCTGCAAAGTTCCTCTCTGGGAGAATTGTTTGAATCTCCACATGTGGAGCCTTGTCAATTCCTGAAAGATTGGGTTCCCCTCTGAGAAGATATGGTACATGACTATCCATAAGATGAGGGAGGGGAACTTGATGATACCTCTCATTTCTTGGCATATTTCACAGATGGTCTTGACCATGTCGGCGACATATTCAGCCCATCTGTATATCCTTCTGTCTATAGCAATGGTGTCAATAGCTTCTAGCATGTCTAACTTGAGGTTGCTGCCTCGACCTGCCAGGGTGAGTGTTATTTCTATTATTTTGGCCACAATCTATGGTGTTTGGGTTGTGATTTGACTAATCATCAACCCCTTTGAGTTTTTTCCCGATGGTTACCCAGTGAGTTCTTCGACCAGTCCTTCTTTAATACCGACTGGTACTAGGTTTCCTTCATTTGAGAGACCGGTCATATTGGATATGACTTCCCCATAGATGTTGAATGGTTGGTCAAAGTAGAACTGTCCATTGTGGTACCGGCTTATGATAAATTTGACGGTAGTTTCCTTGGTGCCACCGAAGCTGTCCACGAGTGGTGCATTGACATAGTTGAATATAGCACTGTATTTGATTTTCTCCACGGCTTGAGTGGGATTCTTGTTGACATAATCCCATTCTTGCATCTCGGCCCAAAGTTTTTTCCATGAGCCTTCCTGTACCTTGGCATTCTTAATGTTCTTCAGCCTACGGAATAAAGGTGTATCTACACCCTATAGTTCCTTGGCTTTGGTCGAGGCTCTAGTTTGTTTGGGTGCCATTGTGTCGGTTTGGTTGTCTATTTCACTAAGGGATTCTCGGCTTTGAGTTGACTGGATGCTCTGATTCTTTCTCTATATGAATTGCAATGAATGATCCTTCGGTGGCCTAGTATTTATAGGCGGTGCGATGGATGTGTTCGTCGATGAGTGTATTAATGGTGGACGTGATGTTCCAGCTGGAACACTTGAGTGTACGTTAATGGCGAATTGCTTTCAGTGCTCGATGTCATGAATGCGTGATGGGACTATCGAGGTCATCGATCGATGTCGGTTATGAGAATGGTCGATGAAAGTGGTCGGTCGAGGCAAATGGTCAATGGTGCTATGTCGATGGGCATGATGTCCGTTGTCGAAATGGTAATTTCCTGTCATATTTTTCTGCATCTACGGTATTTTTTTTTGGGATTTTTAAGTTTTTATAGCTTTTGGTTTACGGTTATGGTCATTATAGGATTTTTTTTTATGTTTATTTCTAGTTTCTGTAGTGTTTTATTTGGGCTCCATTAACGAGTTTCCAAAATACTATGCCCTGTAACGTCCTTATTTGGACTGATCTGTTGGTATGTATCTCTTCGACAACGTAGGGTCCCATCCATTATGTATGGAGATTTTTAGGTTTACCTTTTACTCGACTATTGTACAGTAAAGCAAGGTCTCTTACCGACAAGTTTTTGTTCTTGATGTTTTGGTTATGCCATGCTTTCTGTTGTTGTTTCTGGATTTCTTGATGTTGTATTACCATTAGTCGGTGCTCTTTGGGTTTGCTTAGTTGCAATAGTCGGTCCTTTCTTCCTTGTTCGACATCGACATGTAGGATCTTTGTGATGATAGGTGTCTATTGTCGGAAGTGTAGTGGAACTACTACTTCTTGTCCATAGACTAGTCGAAAAGGAGTTTGGTCGGTCAAGCATTTGTATGCTCTTCTATATGCCCATAATACTACAGGTATTTTTTTATCCCAGTTGTCCTTATCAGCATTACATATTTTGGTGAGTCCTCTTGTTAATGTTTTATTGAATGCTTCAATTTCTCCATTTGACTGAGCATGGTATGCTGTACTCCAACGACGGTCGATTTGGAACTGGTCGGTTAGGGTTTTGATAGTTCTATTGATGAAGTGTGTTCCCTGGTCACTAATTAAGGTTAATGGACATCCAAATTTGGTGATGATATTCTCATAGATAAACTTAGTAGCTATCTCACTAGAACAAGTGTTGACTGGTTCAGCCTCTACCCATTTAGTTACATATTCAACTACAATTATGATGTACCTTGCGCTTGTCCTTTTTGTTGGTATCGGAAATGGTCCTATGAAGTCTATGGCCTAGATTTCAAATGTCAAACTTGGGTTCACTGATATGAAAGGAATTTCTATGCTAGACAGGGGTCGATCTAGTCATTGACATCTGTCACATCAACTGACAAAAATTTTGGAATCTCTGTGGAGTGTCGACCACCATAACCCTGACTATTGGATTTTCTTTGTAGTTGTGTCTTCCTGGAAATGTCCTCCTACAAGTCCATAGTGTGCTTCATGCATAATGTTGTCTCATTCGTGTTCTAGTACACACCTTCTGAGGATGTCATCTAATCCCATTTTGTATAAGAATCCATTTATAAGACTGTATGGTGCAGCCTTCATAGCTAAGATCTGCTTTTTCTTTGTACTCATTCCTTCTGGTGCATGTACATCTTCCAAGATCTGGGCTATTTCTTCTAATTCTGCTGGGAATGCTTCTATTCGAAATAAATGTGCATCAGGTAAGTCATCGTCGACTCCTGTCGGTTCTTCTCCTATGTCGATTCGGGATAAATGGTCAGGACCGACATTTAACTTGCTTGGTCTAACAACAACTTCAAATTTGAATTCTTGGAATAATAGTAACCATCGATAGATTCGTCCATGATGTAGTGGTTTATTGACGAGATACTTAAGTGCCTGATGGTCTATATAGAATATAAATGGGTTAGCTAGAAGATAATGTCAATATTTTTGTAGTGCAAAGAGCATTCCTAGTGCTTCTCTTTCTGTTGTCGAATAGTTTCTCTTAGCCTTATTTAATTTTCCGCTACTGTAAACTATAGGATAATCCATTCCATCATCTCCTGGTTGAGTTAAGATTGCTCCTATTGCTAGGCCTGATGCATCAATATGAACATGGAATTTGATTGACCAGTTTGGAAACTTTAGAATTGGTGCTTCGACTAGTTTTCTTTTTAATTTTTTGAATGATATGTGGCACTCCTCTGTCCAGTTGAACTCTTCATCTTCCCTTAATAGTTCTTCCAGTGGATAGGTCATATCTGAATAATATCTTATGAATTTTCTGTAATAGCCTGTGTGGCCAGGTAGCACCGTGACTTGTTTTGGATTTACTGGTGGTTTTAGGTCGAGGATAATTTTGATCTTTGCAAAGTCAACCTTAATAACTTCCTTATAGACAATGTTCCCTAATACAATCCTGATGGGGGTCACAAATATGCATTTCTTGATGTTTAGGGATAGTTGAATTTGTCGACATCTCTCCAACATAAGTCTGAGCCATTTGGAATGATTCTTTAACATGGAGTATATTGTCCAATCATCAAAGTATACTTCCATGGTCTTGTAAATATATTCCTAAAATGTTTTGACAACAATTCTAGAAAATACTGCAGGTGCATTTTTTAATCCAAAAGGCATAACCTTGTAAGGAAATGAACCAAATTCACACACAAAGGTTGTATTCTTCTAGTCTTCTTTAGCTATTGGCACTTGGTTATAAATTGAGAATCCATCTGTAAATGAGTAGCATTCATGGCCTGCAACTTCATTTAAGATGTCATCTACATAAGGAGTTGGAAATGGGTCTATCAGTGTAACTTTGTTTAGTTCTCTGAAGTCGACACAAATTCTTAGTTTGGTCGGATCATGTTTCTTAGGCTGTACAACCATTCAATTTTCCCATTCTGATTGGTCAATAGGATAGATGATTCCTTCTTCAAGCATGTTATCAATTTCCTTTTTGACTATCTCTTTGTATTTGTGAGCTAGTTTATATGGCCTTTTCTTCATAGGTCGAACATCAGGTTTAGTATCAATCTTCATTTCTCCCATTTCGTGGACTAAGCCTTTGAGGTATTTATAATCTCAAGCAAATACATCTTGAAACTCTTTTAATAAGTTCACTATCTTTGTGGTCTGCTCTTCACTCCAATAGTCACCAATCTTTGCAATTTTTGGTTGATCATCATTTGAGATGTCAAATTCTTTAGTTTTGACTTTAGCATCTAGCCATTCTGGTGGTTTGGCTTCATTGATTGGTTGGCTTCATTCCTTAAACTGTGAGAATGTGGCAGGGAAGTCGGCTACAGTCATTCTATCGGTATCATGTTTGTCGGTTGTTTCTACTTTAAGGATTGTACAAATAGGTTTGGTCGTTTCAACATGGTTTGATTTCCATCTAAAGTTTTTCCCTTCTATGTTTTCATTTTCTAAATGTAATCTCGTTGACTATGGTTTTGTCCTTGTTTGTATATTGTTGCATTTCATTATCTGTAAGTTACTTTTAAGGGTTTGTTTTCAGTCGGCTGTATAAATTCTTTAATCTGTTTTGCTGTTTCGACCAAGTTTTCGTTTTGTGGTATAAAGTTGAAATCTTTAATGAAATTTTCCCTGAGTTCATGCCATAAGAATGTTTCACCTCTAGCTTCTTCCATTTTATACCATTTTTTTGGTAAGTCGGCGAGGGTTGATGGGAATAGGTGTGGCCATGCTCGTTCATCCTTGTATCCAAGTCTTCTCCACTCTTTTTCACATGTTTTAATATGATCTTTTGGGTTTTGTCCTTGAGTGAATACAAGTATCTAAGATTATTTGGTTAACTTCTTTCTTCCAAACCTTTCAACAAAGTAAGTTGAAGTTGTTGTCCAAGTCTGCAGTCTTGTCTGATGGGTATCCCACCATCTAGCAGCTTGTCTGGTAAAAGTTTCTACTAGGCTTTGAAGTCAACCATTTTCACCAATATTTTTGGAAACTTGTTCTACATGCATGACTGGTGATTCTGTTTCCTTGTATCTTGGTATTTGTGTAGTATTTACATTGGTATGTTGCAAGGTAGGGTATTCCCTAATTTTCTTCTCAAATATTTTTGGGACAATGGAAACTATGAAGCACTGTTGGGTGGGCTTTTTCTACACTTTTTGAATATTCCAACACCCGCTTTCTTGTGTTTCATATTTCTCTATCTCCCAATCATATAATTATGTGTCTGAATTATAACCAACTGAGTCTTGGTTTCCTAAATGAAGTTCTCCATGGATATTCAGTTCTGTATAATCTGCATTGTTTTGAATCTGGTAGAGTTGTCGGATGTCGACTTCCTCATCGATAGGTTCAGTCCAAGGTTTTCCTTGAGATGGATGAATAGGTACAATGACCTTTTGTCCATTTCATTTTAATTTGATTCTCTCCTTATCCAGGGATATCGATGCTTTCATCTTTCTACCCCAAGGTCAACCTACTAATGCTGGGAAGGAACTGGATCCTTCCTTAGGGTCAATGATTTTGAAGTTGACCTTGGTTGAGATTCCTTTTATAGTTGTGTCAATGTTTTTCCAGACTCCAATAGGTTCAATTAGGCCCTGGTCGGATAGTTTTATGTAAATGCCCGACTCATGCAATCGAGTTTTGCCGATTTGTTCCCAAGTGTCACGAGTAATGATGTTTACTTGTGATCCAAAGTTGAGCACTACTTGTCGGACATGGTATCCTTCGATTTCTAGGTCGACAAGTGGGTTGGAATCACCTTTATCTTTTTTATTTAAGCTGCAGATGTTCTTTGCTTTTTTTTCAGAGTTGTTACATTTTATTTCATATAGGAAATCGATGAACTGAGATACTGAGTTGTCTTTTTGTACGAGCTAGATTAATTCATTTATTGTGTTATGTCACGTGTCATGAGCTTGTTCTTGTCATGCAATTTCTTTGAATACATTGGTTGCTTATTTGTATGTTTGTTTTTCTTTCAATGGGTTAGGGTAGACATTTTTCTCTTTTATTTTGCTGATTCTTGGTTTATCACTTCCTATTTTTGTTCCTTGATGAGTTACAATACGCAAATTTTGTGTGTTTATTACATCATTTTTTTGCACACAGGACAATAAATTAACATTTTTCTTTGTACTTATTTTTTCCAACATAGTAGGGAAATCCTATAGGGAGTGATCCCCTACTCCACAATGAGTACAAAATTTGAGGTCAGTTCTGTCTTTATATGGACAGTCTGCATACCGATGTCCCTCCTTATAACATGTAAAGCATTGGATGGGTCGACATGGTCAGATGTTGTGATTCCCAGGGAATTGACCTCTTCCTCCATAGCCTCCATGTCAATTGTCGTACCGATGCTCGTATCGTTGACCGTCATATCTCTGACCATTCTGATCGTGTGGTAAATTGTTTTTCTCATTATGTTGTGCAACTACATTGGTTTGGTAGACCGCCTGATAATTTTGTTGGTTCTTCAAGTTCAAATGACAGTTGACCGTGTTATGATTTTTGGTTTTGCAAATTGCACACCAGGATGCATTGCCGTTATTCATGTTGAATGGGCAGTATTTTGTCGAGTGGTCCCCATGCTCTTGGAAAATGTCACAAAAATATTTCTTCTATACAAATCAAACGTCCCATTGGCTGTATTCCTATCGACAATTGTCTTTGTACTTTTTGGTCGTCGAGCACTTTGTGCACCAGATCTCCTGATTCTTGAGGTTTAACTCCTTTAAAGACTTTTGCACACTCTCGAGCTGTTCTTCCAATATGTGGTCAGTGGAGTAAGTGGGTATGTCCTCATCCATCTCCACTTGGAGAGATTTTATGACCGCATCTTCATAGGATTTGAATGTTTCCAGACTGATGTGTCGGCATACTTTATGAGATAACCCTGCAAGAAACCACTGGATTGGTAACTTTTCATCTATAACATAGTCCAGCTGGCTTAGAAGGTATTTACAATGCTTATCATAGTCACGGACAATTTCCCCTGTATTCTGTGATGTTGTTTTTAGTTTTTTTGCTGCCAGGTGTTTGGCAACTGGAGTTTTGAAAAATGATAGAAATTGCACCTTGATCTCAGCTTTGGTTGCTCTAGGTTGTCTTTACGAAAAGGTCATATACCAAGTCAATGCCCTTTTCTTCAAGGCACCGACGAACTGTGCCATTTGTCTATCTTCGTCTATAACTTGGTTGGCCTCCCAAGTCGACTCACAAATGAACCAGTGTCGTCTGGGGTCCTCATCCCCCTCATATAGAGGAATGTGAGCTGATCTGTAACCCATGTTGAAATCACTGTCACTGCTCTCAGGAGGTGGCGGTGGTGGAGGTGGGGGTGGGGGTTGTGGGGCTATTGGTTTATTTGTCTCTGTGGGATTATGATCAACGAAACTTTTGTTCTCATTGGTTGTCGATTATTCTTTGACTAGAAGTCGGTTGATGTTCACTTCGTTTGTCGATGGCCCATTGCAACTATTTTTTCGCAGTTCTAAATGGTCTGTGTCTTCCAAATTTGTATTTGGCAAGGGGGGTTCTCCTTCATGTGTTGATAAGAGTAAGTGGATACTTTGGTTGGAGGTTACCGCTTAAAAGGTAACCCAATTCCCTTCCTCTGGTCGATAGATAATGAGGTGTCATCTAGTGTATGTCTCGTCGTCTAGTGAACTCCATATACCAAAGTCACCAGCTCGTAGTTGTAGGTACTCTTCGACAATAGTTTGTATCTGGGTATGTGGATTCAACAGAGAGAGGGTTGTTCCTTCATGGGGAGCTCTTAATTGGAGAGCTTCTAGTTGTTCTATCCACAATTCTTCCTCCATAGGGGATGCCTCTTGTTCCACGCCTTCTTCATGTTGGTCATGACCCGACTCTAGCGGATTCTCTTCTTGTTCGGTCACCCTAGGAATTCTTCCTCTATGGAGCGCTAAGGCTCTTTCTCTTCTTCCTTCCATCCTCTGTTGTCTCTCTTCCCTCTCTATTTTCTGAATGTCTGACATACCGTTGTGTGATACTATTGTCTTGATTTCCCTTTTGGTCAACTTCTCATTACTGGTGAATGGTATCTGCTTCTAGTTGACTAGAATCCACTCTACTTTATCTCGACATATGACCAGATACCCCCCCATAGCCTACCTGATGCTTTTAGAAAGCCCGGATAGTTCGGTCTACTTGCTTAGGAAGTATTCCCACTCCCTTTCTGCAATGAATTTTTCCCACTTCTTCTTCTTTTCCACCCAGTTAGAGTTTGATGGCAGTTCCTGAAGTGATGGAAGATTTTCGAAAATATGTCCTACCCCCTTCTCGATCAAGAATTTGAATAGCAAGGTCGGTAAGGAGCAGATAAATTTTTTGGTGAGGTTTGTGTAAAATTTCTCCTTGATAGTTTCCCCCGAAGTTTCTATCTTCTACTGCTTGCTCCTCACAGAAGTCGTCGTAGATTTTCTCGAACCACTCCGACAAGTTTGTTCTACCTCCTTGGATCAGTTTTTCCAGCAACTGTTGTTTGTTAGTCCCTTCCAACTTTCTCATCCAGGAGTTTCTTCAGAAGTTGGGGCACTGATTCTACAAACTTTTCATGTGTTTTTGTGAAGAATCTTTATTTTTCCTGTGCAATTGTTAATCTGCTCCTTCATGCATAAGTCTGCAAATAATTTGCAACTTTACGTTCCCACCAATCCTTAATCTCCTGCTCTTGTGTCATTTGTTTCCATCCATTTCAAACATGTACTGCCGGCAATGGAACAAATGTTGTAATCTCGCAGATCACATAAGGTTACCAATAATACATACTAAAACATACATATAAAACATAGACAAGAGATAAGAACAAGTAGGCGAATTAACAGATTATATTACATGAATGAGTCCATACAACACATAGAACTGAACTGAGTTCTCATCTTGCTCAATAGCCTAATATATATAATTACAAAACAGTTACAAAATAACTACCTGTCGGTTCGGTGAACCGACATGACCTTAGGTGGCTGACCTAATCTCTAGTTTAGTCGGCCGACCAACTTAGTCGGCTGATTGACTAAGTCAGCTCTCGTTCAAGTCAACTTGTCGACTTGCTCCTCCTACACCTATTCAGCAATGCATTCAAGAAATTTTGCACAATAGTCCACCTTGACTCTATGCCTCTCCAACCAATACATTCCAATGAGGGAATCATAAGATCCTAATGGAAATAAATTCATATTTAGTTTTGTGATGAGACCATTTATCTCTATGGAGAATTCCACCACCACTTCAATCACTCTTCTCTTTGTACTTGTGGATAATTGAACTAGCCAAGACTTAGCATGCTACACTTTTCTAAGAGAACAATATTAAACCACTTTTGGATCACTGTACCTATGAGTAGATCCTGGATCTATCAAAATATAAATAGATTGCATAACAATCTTACCTCCAACTTCTACCACTATTGATTGATGGCCTTCTTGGTGATTTTCCACTGTTGTGTAAACTCTAAAAGGTTCTATGGCCATTTCTTGTATTGTAACTTCTTCTTCCAAATTGTGCGACCTTCGAGGGTTCTCTCCTTGACACAAAAAATTCCTATGCATGTGGTTTCCTCCACATCTGCAACACTGAAGCGACCTTATTTCTGCTACTACCACTGGATTAACTCCACCTTACGATTGTTTCCCTTGTGGAAAATTCCTTGGCTTAATCCCAATGGAAGTTTAAATCCACTTTTTTTAACAAATATTCATTTTCCTTTCCATGATGGGTCAACCTATGATTTATATTTTATTTGTTCATAACAATGGATAGCCATTATGATGCCTTCATCTATTCCGAGTGGATTAACAAACTGAATTCTCTCTCTGTAGCTCTCTGGAAGACTTCAAAGGAAGCTATGAATATTTACTCTTTCATTTTTTACATAACCCACATACCTCCGTAGCTCCAAAAACTTGCGGGAATCCTCTTCCATTGATTTCTATCCCAGCTTTAGCTCATGAAATTCTTTCCTTTTGTTATCATAGTATATGGTGGACAAGTACGTTTCCTCGAAATATCTTTACAATCGTTCCCAATGACTCATCGTCTCCATAATTCATTTTTCTTGAATGAGATTCTCCCACGGAATTGAAGCTCCTCCATTGAGGTTACATATAGAAATTATGTATTTTTCATTCTCAGAGTAATCACTACAACAATTTTGGCTTTTAGGGGGGTTGTTTTCCTCCTCCAAAAGTCACTTTTGGGGGAGGTTTTGGATTTTAAGGAGATATTTACAAATATGCTCCTAATAGCACTGATGCTAAAAGTTCAAAATTTTAGGGGAAATTTTGGAAAAGATCAAAATGACCCCTAAAATTGACTTTTAGGGGTGGTTCTAATCCCCCCCACTGAAAGTGACTTTTAAGGGCGGTTATAAATACCTTTCATAGATACCTATGGGGGAGGTTCCAAACCCCACTTAAAAGTCATTATTACAAACATTTGGGGTCAATTATAAACCCCCCTTGTAGGTACCTACAGGGGAGGTTTCAAAACCCCCCATCAGTGTTTCCAAGGTCGATTCTTAACCCCCTCGTAAAAATCCATCTTACAAACTTTTGGAGGCAGTCTTAAAAAAACCGCCCCAATAGCATCGATGTTAAAAGTTTGGAATTTTAAGGGTGGTTCTGCGAGAGATAAAAAATGACGGTAAAAGTGAAATTTGAGGGAGGTATAGAACCACCCCACTAAATTTCCTTATTACAAAGCTTTGTGGGAAATTATAAACCATCCTCATAGGTACCTATGGTGGATGTTAGAAACCCCCCTTGCAGACACCTATGGGGTCGGTTTTAAACCCCTCGCTAAAGCTCCATCTTACAAAACTTTGGGGGTAGTTATAATCCCCCCTCATATAAAACTACATGGGAGGTTTGAACCCCTCTCGTTGTAACATACAAGGGTAGTTTCGAAACCCCCTTATAGTGACATATGAATGTGTTTTAGAACCCCCCTCGTAGCAACATACAAAAACTGTTTGAAACCCACTATATCCATAATAAATCATAATAATTTTATTATTATTAAAAGTATCAATATTGCAATATCATTAAGGCACAGAGGAATACAACCACCAACCTCTTGCTTGTAAGGCATGCACTCTTCCATTGAGCTAGAACCCTTTAATAATTGGGAAAAGGAGAGATATTAACACCAAGATTGCATCATTTTTACTTCTAAGAAAATACAATAAGATATAAATACAACCATGCTTAAAATACAATTTATATTTTGAAATACAACCATGCTTAAAATCACTGATCAACAACCTACATGTTGGTATCTATTTTCAACCACCTAGAGAATTTTTTAAAAATTGGGAAAAACACAACAAATATTATTTTCAAATGAACACTATCCATCAAGCAAGTGCACTAATCTATAAATAAATATTCCTCAATCTCAGCAAATGTATCGGGTAGCTCTCCAACTTCTCCAAGGAATTTCCCCACAATCCTTTCAGCGGGTGTCAGTGTGGGATCTATTGTTGTACCCACACCAATAAAGCCTCCAACAAAAACAAACTACCACTCATTTTGATCAGAATAAAGTCAAGACATTCTTGAAAAGATAGGTGTGCACTTCATGTTGCCACTTTCATCTTTCACAACAATGTCAAGACGAAGTTCAATTTTTTTATACACTCTCAACACACCCTACAAAATAATAAACATAGAAATCAATAGAGACAATAATAATTTCCCTCAGATAATATGTTTCCTTGAATAGTGAATGAGAAAATTTTACAAGTGGAATAAATCTCTTCCCATGGGCATGAATTGATCTCTTGACAAGTGAAATGGTTGGCGTGAGTGTGAAACTATCCCTTGGCAATTAAAATCATTGGCCATGGGTGTAAATCAGTGTTTGTAAAGTGAATGCTTTGTCCCCTTGTGATGGTCCAATTCCTTATGGTTTAGTTACTCTAATGTTCATCAAATTCCATAGTATGACAAATGGCCAAGGGGATCTTGATGACCATTTTGAAACTGGAATGATCGTGATAGATTTCATCTAATAAGAAAACACCATTTGAAAGAAAATAAATCTTAGAACCAGATGACATAAATATGCACCACATATTTCAACAATTTTAACTCTCTAGGAGCCTTTGAGAGATTGTAACAAGAATTTGGTCATTTGCATGATGATTAAATTCATATTGTTATCACGAAAATTTGTATTAAGACTACAATGATTTATTTATTTATAACCTTAAAAATACAAAAGGTTTATATGATAAATTTGAGAATCATATTGTAACATTAGAAAATATATTAAATTTCATTTGGAGAGTAGTCGTTGCACTTCATATATCTACTGAATTATAAGAAACATATAAACTTTTGGTCTCTTATAGTAGGTAACCTTTCTTCTTAGAATAGGGGGGATATTTTTTGGTGGAAGGAATGGGTTATGACTCTCTCATTTAAGGATTATAATCATTGCTTCTTGGAGTGGAGGAAAGCAATGAGGGATTGTAAAAATGAAAAAACATTAAGGGTTTACCTTTGATTTCAACTATTTTTGGGTGATTTGTAAATTAAAACTAAGCCATTGGAATATAAGGGTATACTGAACGTCATTTTCAACACAAATCCCTACACACCACTTAATTTAACAAAACATTCACTAGGATAAGAAGAGACTTCATTAAAACCTCCCACAAACATCCCATGAGAGATGGAATATATTTCTTTTGCTTTATGAACACATCTCCCGTTTAAGTAGGTCTATTAAAAATGGTGGGTAGAGATGCCAAAAAAATTGATTGTAGATTTCTTCTTTGGTACAAGATTTTGAGTAAAGATGGCTTCAAGTTACTTTATTTTTAGTTTGTTTATTAATTTTTAACTTTTGGCAATCCAAAAAGCCAGCAAGCTAACAATACACTAAGGGAGACCTCACAATTAACTCAAATCTATACTAATTCAAACATAAGAGATCTAATTCATTTCATCTACATAATTTTATATAAATTCATTTATTAACATCCATACAAATATCCAAATCACGAAACACACTAAAAACCCAAAAGTCCTTTCTTTAGTATTAGATCCATTGTATTGTCGGTTTGAAAACTGTTTTTCCCTACCAAAGTAAAAGAATAGATAATGCTACTTTATACATATTTAAACTTATTTTGAACACCAAATAATTATTTTTAAGTGGTAGGAAGTTGTATGCACTATCACGTGGTTGTTACTATAAAGAATTCAATACAAAATTTTGAGTTTGAGTTTTGTCCAAAAACAATTTCAATATATAATGGAACAAGTACATCAAAGTTGACAAGAGAGAGAGGAGAGAAGTATCAACCAAATAGTTCTAATAATTATCAGATATGTGGAAGACGAGCTGAACGCAGGTAATATTTATGGTGCATTACAAAATTTAGATGATCAAGATGGTACAAAACTAATGGTGTCAAGGGTGATTCTTAATGAGAATCAATATTCATTTTCTTGATTGTTAATGGGCCTCATTGATAGATGGAATCGATCTTTCATTTGATGGATTAACCACGTCAGTGTAGATAGTTTATCAGCGAATCTTGGTATACGCCTATTAGATGATCAATGACAGGCAGGAGAGATTGTACGTCACTATAGGATAGGTCAAACTGCTGGAGTTGTGAATCAAGACTATCTCACAACTTTGGCATTGGCAAAAGATATGATTGTAATTATATTTATAACGGATTATTTCCAACTCGACAATGGAGTCTAGTGCTCCATCGAGATTATCTGGAATTTTGGATTTAGTTGGTGTCAGATCATGCAACACCATCCACAATTTTATGGACCAATTCATTTTCATAACTGAAATTATTATATTGTCAATAATAATATAAATAGAAGTCCTAGTAGTGGATGGGTTGTGGGAGGCTATAATTTGTAGTGAGGACAACGAAGTTGCGATGGATTGGAGTGCACAATATGTTACTAAACCTTTAAAAATGGGGAGAGTGCAAAAAAAATGGCATGTACTCATATTTTTCTTCAAATTGCATTTTTTCAGTGGTTTAGTTGTACAATGAATTGTACTACATGCAGATATATATGCAGATATTGAATTGTACTACATGCAGATATATATGCAGATATGAGGACTTAGCTACTCCTCCATTATGATTTTGCATTGTTATTATAGTTATTCTAATATTAGATTATATTTTTTTGTATGAATTTAAATATTAGTGTATTTATTGACTAAATTGTTTGAGCATCTAATTTCTTGACGTGTATATAAACCATGTCATCTATTCTCATCTTTTCTACAGTTATTAACCTATCTATGAATGTAAAAGTTTTGTTCTATAGTTCATGTTTGAAATTCATTTTACTAACCAAGTATTTAAGGGTTTTGTGTTCTCGTTTATTTTTGCAATTGATTTCCTGTTTTATAACTTAAGGGTTTATGTCTTATTTCTTAAGTTCTTGACTATAATTTAATGCCTCTTGTTGAATTGATTTTCCAATACCTAGAACTCCTTAGAAGAGAGCCTATATATGTATACATACATATATATATATATATATATATATATATATATTTTAATAGTAGATTTCATATTTCCTGCAGACCTATATTTAACATAAATAGATCAACTAGTATGTATAGTGTTAGTATAATCTCTAAGCATAACATTAGAACATAAATTATAAAATACACTAAATTAGAATATATTAAAACAAAAATTAAAAGAAAATTATTCCATGGTTTATTATAAACATAACCATAGTAAAAAAAACAAGCTATGAATGCCAAGATAAAACCAGCGAGACCTCTGATGGTCTATATACACATTATAAATAAACAAGACTATAAACAAACCATTTCTCATTATTATAAGTAATCCATAAATCAAATATACAGTCAAGATATCAAAGACCTCTAAGGTCTGCTGTCACATCCCCACCACTCATACCGACAATGGAGAGGACGTGACCAACACACTGTTGCTGTCAAATGGGTGAAATAGCCCCATGAACATTAAAACATAAATATATACACCGATGCATAATGCATTCTAGAGCAGAAGCAAAAAAGTTCATTCAACACATTCATCATGTTCATTTTAATTCATAAACAATCCATTGAAGAGATTAAATACACAAGAATACTTATATGGAAAAGAAGTTGGCCCGCTGCAACATTCCACCCAACCATAGGCCATTGTGCTCATCAATCTCTCAGCATCACTACCACCCTCAAGTTAGGCATGATTCCACAAGGCACTAGGGAAATAGCAGGCTCACACATCGCCCAAAACCAAAACATCCACAATCAAGACAACAAACCATTAGGTTTCATAGGCTGTCCAGCCAAGCCAATAATAAATTGGGTTTTACAGGATGCTAAGGAAACTAACCATCAACACATGGGCTCCTTGGAATTATCCATCCAAGCCACACTTGCATCAAAACACGCAGTCAACCCAATTAATCAAACATAGTCATACCCAACTGCTGGATATGAGAAAACGTTTATGGGAAACCAAAACAAAATGTCTGGGGGGGACAACACCCTAGAACATCAAATACGCCTTTAGGAAACTTCCTTGTACAAATTCGGCCACCACAAACCCCCAAATCAAAATCTGATCTTAGAAAACATCTTTGAGCATTGCCCGAGCAAAAATGACCAACATTCACACCCAAAATAGGATATATTGGTTCCCTAACCAATGGGAAACACAAAAACGAGTTTATGGGCATGGAACAGTGAGGAAAACATCAGGAAATCATGGGAAAAACTCTCAACAAGCTCAGCTTCATGAGGAAGACCAAAAATGACTTCTTCAAACCCCCAAAACATGAATCACTGCTACACATTTATTGAACAAAACAAAAAATGGGATTTCCCAGCTACAACAATAAGGAAAACCACAACAAAATGCCTAGGGAGGATCCCAACAACTGAGCATTTCCCAAATCAAATTACCAGCCATGGGAAAAAATGAAGGAAACAACAAAAATGTGAGGGAGAATGCCCCAGCTATCTCCAACTACATGAGGAAGCAAACACATGGGTGGATGATGGATTGGGAAGGAATTTCCCAACATTTTCTTTCCCAAGAAGCCAAAGAAATGTTTATAAAAAATGGGTAACTCCCTAAATTCGAATTTGACCCCCATATCTTTCCCATCCCAAGCCAATAACTTCCTTCACCAATTTTAGATGACTGGGCATAGAAGACAAAAAGGGTAGATGAACCATTTTATGGGTTTTCCCCCTTAGACATAGATTTTCCCAAAGGTTCAAGGGTTTAATTCATCCCCCTCCCTATTCCCTATGAAATGATGCTCCCATCTCTTTAAATTTGCGGCACGTAGCTAGTCGTAATATTTTATTAATTAGCATTTTACATGATGTCTCAACATATTGTTCTTGGAGCACATAAACCATCGACATTGATTTTACTAGCCGATACGTAAGACACTAAATCCATGGTGGGGCCTTTTCCTTGGGCTCCACACCATGATTTAACACAATATTTACATCATATGTAATTTAATACCATGGAGTCAAAACCGGGGTGTTACATTCGCGAGCCCATTGCCACATTCATAATAACCAAACTATACACTTAATACATAAAATACATTTGTACAAAACTCATTAGAATATAGCATATAAGAAAAAGGGACACAAGATCAAATCCTATTGGAAGTATTTCCAAACCCAAGATATTTCACACACACATCCTTTACAACCATCGTGACCCGGGATCAAATCCTATGGAGTTCACCCATAAGACACTTAAAAATCACCACATCGAATCTTGTAGGATTCACTATCATCTTTACCAAACGTTGTAATGATTCAGTTATCCTCTACACAGACCACGATAATGAAAATCAAATACACAGGCTGTAAAGCATTTCAACATATCTCTACACAGAAGTTAAAAACCCCAAATTGTTTTACACGCCGTAACCCTTTTATGGCTCATGTTCAGTTATAGAAACACTAAACCCTTAACATAAAATAAGTTAAACCCTGCCAATGCTAATACATAGCAATGAATTTCCATTCATAATGTTAAACCCCAACAGTTATGGCCATTTCCCAATGAGCATCCCAAAAAAATTTACAACAATACAACCACTATGCTATATGGCAAGAGTGCCACTGGAAAGTAATGGAATGGATCTCCAAGCCAAGCAACGTTGTAATTAATCAAATAAAGAATCAAAACCATGATTTACACACAGTAAACAAGTGTTGTACAAATGAACCATTATAACATAATAATCAATTTACACAGTTGTATATCCAAGGTCATGCACCATTGCAAGCAATGGTGCTGTCACCATTCTTTCAAACTCAATACATTACCAAATATTAACATATTAACAAAATGCAGAGCTTGTAAGTATTCACCACGGCCAATGTTATCAATAGAGTATTCTTTTACAGAGAATATTTCCAAATAGTCTCGGCCCGAAGGAACCAACCCAAACAAAGAAACCCCAAATCATAACACATCTCTCGATTCTTTACTTAAATTACAGATAGTCTATTTCTTCCAGTCACAACCATTAAAACCCAGATCAAGCATTCAACCAATGACGAGATTCACACTCTGTCTCAACACCCACACAAGAGGAGGAACGAGTTTCAACTTGTAACATCAGGGCTTACCCGTAATGGGTAATGTGTTGACCACCAGGGAGACCCACAACCCACGTTATCCGAACCTTGCAACCTACAACAACACCAAAGCCAAGGTGAGTATGCCAAAACCCAAACTTGAAACACTAAACAAGAGCCATGAAACCAGATTGGAAGGAATACCTTCCAAGCACCAGCGAGCTCCAAGCTTCATGACATAGTGCAGACCAGAGACAGGGCTCACACAACAATATCACAAATGAGCCATACCTTTGCACTAGTCCAATCCCTAAGATTGAGACCCCCACTTTCCAAGGTGCATTCAATTCGCCACCCTATCCTCCATTACAAGAAATCAGAACCCAAAATATATAGTTTATGCCTTGCAACGTCGCTTTTCAACCATTCACCACCATGCAATCCATAATCCCCAATGTTGGTAATGTAGACTTAGGATAAGCCACAATTTGTGGCATAAGTATTATGCCATGAATGGATTTCAAAATGCCTTTCACATTATACCTTAATACCTTAATAAATATAGGGATATGATGGGATATAGTAAGTCCTATACAAAACAATATACACCATGCTAAATATTAAAGTATATATATAATTAAATCAAGGTCATAAGACCATAAGCAGTAATGATAACCGTTGCAAAACTAGGAATAATAACACCCAGACTTGCGTAAAGAGATACGCAGAGTATCCCACTACCACCACCACCACCTTCACTGCCACCACGTCCCGGAGGAGACGTCGACACTGACATGGGTCATGGATCAGTACATATCCCCCTCTATGAGGGTGAAGAAGATCCCAAACGACACTGGTTCATCTATGCGTCAACATGGGAGGCCAATCAAGTTACAAGTGAAGACCAACAGATGGTAGAGTTCACCGGTACTTTACGAAAAAAAGCATTAACTTGGTATATGAATTATATCGAGAGAACACCCCAAGAATCCAAAGATGAAATTAAAGCACAATTCTTATCTTTCTTTAAAACACTAGATGCAAAGCATTTGGTAGCGAAAAAACTGAAGACGACATCTCAGAAATCGACAAAAACTATCCAGGACTATGATAAAAGATCGCAGGACCTCTTAAGCCAACTAGACTATGTAATTGATGAACAATTATTAATTCAATGGTTTCTTACAGGCCTGTCACAGAAAATTTGGCAGCATATAAGTTTGGATACATTTAATACATATGAAGATGCACTGACTAAAGCTCTGCAGGTAGAGATGGACGAGGATTTTTCAGCATATCCCATTGATACTAGGATCGAATAACAGTTGGAAATCATGCAAAAATATTTGAAAGAACTGAACCTCAAGAATCAGGATGTTTGGTGCACAAAGTTCTCCATGGCCAGACACACCAAGGATAACTGTCGACAAGACATCTATTTTGTTCAAACAAAATGCTTCTTTGATATTTTCTAAGAACATGGAGAGAATACAACGAAAGATTGTCCATACAACATGAAAAATGGCAAAGCATCATGTTATGCAATCTATGAAGTAAAAATTCATGCAATGACAGACTGTAACTTGAACCTGAAAAATTGACAAAACTATTAGGTAGTCTACCAAATGAATGCTATTGCATAGAATAATGATAATATTTGAAGAAGTAATGAGGAAAACAAGCCGACTCATCAAATATATGGAGGTTTTGAAGGTGGAGGACGATTTTCTGGAAATCGTGACAATCGACCACGATGACCCATCCAGTGCTTTACACGCTACAAAGAAGGACATCACTATGCATCCTTCCCATACAAGGATAGAACTAACTTAAAGTTTTGTACTAGCTATGGCATGGGCGATCACTCATTAGAGGATTGTCCCACCATACTAGACAAGGTTAATAAAAAGGAAAACGTTAATGTCTTGTCGTGTGTTCAAAAATATGATGTAATAAATACAAAGAACCTACACATAGTAACCCGACAAGGGACAAAAATTGGAAATGATAATCCACATATAAGCAAAATTAAATAAAATAATGATTATCCTAACCCGACAAAACAAAAAAAATTATATAACGATGCATCAAATATGTTTAAAAAATTTTCTAGGGAGGAAGCAGTCGATGAAAATCGACAAAACACAATTAAAGAATTAATATGTTTAGTGCAGAATGATAAATTGGTGTCTCAATCCATTGAATTATTGTATAATATGAAGCACAGTAATAATACATAAAAACAAACCAAAAATATATGCAGTATGAATCAACAAGACAAGAGCGATGCCAACCCACTTGTCGATCTAGAAATCGAAGGATACCATGTTCGACAAGTTGTACTCGACTTCGGTTCAGAAGTAAATGTTATGACTCAAGATACATGGGAATAGTTGGGTAGATCGTGACTATATGAGTCAGGTTAGATGACCAAGGACTAATCAAACCCATTGGGGTTTGGAGAAATGTTGATACGACAATAAAAGGAATATCGACTAAAGTTGACTTTGAAATCATTGACCCTAAAGAAGGATCCAGTTCCTTCCCAACCTTGTTAGGTTGACCATGGGGAAGAAAAATGAAAGAATCAATATCTTTAGATAAAGAAAGAATAAAATTAAAACAGAATGGACAAAAATTTCTTCTCCCTATTCATCCTTCCCAAGGTGAACCTTTGACTGAACCCATCGATGAAGAAGTTGACATTCGACAATTATATTAAATTCAAAATAACGAAGACTACACTGAACCCAATATCTATGGTGAGATTCACTTAGGAAACCAAGACTCAGTGGGATATAATTCAGATGAAGAATTATATGACTGGGAAGTCGAAAACTACAAGACTCAAGCAAGGATTTGTTGGACCATTCAAGCTATACAGAAGAAACCAACCCTTCAATGCTTCTCAGTTTCCATCATTCCAAAAATATTCAAAAGTTAAAATGGGGAATACCCTAGCTTAACCCCAACAAATATAAGTATCAGACAAAACCCAATGTATAAAGAAAGAGATTCCCCAATTCTGCATATAGAACAAGTCTCTAAGAACCTAGGTGAGAATGGTCAACTACAAATCCTAGTAGAAACCTTTATAGGACAAGTTGGTCGATGGTGGGACACCCATCAGTCGAGACTGCAGACTTGGGAAACAACTTCGACTTGCTTCGTAGAAATATTCGGAAGAAGGAAGCTAACAAAATAGGTGCAAATACCTGTCTTCATCCAAGGCCAAGACCCACACGAGCACATAAGAACATGTGAAACAGAATGGAGAATATTTGGATATAAAGATGAACGTACATGGCCACACCTATTTCTCTCGATGCTAGCTGACTTACCAAATAAATGGTATAAAATGGAAGGAGAATGAGGTGAAACATTCCAATGGAATGAAATTAGAGAAAACTTCATCAAGGACTTTAGTTTTATACCACAAAACGAAAATCTAGTCGAAACTACAAAGTAGATAAAAACATTCATAGAAGCGACTAGGAACAACAGTCTGATACCAAACCATGATCGACTAAAAATATCATGTAATAAAATTCAATCCAACATAATACCACAATCGACAAGAATGCAAATGGAAAATGAAAATACGGAAGGAAAAAGCTTTCAATGGAAATCTTATCACTTAGAAACAACAAAACCAATTCGAACAGTGCTTAAAGTCGACACAACCGATAAAGGAGACACCGACTGAATGACCACAGTAGACTTCCCTACTACATTCTCACAGTTCAAAGAAGGAAGTCAACCTATTAACGAAGCCAAGGCACCAGAATGGATGGATGCCAAAGTTAAAACTAAAGATTTTGACATATTAATTGATGAACGACCAAAAATGGCAAGAATTGGCGATTACTGGAGTGAAGAGAAAACGACGAAAATAGTAAACCTATTGAAAGAATTCCAGGATGTCTTTTCTTGAGATTATAAAGATCTCAAAGGGCTAGTCCATGAAATGGGAAAAATGAAGATCGACATCAAAACCAGTGCTCGACCCGTAAAGAAAAGGCCATACAAATTAGCTCATAAATACAAAGAGATAGTCAAGAAAGCGATTGATAATATGCTCGAAGAAGGAATTATCTACCCTATCAACCGGTCAGAATGGGAAATCCCGATGGTCATCCAACCAAAGAAATATGACCTGACAAAACTGACGGTTTGTGTCGATTTCAAAGAAATAAACAAAGTCACTCTAATAGACCCATTCCCAATGTGATATGCAGCCAAAATATTAAATGAAGTTGCAAGACATGAATGCTACTCATTTACAAATGTATTCTCAGGGTATAACCAAGTGCCAATATCCAAAGGATATTATAAAAATACTACATTCGTTTGTAATTTCGGGTCATTCGCCTAAAAATTTATGCCTTTTGGTCTCAAAAATGCACCTGCAGTATTTTCGAGAATTGTTGTCAAAACATTTCAAGAATATATCTACAAAATAATGGCAGCATATTTTGATGATAGGATGATCTACTCCATGTTGAGATATCATTGCAAATGGATAAGACTCATGCTAGAGCGATGTCGACAAATTGAGCTGTCTCTCAACATAAATAAATGCATCTTCCTAACCCCTATAGGAATACTATTAGGGAACATTGTATGTAAAGAAGCAATCAAAGTTGACTTTGAAAAAATAAAGATTATCCCTGACTTGAAAACACTGGTGAATCCAAAGCTGATCAGGGTACTGCTGGGACATACCGGATATGACAAAAAATTTATTAGACACTATTCAGATATGACCTATCCATTGGAAGAACTATTGAGAGAATATTAGGAGTTTGACTGGACAGAGGAATGTAATATATCATTCGATACATTAAAAAGGGGACTAGTCGAGGAACCTATCCTCAGATTTCCAAATTGGTCAATCAAATTCCATGTCCATATCGATGCATCAGTCCTAGCGATAGGTGCGATTCTAACACAACCAGGGGAAGATGGAACGGATTATCCAATTATTTATAGCAGCAGAAAATTAAACAAGGCTGAACATAATTATTCAACAATAGAGAGGGAAGCATTAGGTATGGTCTTTGCGCTACAAAAGTATCGACATTACCTACTAGCCAACCCTTTTATCTTCTATACTGACCACCATTCATTGAAATACCTCGTAAACAAACCTTTTCACCAGGGGAGGATTTGTCGATGGTTATTATTATTCCAAGAGTTTGAATTCAAAGTAGTAGTTCGACTAGGTTGACTAAATGTCGAACCAGACCACTTGTCGAGAATAGAGATGGGGGAGGAACTGACAAGCGTCGAAGATGATCTCCTTAACACACATCTATTTCGAATAGAAGCGGTCCTTGCAGTGTTGGAAGAAATAACTCAATTCTTAGAAAATGGTCAAGCACCAGATGGCATGAGCACAAAAAAGAAACAAATATTAGCCATGAAAGCTACACCATACAACCTCATAAATGGATTTTTATATAAAATGGGCTTGGGCGACATCCTCTGACGATGTGTGTTGGAACACGAAAGAGAAAATATTATGCACGAAGCACAATATGGACCGGCAGGAGGACATTTCCAAGCAGATACAAATGCCAAGAAAATCCAACAGTCGGGACTATGGTGGCCAACACTGTACAAGGACTGCAAAACATTTGTTAGCCAATGTGATCGATGCCAACAACTGGGTCGACCTCTACCTAATACTGAAATGACTTTGATATCAGTAAACCCAAGTATGACATTTGAAATTTAAGCCATCGACTTCATAGGACCATTCCCAGTTCCAGCAAAAAGGTCAGGTGCAAGGTACATTATAACCAAAGTGGAATATGTAACCAAATGGGAAGAGGCAGAACCTGTCGAAACCTGTTCCAGTGAGCTAGCCACTAAATTCATATACGGGAATATAATTACAATATTTGGCTGCAAACTAATGCTAATCAGAAACCAAGGAACACACTTCATTAATAAAACTATTAAATCCTTAATAGAACAATTCAAAATTGACCACCGATGAAGTACAACCTATCAGCCTCAGTCGAATGGATAAATTGAGGCATTCAACAAAACATTTACAAGGGGTCTAACAAAAATCTGCAATACTAACAAAGATGACTGGGATGAGAAAATCCCTGCAGTGCTATGGGCTTACAGGACAACTTACAAATGTTCGACCGACCAAACACTGTTTCGATTAGTCTACGGCCAAGAAGTAGTCATTCCCTTACATTTCTGTCAACAAACACCTGTGATAGAAGATATGTTACACATTGATGTCAAGGAAGTTAGGAGGGATTGATTGATGCAACTAGGAAAACTAGAAGAACACCGGCTGCTTGCTATACAACACCAAAAAATTAAAAAAAAACAACAGAAGGCTTGGCACAACCGAAACATTAAGAACCAAACTTTGTCGGTCGGAGATCTTGCTCTACTGTATAACACTCGAGTGAAAGGAAAACCTAAAAATCTACACACAGAATTGATGGTACCTTACATTGTCGAAGAAATTCATTCCAATGGATCAGTCTAACTATGGACGTTACAAGGCATAGNAGTACAAAACAAAAATAACGACCATAACTGTTCAGAAAAAACTATAAAAATCTCAAAATCTCAAAAATGACAAAAAGAGTCAACACTCATAAGCCAAAATGACAGGAAATTTTGAAAGACGTAGTAGACCGCAGTTCGACGACCGAGATCCCTATCATCGACATGCCATCATTGACCACCCTCATGATCGACATTGACCGACAAATCCAAAGGTCAAATCACACCTTCATGACTACGATCGGAAGGAGCGTTAGAACCAGAACGCATTAAACACGCCTTCAATAGACCGTCCTGGACCGTTATTTCTACTAGTAATACCTTCATCGAAAAAACTGCCATCTGCTCCACCTATATATACTACAACAGAGAAATATTTCTTACCATGTTTCAAAGAAATAAAGCAACCAATTGCTCAAAAATTTGAAAGTAGAAACCCTGTGAAGTGTTGATGTAATTGTAACTTCAGAATGTATTCACTTGTATATCTTATGTATTGTAACTCGATGTTTATTCCATGATGTATTTGTAATGTAATTGAGTCATGTCATGCCCCGGTGTTCCTATCGGGAGGTTCTATAATGCAAACAAGTCATGCCAAGTCATTGTGGGCAACCCTCCTATTGGTCAGGGGTTAAAGTCCCCGCAGTTCCTGGGCACTAGGGTTATTAGACTCGCCTAGTGAAGTCATCCCTAGTTGGGTTTAGTTAAGTCATAAATTAGTATAAATAGAGAGCTATCCTCTCTATTTATCACACACTCACTCACACTCAGTGGTAGTGCATAGCTGAGGAAGAAGAAGACACTAGGGCAAGGAAGAAAGGGGTTATTGTTGTTGGGAGATCATCTTACTGTTTTGGGGTTTTACTTTTGGTGCTGATTCTATCTCTAAGGAAGTTGTAGGGTTTTCTCCATTTATGGTTTCCCTAAGGAAAAAAAATGTGTTCATTGTCTCTTGTGTTTGATTGTTGTGCTTGTTATTCTCTCAGTTAAATATCCTAATATAATGCTAGCTTAATGTTTAAAATCTAACATGGTATCAGAGCTAACTTGAGAAGAAGACATTGTGCAGCTGTGGGAACTAGGGATTCCTACTTTGGGGATCTCTCTCCATATATTTTCATCAAAATAAGGTTGAAATAACTCTCCTCCCTAGGGAGCATCTTTTTGTTGAAGCAGAATCCAATTCTGAGGTTTTTCAGTTTTGGACCCGACACTGCTGCCAAAAGTTAGGGATTTTCATAGAAGTGGAATTTTTCAGTGAGCCCAGGACTGGATTGATCTCCTCCTCAAAATAAAATTTAGGGATCAAAATCAAAGCAATTGGTTGGATAGAACTCCAAAAAGGAAAAACCCTAATTTGCTCCTGAACCAGCACTGCAGAATTTCAGCTCCAAATCTAGAACCGACATCTTGACCTGGTAAGATCTAAATATTTTGTATTTCCATTTGAGGTTCTCAGTTAAGATGTCTCATCATACCGAGCTTGATGAAAATCTTGAGGGAGTTGATAAATTCTGAGCCTCGAAGTATAAGATCTCCCTGGTCCTGGAAGAAAATGAGTTGGACTCCTATATCAGTGAGGAGGTTCCAGTTCCAGAGGTAGATGAGGCAAAGGCCTTACATAAGAAGAAATTGGTTATGGAAAAGAGGAACATTGCTGATTCAATCAAGGATCACCTTGTACCATGGGTGTCCTCCCTAAAGACACCTAAAGCTATGTTTGATGCCCTAACCAAATTTTTTGAAGGGAAGAACATAAACGGGAAGATGACTCTGAGAAACCAACTGAAGAATGTAAAGATCCAGAATGCAGAGACCATCCAGTCTTACTTTACAAGGGTATCTCAGATCAAGTAATAAGTAGAAGCAGTAGATGAAGAAGTGGAGAATGCAAATATTGTAATGATCACCTTGAATGGTCTCCCTAGATCATGGGACTCCTTTATTCAAGGAATCTGTGACAAAAAGAAGTTAATCAAGTTCAGTAGACTATGTGAAGAGTGCTCTCAAGAAGAAGCTCGAAAAGGAGCTCGGGAAGAAAAGATAGGAAGTGAAGATCAAGCTCTCATGGTACACTCCAAGAAAACCAGAAGAAGTTCTCATCACCCCATAGGTAAGCACTCTCACAAAGATAACACTAGAAAATATTTGTCTAGAATCAGATGTTATACATGTGACGAGAAAGGATACTATGCTAGAGAATGTCCTAGAAACAAAAATGTCTCTCACAAGAAGAAGGGAAACAGGAGAAGAAATCATGCTCATGCTATGGAGGATGATGAACCTTCTATAAATAGAACCAGATATGAAAGTGAAGATTCTTCAAGTGATGAAGAATAAGTTTTGATTTCTGCTCTTACAGGAAACATTACTCATTGAAGCAATGATTGGCTTATAGACAATGGGGATTGCAAACATATGATAGAATTCAAGGAATCCTTTGTGAAACTATCAGAACATGAATCACCTCACAAGGTGAAGCTCGGAGATGACTACCAGTATCCAATAAAAGGTAGTGGGGAATCCTCCTATAAGCTAGACTATGGAAATTATATGACAATGAATGAAGTATTGTTTGTACCAGGACTAAAGAAGAATCTCCTCTCCATATCTGCATTAGATGCAAAAGGAATGAGGGTTGCATTTATAGATGGCCAAGTCAGCATGTGGCCAAAGGGAAAGACTATTGATGATGCAGTAGTGATTGGGAAACAAGAAGGAGGCTTGTACAAATTGAAGGGCCATCTAGAACAAGCCTTGGTCCATGACACAGTAGAGCGAAATGAACTTTGGAATAGAAGGGTTGCACATGTGCATTACAGAGCACTACCACTTGCAATAAAAGCTATTGAAGGTCTTCCAGAAATACAAGCAAAACATGATGGGGTACATGCAAAGGATGTGGGAAAGGAAAGAACACAATGAAGACATTTCCAAGTAGTGAGAGCAAAGCAAAAGGAATATTGGAAATCATCCACTGCGATGTATGCAGACCAATGTCCTCAAAATCACTAAGCGGGTATGTATACTATGTTTCTTTTATTGATGAATTTTCTAGGAAGACATGGATTTACTTCATGAAGAAGAAAGATGAAGTATTCATCAAGTTCAAGGAATTCAAAGCCTTGATCGATAATCACATAGAAAAGAAGATCAAGACCTTTCGATCAGATAATGGAGGAGAAGTCACATCAAATGAATTCAAAGAGTTATGCAAAGACTCATGGATTAAGAGGGAGTTGTCCATTCCATATAGTCCACAACATAATGGGATTGCAGAAAGGAAGAATAGAACTATCATGGAAGCTGCAAGAGCTGTGCTTCATGATCAAGATATTCTTATGCATCTATGGGTAGACGCTTCAAGGATAGCAATGTATGTATAAAACCATACTCCACACAGAGTACTCGAGAACAAGACACCTAAAGAAGTCTTTTTCGGTAAGAAACCAGAAGTTAGCCATCTCAAAATATTCGGCTATCCAGTGTACATACATATTCCAAAAGAGAAGAGGACAAAATTAGATCCTTCAAGAAAGAAAGGTATATTTGTGGGATACTCTAAAAGCTTGAAGGCTTACAGAATATACTTCCTGGGATTCAAGAAGATCGACATCAGCAAAGATGTGACATTTGACAAAGACTCAACTTACAACAAATCTAGAAAGAAACCTGCTGAAGTTCCTGAAGAAGTGGAAGCACCTAGAATTCATGATACAACCATGAATGAAGAAAATCAAGAAGAAGATTGATAATTTGAAGAACCACAAGAATATGTAGATCCACCATAGGAGAAGAATCCTCATAAGAGGAAACCTGCTTGGGTATGAGAATCTATCCAAGGTGTAGAAAGATATGGGGCTCTAGAAGAGAATCACAGATAAAGAAAGAGGACCAGATCCTGCTCTAGATATGTAACTTTATTATGTGATTTCATCGATAAAGAACCTTCCAATTATGCAGAAGCGACAGAACGGAAAGAATGGAAGGATGTTATTATCGAAGAGTATCAATCGATCATGAATAATGATGTTTGGGTCATTGTCCCAAGACCAAAACGGAAGTCTGTTGTAACTTCCAAATGGATATACAATATCAAGCATGCTACAGATGGTAGCATTGAAAGATATAAAGCAATATTTGTTGCTCATGGTTTCTCCAATAAATAAGAAATAGATTATGAAGAATCTTTTGCACCTGTAGCTAGATACACTTCCATCAGATCAGTACTTGCTCTGGCTGTAGTGATGAAATGGAGGATACACCAGATGGATGTCAAGGCTACTTTCTTGAATGGTGTAGTGGAAGAGGAAGTGTATGCAGAGCAGCCACTGGGTTTTGAGACACATGATAGGGAGTCTCATGTGTGTAGATTGAAGAAAGCGCTGTATGGTTTGAAACATGCACCCATGACATGGTACGACAGAATTGACAACTTTATATCTAGTTTGGGCCTTACCAAGAGTAAAGCGGATTCCAACCTTTACTACAAGGTTGAAGATGGCAACCCAGTGATGCTCCTACTGTATGTAGATGATTTGTTTGTAACAGGTATGGATGGGTTGATTGCTGATACGAAGAGGAAGCTTGCTGTCGAGTTTGAAATGAAGGACTTGGGTATGATGCATTATTTTCTAGTCATGGAGGTGTGGCAGAATGCAGATGGAATTTCCCTGGGACAAGGGAAATACACAATAGAGATCCTGAAGAGGTTTGGGATGATGGATTGCAAGGCTATGGCGACACCTATGGCATCGAACCTAAAGCTATTGAGTGATGCTTCATCAGAGATGGTTGATGCTATGATGTATCATGAGATGATTGGTCCTTGATGTACCTGACGAACATGAGACCAGATATTTGCTTTGCTATGAACACCTTGAGCCAGTTCCTGATATATCTGAGATATGTTCACTTGATTGCTGCAAAGCATACTCTGAGGTACCTGAAGGGTACATTTGATTATGGGCTCAAGTATGAGGTGAGTCAGAAGATTAACCTGGAGGGTTATGTTGATTCAAATTGGGCAGGAAGTGCCATCGGTAAGAAGAGCATTTCAAGGTGTTGCTTTAGTATGGGATCGTGTGTGATCTCTTGGTTTAGTAGGAAGCAATCTTGTGTGGCACTGAGTATAGCTGAAGTAGAGTATGTCGTAGCTTGTTCATCTAGTTGTGAGACAGTATGGCTAAGGAAGTTGCTGTCTGGTTTATTTGATCTCCAGTTGGATGCTACTTGTATATACTGCAAAAAATAGAGTTGTGTGAAGTTGTCGGAGAACCCAGTGTTCCATGACAAGTCGAAGCATATCTAGATCAAGTATCACTATATTAGGGATATGGTGTAGAGGGGAGTAGTGAAGCTCTATTATGTTGCGACGGATGAAGAGATAGGTGATATGTTGATGAAGCCATTGCCCAGAGTGAAGTGTGAGTACTTCAGGGAGAAGCTTGGTGTTCTCCATATCGAGGTTCCTTCCAAGGGGAAGTGATGAGTCTATGAGCCATTCTGACATGGTGAGAGGATTGGTTCCTCCCATTGTCAAATGTAAGGGCTGAGCCATTCTATCATGGTGAGAGGATTGGTTCCTTCCATGTCAGTTATGAGTGCTGAGCCATTCTGATATGACTGTAGGATTGGTTCCTACATGATCAGATATAAGGACTATTTCCATTCTTAGAATGAAGCTTCCTAGTGAGTTACCAGGAATACTCAGTCTAGGACTGAGGGCCTTTCTGATATGATTGTAAGATGTAGTCTTACATGATCAGATGTGAGCACATGGCCATTTTGATGTGATTGAGGGATGTGTTCCCACTTGATCAGATATAAGGGATGTTTCCATTCTTTGAATGGAGGTACTTGGTCAGTTACCAGAATAACTCAATTTGGGACTGAGGGCTGTTCTGATATGACTGTGTGATGTCTTCTCACATGATCATATATGCGTGCATGGCCATTCTCATGTGATTGAGGGATGTGTTCCTGTTTTATTAGATATAAGGGTTGTTTCCATTCTCTGGGAGAATGGAGGCACCTAGTTAGTTACCAAGAACCCTCAGTCTTGGACTGAGTGCCCTTCTAACATGGTTAGAGGATTAAGTTCCTTCCATGGTTAGATGTAAGTGTTGTTCCTTTTCACAGATGGTGGTAGGTGTGTCCTACCATGCTGGTGATTATAAGTGTTGTGCCTTTTCACATATGGTAGTAGGTGTGTCCTACCATGCTAGTGATTGTAAGTGTTGAGCCTTTCCACAGATGATAGTAGGTGTGTCCTATCATGCTGGTGGATGTGAGTGTTGTTCCTTTCCATAGATGATAGTAGTTGTGTCCTACGATGCTGGTGGTTGTAAGTACTGATCCTTTTCACAGATGATAGTCATTGTGTTATGTCATACTGGTGAATGTAAGTGCTGGGCCTTTTTGATGTGATTATTGGATTGGTTCCTACATGATCAGATGTGAGTGTTGGGTGTTCCATTCTGACATGGTGTTGGATGTGTTCCTCTCATGGTCAGATGTAAGTGCTGGGCGGGCCATTGTGACTTGGTGTCAGATAAAAGCACTGAATAAGACCTACATGGAGCCTAGGCCTACAACCAGCATGAAAAAGGGCTGGCTCTGTAGAACTTCCTATGACAAGAAGAATTATGAGATAGCACCCGTGATGATCCAGTGATGATGATCTAGTAGTGATGATCCAGATCGAGTGATGATCTAGATCCAGTAATGATGTCTAGTGATGATCTAGATCGAGTGATGATCTAGATGTAGTGATGATGTCTAGTGATGATCCAGATCGAGTGATGATCCAGATCCAATAATGATGTCCAGTGATGATCCAGATTCAGTGATGATGATCCATATCGAGTGATGATCTAGATCCAATGATGAAGATGACTTGAAGATGAAGATGGCGAGAAATTGACGATGATCCAGATGATACAGAGAAGAAGACTTGTGCTAATAAATTGTGTCGAGAGAATACCTTCCTAGTTAAGAGGGAGTGTTGATGTAATTGTAACTTCAGAATGTATTCACTTGTATTTCTTATGTATTGTAACCCGATCTTTTTTCTAGGATGTATTTGTAATGTACTTGAGTCATGTCATGCCCTGATGTTCCTATCGGGAGGTTCTATAATGTAAACAAGTCATGTCAAGTCATTGTGGGTAACCCTCCTATTGGTTAAGGGTTAAAGTCCTCGCAGTTCTCGGGCACTAGGGTTATTAGACTCACCTAGTGAATTCAGCCCTAGTTGGGTTTAGTCAAGTCGGGAATTAGTATAAATAAAGAGCTAGCCTATCTATTTATCACACACTCACTCACACTTAGTTTTAGCACATTGCTGAGGAAGAAGAAGACACCGGGGAAAGGAAGAAATAGGTTACTGTTGTCGAGAGATCATCTTACTATTTCAGGGTTTTCATTTTGGTGCTGATTCTATCTCTGAGGAAGTTGCAGGGTTTTCTCCATTTATGGTTTCACCAAGGAAAAACACTGTGTTCATTGTCTCTTGTGTTTGATTGTTGTGCTTGTTATTCTCTGAGTTAAAGATCCTAATATAATGCTAGCTTAATGTTAAAAATCTAACACGAAGAAAGCCGACCAAGAGACCGACAAAATGGCTCTAAAGTAAACCAGATCCGCACCTGCCAAAACAAAAGAGCTAGAATCCACCGAAAACCCACTTGTAAGTAGATTAAGAAATAGTAAAAGCGCAAAGGTACAGGAAACTTCATGGGCAAAGATATGGGAAGAAATCAAAGAATGGGCCTATGTAGATAAGAAAATGACACGGGAAGCAGAGAAAATAAATTAAAGTACCATTATGAGTTACATGAATACACCTTTCATGGCGAGTTTTGGCGGTACAAAAGAAACTGTTGTAAAATTTATCATCATCTGGGACCACAATGGAAAATTCTACTTCAACAAACTAGTGGAAATTTTCGGCGAGGTCATATACAAGCTTACTAGACTTTCAAACAAGGGTGAACCCATACCTATCGGCATAAAAGGCGGGTTAGTAGAACAACTAACAGGGACGCCATCAGGAAAGAACTCGAAATGGCTGATGATCAGTCAAATGCAACCCCGTAAACCACAAATAGTTTCCAAAATCATAGTGACAGGACTCACCCCTATAGGCCGAGTGAGTGATCTGAAGCTAGAAATGTTGGAAGGAGTCGACACAATAGCAACCTCAGGGAAAGTTTACCGCTGGGCTCAATATGTGTCCGACATGCTCAAAAACATCTGTGAAAAATGCCAAGAATCTACTGGAATGATCAGTTTCCCATCACTGATAATTTGGATATCCATATACCACTTATCTCTAGTCGAAGATAAGCAGTTCCTCAAACCATGCAAATATCACATGTGGAATTTCAAACCATTTTCACAGAATAGAACTATAAAATAACTAGCAAACGACAAAGTACTTTTGGAAAATTAGTTTCAGAATCTAAAAGTCTAGACAACCAGATGGAGGGTGCCTCAAAACATCCAAAGAATTCTACCAAAAATAGCACACATTCAGTTAGAGCTCGACCACACTACAATCTAGTACATGCAGGCAGGGAAAGCCAAAGCAAAACCTCTCCACTATTATCCAATAGTCGATGAGATTTTCCAAGAGCTAGCTTGACAATCTAATACCAAGCTATCGATACCGGCAAGGGGCAAAGAAAAAAATCATCCTCTTGAGGAACCATTGACCGGCCAGGAAAAATAGGAGCATTATGAACTTTGTCTATATATCAGTACCTTCATGTCGGAGGACACATCGACAAAGGATACCGGCAAGCTCCAACTGATGATTGTTCCACAACCACAATTCCAACAAGAAATTATACCGACACAACAATAGGAGGAGGAAGAGATAGAAAATCCAGAATACCTGCTGACAAAGGAAAATATCCGACAGTTGGCTGTAACAATTACAAAATCGAGGAAAAACCTGGGAAGTCAAGCCAAAGGAAAAGGGAAATGCCAGCTGATCCTGCAAGAAAATTTAGATGATGAGGACAAACTCCCTGCTCAAGCGACCGTAATTTTGATAGAGGTTGCCAAAAATAAAATACTGGTCGAGGAGTAGTTCAAATGATTTGTCGAGGAGGAGAAAAGACAAGCCAAAGATAAAAAGGTAAAAACCACAAACCCTTCAGTCGATGAAAATATTGTTAATTTAGTTTCCACCCCCCCACCCCCATTCCCAACCTAGATCACATAAGAATATATCCCACAGCCACCCACCATTAGTCCTATAGACATCTGAAAAATGCTATGCCGGAGGCATTAAAGAAATGATTCGACCACGATGGTGACATCTAGACATTTATTGAAAAACTCCTCGAAATACTCACCTCTACTCAGAAAATGACCACCAACAGCACGTAAACCAATTCTTGGTTAGCATGCCAAACTCTCGCACAATAAACCGACCAAATACCTATGAAACCAAGAACTATTGGAATGATCATATCATCATTCTTAAGGAACCCCGACAAGACCTCTCAACTGGTCTCAAGCTGGATTTCATCATTTACACTATCGACTATAGGCCTTCCACCACCTGTCATTGAACCAAATGAAGAATATTTGGATAATGATGACCAAGATGGCGTATTAGCACTTAACCAGGAGATCGACAACCTATTCTCTGTCGAACCTAATGACCTAGCCGAATCACCACCAGAAGTTGAAGATCCCCCCTCGACAGAAAATATCCCAACCACACCACTTACACCAGACCACTCACCATCTCCATCACCATCTCCATTACCACCTCCAAATTCAAAACCTTTTCCAAACCCCAAACCACCCGTTTCAACCCCTCCAGATACACACCGAGATGCAAGCGCTACCCAAAAGGCACAACTAGAAAACCATCCAAATGAAGCTCAGACTACTAAAGCACAATAGATAGCGAATCAAATGACTACAGAAGAACAGGAAAAACAATAGACAGAGCAGGTATCCCAACAAGCAGAACAACAACAAGTAGCAGTAGTACCTACAGGGATAGGAATGGACCAACAAAAGCACAAAAGGAGAAGAAAAGACAAAAAGAAAAACGAACATCACCAAAAATCGACAGTGATCCACCTCAATCAACTTAGATCGACCACTAGAGTCGACACAGAGAAATTGAGAGATGGAGATTTGGGACAACTCTTAGGAACTCTGGCCACATAAGCAACAACAAGAAGCCAGACCAGACAAGAGAAATGAAGCGAATAATTATTCGCTCACACAAATAATATTACCAAAAGACTTGGAATATTAAATAAGCCTTAATAAATTATAAATTGATGATAGAATTGATATGATGATAGATTACAAAGTGAGTGCCATATATATATAAACTGGAAAGGCACTTTGGATACCATCCATGAAAGGATGCGTCATTTTAGAATAGTTGACTAATAACTATTCATTAATTATTAACTATGAATATCAATATGTATTTATATTAATAATTGATATATATATATATATATATATATATATATATATATATATATATATAGATATGTTATTATTTAAGTTTGTTACATTGTCACTCCCTTAGAAAGGCTTTGTCCTCAAGGCCTTATAATGTTTCTGCATCATCTTTTGTGGTGTCACAGCTAATGAAACGTGTCAATATGAACTACTAAGACTTGAGCACAACTTTCGATATGTGTATGAATCAATCCATCCCAAATTGATTTGTTGTGGACTGTTGGGATTCCATAGTGATCTATCATTAGGAGATTTGATCACATTGGTACCGCTATCTTTCGACATTTCCCACTTTTTAGAATATTTGCTTTTATGGTTGGGGTGTCGATATGGAAATTTCACAATGCCATTTTATTTTACGAGTGTCATTTTTTTAGCATTGATCTAAGTAGAAAGTTGTGTTTTGGTCTCTTGAGGTTTTAAGGTTTCATTCTGTATCTTTTCCAACTTGTTTTCTAACTGCATGTTATCATTTTGAAACTTCTTAATCACTTCTACATGTGATTTTCTGTCCTCTTCAGACTTCTTAATTTGTTCCTTAAGATCTTCATTATGCCTTCTGATACAACGATTTTCTTCCTGTTTGTCTATAATTTTTCCTTCAATGTCTTCCGTAGATTGTTCTGTCTTCCGACTACTTTTCAACTTCTTAATTTTTGTGACTAGTGTCTTGTTATGATTACCTAATCTGAAAATTTCTTCGGAATGGCTTGATAAAAACTTGTTGACTTTTGTCAGTTCTAACTTATGTATCTTCTTACTGTCGTCATACTGCTACTGGATTTTTTCTTTTTTCTTTTTATGATGACATAACTCTGCTCCTTGATTTTCTAACCTCATCCGGACTTGTGCCAATTCAGCATATTTTCCCATTATGAGTTTGTTTAGATGCTTTATTTCTTCTTCTAATTCATTATCACATCCATATGGTGATTTGTTGTCATTTTTTGACTTTTTGATCTAGTCTTCTAGGTTTTGATTATGAATTTTTAAACATGATATTTCTTTATCCTGATCAGATAACATTTTCTTGTTATATCTTATGGTTTGTTCTAGCTATTAATTCGGATTCCATAAGCGGTGATTCTCATCATCTTTCCACTCTTTCAACCACTTTTTCATCTCAACCTTAGCTTGTAGACTTTTATTGATTGCTTTGTATTGTTCTAACTCATCCAATGTTGTTTGTAGTTGTGCCTTCTGTTAGTTTTTTATCATTAAGCTAGCATTATGTTAGGATATTTACTGAGAGAATAACAAGTACAGCAATAAAACATAAGCACATCACAAGAGACAAGAGACAAAGATTTTTCCTCAGGGAAACCATAAAGGAGAAAACCCCGCAACTTCCTCAGAGATAGAATCAGCACCAAAACAGTAAAAGCCCCAAAACAGTAATCTTCTTCTTCTGTCTAGTCCCAGTGTATTTCCTTCCTCACTAATGCGCTCCAGTTGAGTGAGTGAATGATGTGTGTGATAAATAGAGAGACTCACTCTCTATTTATATTCTTTCGTTCACTTGAAGTGCACTCAATCATGTCGGCCTCACTTAACAATTACTTACTAGAGCCGACATCTCTATGAGTGTCTAATAACCCTAGTGCCTCGAAACTGTGGGGACTTTAACAATGACTTGACATGACTTGTTTACATTATTGATCCTCTCGATTGAAACATCGGGGCATGACAACATGACTCAAATACATAATATATACATCCCGTAATAAACATCGGGTAACAATACATAGATGAATACATTTCGATGTTACAAATACATCAACACTCCCTCTTAACTAGGAAGGTATTATTTCGACACAATTTTCAGCACTGGTCTTCTTCTCTGTATCAGCTGGATCATCTCGTCTTCAAGTCATCTTCATCTTCAAGTCATCTTCATCATCGAATCTGGATCATCTCTCGATCTGGATCATCATGGGACATCATCACTGGATCTGGATCATCACTCGATCTGGATCATCACTGCTAGATCATCAAGACTGGATCTGGATCATCACTGGCTATCATCACTGGATCTAGATCCTCACTCGATCTGTATCATCACTGGTGCTATCTCATGATTCTTCTCGTCACAGGAAGTTCTACAGAGCCAGCCCTTTTTCATGCTGGTTGTAGGCCTAGCCTCCATGTAGGTCTTTCACCCAGCACTTAGATCTGACCTACTCGTCAGAAAGGAACGCCCAACACTCACATCTCATCATGTAGGAACCAATCCTATAATCATATCAGAAAGGCCCAGCACTCACATTCACCAGCATGATAGGAACTCAAACTACTATCATCTGTGAAATGGCTCAGCACTTACAACCACCAGCATGATAGGAACCTAGACTACTATCATCTGTGGAAAGGCACAACACTCACATCCACCAGTATGGTACGAACTCAAACTACTACCATCTGTGGAAAGGCTCAGCACTTACAATCACCAGCATGATACGAACTCAAACTACTACCATCTATGAAAAGGCACAACACTTATAATCACCAGCATGATAGGAACTCAAACTACTATCATTTGTGAAATGGCTAAGCACTTACAACCACCAGCATGATAGGAACTCAAACTACTATCATCTGTGGAAGGGCCACTGCACTTACATCTGAGTACATGGGAACACATCCCTTAGTCACATCAGAAAGGCTCTTAGTCCTATACTGAGGATCCCTGGTACCTCAGCAGGTAGCTCCATTCAAAGAATGGCGGAAGCCCTTATATCTGACACTAAGTGAGAATGGCTTAGCACTCATAACTGACATGGGAGGAACCTAATCCTTTAGCCATGACAGAATGGCTTCAGCCCTTACATCTGATCAAGTGGGAACACATCCCTCTGTCACATCAGAATGGCCATGCACTCATATCTGATCATGTGAGAACAAATCTCACGATTATATCAGAACGGCCCTCAGTCATAAACTGAGTTTTCCTGGTACCTCACCAGGCAGCTCCATTCCAATAATGGCAATAGCCCTTATATCTAATCATGTAGGAACCAATCCTACAATCATATCGAAATGGCTTATCACTCACATATTTTATGGAAGGAACCAATCCTCTCACCATGACAGAATGGCTCAGCCCTTATATCTGACCTGCTCATCAGAATGGCTATGGATCTCAGCATTCATATCAGTCATGGAAGGAACCAATCCTCTCACCATGACAGAATGGCTCAGCCCTTACATCTCACCATGGAAGGAACCAATCCTCTCACCATGACAGAATGGCTCAGCCCTTACATCTGACCATGGAAGGAACCAATCCTCTCACCATGTCAGAATGGCTATGGGTCTCATCACTTTCTCTTGGAGGGAACCTCGATCTGGAGAACACCAAGCTTCTCCCTGAAGTACTAAAACTTCAGCCTAGCCAATGGCTTCATCAATACATCAGCTATTTGTTCCTCCGTCGCAACATACTAGAGCTTCACTGCTCCTCTCTACACCATATCCCTGATATAGTGATACTTGATCTCGACTTGCTTAAAATTGTCATGGAACACTGGATTCTCTGACAACTTCACGCAACTCTGGTTGTCACAGTGTATATAAGTATCATCCAACTGGAGATCAAATATATCAGACAGTAGCTTCCGCAGCCATACTACCTCACAACTAGCTGAACAAGCTGTGACATACTCTGCTTCAGCTGTACTCAGTGCCACATAGGATTGCTTCCTATTAAACCAAGAGATCACACCTAATCCCATACTGAAGCAACATCCTGAAGTACTCTTCCTGTCGATGGCACTGCCTGCCCAATCTGAATCAACATAACCCTCTAGGTTAATCTTTTGATTTGCATTGTACTTTATCCCATAATCAACTGTACCCTTCAGGTACCTGAGAATATGCTTTGCAGTAGTTAAGTGAACACTTCTTGGATTTGTTAAGTACTGGCTCAAGGTGTTCACAACAAAGCAAATGTCTGGTCTCGTGTTTGTCAAGTACATCAATGACCCAATCATCTGACGATACATCGTAGCATCAACCGACTCTGATGAGGCATCACTCAATAGCTTCAGGTTCGATGCCATAGGTGTGGCCATAGCTTTTCATTCCATCATCCCAAACCTCTTCAGGATCTCTACTGCATACTTCCCTTGTCCAAGGAAGATTCCACCAGTACTCTGCCACACCTCCATACCTAGAAAGTAATGCATCATCCCCAAGTCCTTCATTTCGAACTCAGCAGTAAGCTTTCTCTTCGTATCAGCAATCAACCCATCTGTACCTGTCACAAATAGATCATCTACATATAGTAGGAGCATCACTGGGTTTCCATCTTCAACCTTGTAGTAAAGGTTAGAATCTGCTTTACTCTTGGTAAATCCCAAACTGGATAGAAAGCTGTCAATTCTACCGTACCAAGTCCTGGGTACCTGTTTCAAACCGTACAGGGCTTTCTTCAATCTGCATACATGAGACTCTCTCTCATGTGTTTCAAAACTGAGTGGTTGTTCTACATATACTTCCTCTTCCACTACACCATTCAAGAAAGTAGTCTTGACATCCATTTGGTGTATCTTCCATTTCATCACTGTAGCCAGAGCAAGAACTGATCTGATGGAAGTGTATCTGGCTATAGGTACAAAGGTTTCTTCATAGTCTATTCCTTCTTTCTGAGAGAAACCCCGAGATACAAATCTTTCCTTATACTTTTCAATGCTACCGTTTGCAGCATGCTTGATCTTGTAGATCCATTTGGAAGTTACAATGGACTTCCCGTCTGGTCTTGCGACAACATCCCAAACATCATTCTTCATGATCAATTGGTATTCTTTGATCATGGAATCCTTTCATTCTTTTTTTTTTGCTGCTTCGTCATAACTGGAAGGTTCTTTATCAATGAAATCACATAGTAAAGCTACATACCCGGAATTGGATCTAGTTCTCTTTCTTTCTCTATGATTTTCTTCTGGAGCCCCATATCTTTCTGCACCTTGGATAAGTTCACGTACCCAAGCATGTTTCCTCTTATGAGGATTCTTCTCCAGAGGTGGATCTATAGGTCTTTGTGGTTTTTCAAACTCTCGATCTTCTTCTTGAGTTTCTTCATTCATGATTGTATCATGAATTCTGGGTGCTTCTACTTCTGCTTCTTCAGGTTCTTCAGCAGGTCTCTTTCTGGATTTGTTGTAAGCTGTGTCTTCATCAATTGTCACATCCCTGCTGATGTCAATCTTCTTGTATCCTGGAAAATAGATTCTGTAAGCCTTCAGGCTTTCAGAGTATCCCACAAATATGCCCTTCTTTCCTGAAGGATCTAATTTTGTTCTCTTCTCTTTTGGAATGTGTATGTATACAAGACAGCCAAATATTTTGAGATTGCTGACTTCTGGTTTCTTGCCGGAGAAGACTTCTTCAGGAGTCTTGTTCTTGAGTACTCTATGTGGAGTATGGTTCTGTACATACACCGCTGTTCTGGCATCTTCTGCCCAAAGATGCATAGGTAGATCTTGATCATGAAGCATAGCTCTTGCAGCTTCCATGATAGTTATATTCTTCCATTCTGCAATCCCATTCTATTGTGGATTATATGGAGTGAACAACTCCCTCTTAATCCCTGATTCTTTGCATAGATCTTTGAATTCATTCAAAGTGAATTCTCCACCATTATCTGATCGAATGGCCTTGATCTTGTTTTCAGTATGGTTTTCGATCAAGGCTTTGAATTCCTTGAACTTGCTGAATACTTCATCTTTGTTCTTCATAAAGTAAATCCATGTCTTTCTAGAAAATCATCAATAAAAGAAACATAGTATGCATACCCTCTTAGTGAGTTTGATGACATAGGACCACATACATCGGAGTGGATGATTTCCAAGATACCTTTGGCTTTGCTTTCACTGCTGGGAAATGTCTTCTTTGTATTCTTCCCTTTCACACATCCTTTACAAACTCCATCATGTTTTGCTTGGAATTCTGGAAGACCTTCAACAGCTTTTCTTGCAATAGGTAGTGCTCTGTAATGCACATGTGCAAGCCTTCTATGCCAAAGCTCATTTGGCTCTACTATGTCATGGATCAAGGCTTGTTCTGGATGACCCTTCAATTTGTACAAGCCTCATTCTTGTTCTTCAATCACTACCGCATCATCGATAGTCTTTCCTTTTGGCCACATAATGACTTGACCATCTATGAATGCAACCCGCATTCCTTTTGCATACAATGCTGAAATGGATAGAAGGTTCTTCTTGAGTCCTGGCACAAACAATACTTCTTTCATTATTAGAGACTTACAAGAGTCTAGCTTATATGAAGATTCGCCACTACCTTTTATTGGATATTGGTAGTCATCTCCTAGTTTCACCTTGTAAGGTGATTCATGTTCTGACAGTCTTACAAAGGATTCCTTGAATCCTGTCATATGTTTGGAAGCCCCACTGTCTATAAGCCAATCATCACTACCATGAGTAATGTTACCTGTGATAGCAGAGATTAGAACATATTCATCCTCGCTTGAAGAATATTCACTTTCATATATGGATCTCTTCTTGGATGGTTCATCATCCTCTGCAGCATGAGCATGATGTCGTATTTTGTTCCCCTTATTCTTATGAGAGTGAGTCTTGTTCTTAGGAAAGTCTTTTGCAAAGTGTCCTCTTTCATCACATGTATAACATCTCAATCTATATAGATCCTTTTTAGAATGAGAGCTCTTACCTTTGGAGAAATGAAGATTTCTTCTTCCCTTGTTGGAGTGTACTATGAGGGCTTGATCTTCATTTCCCATCTTCTCTTCTTGGGCTGCTATTCAAGCTTCTTCTTGAGAACATTCTTCCCATAGTTTGCTAAACTTGACTAACTTCTTTCTAGCACAGATTGCTTGAATGAAAGCATCCCATGACCTAGGGAGACCATTCAAAGTAGTCATCACAATCTCTGCATTTTCCACTTCTTCATCAATAGCTTCTAATTGCTCTTTGATTTGAAACACTCTTGTGAAGTAAGACTAGAAATTTTCTGCATTCTGAATCTTCACATTCTTTAGTTGGTTCCTCAGGGTCATCTTCCGATTGATGTTCTTTCCTTCAAACAATTTGGTTAGGGCATCAAACATAGCTTTAGGTGTCTTGAGAGAGGACACATGTGGGATAAGGTGATCCTTAATAGAATCAGCAATGATCCTCTTTGCCATAACCATCTTCTTCTTATGTAAGGCCTTTGCCTCATCTCCCTCTGGAACTGGAACCTCCTCATGAATGTAGGAGTCTAATTCATTCTCTTCCAGGACTAAGGAGATCCTATACTTCCAAGCTCGGAAGTTTTCAGCTCCCTCAAGATTTTCATCAAGCTTGGTATGATGATACATCTTTAAATGAGAACCTCAAATGGAAATACAAAAGATTTTAGATCTTACCAGGTTCAAGATGTCGGATCTGAAACTTGAGCTGAAATCCTGTAGAGCTGGTTCAGGAGAAAATTAGGGTTTTGCTTTTACAAAGTTTTTTCCACCCAAATGTCTTAAAATTTGTCCCTAACTCTTATTTTGTGGAGGAGATCAATCCAGGCCTGGGATCACTAAAAAATTCCTCTTCTGTAAAAAGCCCTAATTTTCGACCCTAGTGACAGGTCCAAAACTGAAAAACCTTAGAATTGGATTCTGTTTCGACAAAAATATGTGCCCTAAGGAGGAGAGTTGTTACACCTTACTTTTGCTGAAAATCTGTGGAGGAAGGTCCACAAACTAGGAAGCCCTAGTTCCCGCAGCTGCACAGTGTCTTCTTCTCAGGTTAGCTCTGATACCATGTTAGTTTTTCATCATTAAGCTAGCATTATGTTAGGATCTTTACCGAGAGAATAAAAAGTACAGCAATAAAACATAAGCACATCACAAGAGACAAGAGACACAAAGAGTTTTCCTCGGGGAAACCATAAAGGAGAAAACCCCGCAACTTCCTCAGAGATAGAATCAGCACCAAAACAGTAATCTTCTTCTTCTGTCTAGTCCAAGTGTATTTCCTTCCTCACTAATGCGCTCCACTTGAGTGAGTGAATGATGTGTGTGATAAATAGAGAGACTCAATCTCTATTTATATTCTTTCGTTCACTTTAAGTGCACTCAATCATGTCGGCCTCACTTGACAATTACTTACTAGAGCCGACATCTCTATGAGTGTCTAATAACGCTAGTGCCCCGAAACTATGGGGAATTTAACAATGACTTGACATGACTTGTTTACATTATTGATCCTCCGGATCGGAACATCGGGGCATGACAACATGACTCAAATACATAATAGATACATCCCAGAATAAAAATCAGGTAACAATACATAGATGAATACATTTTGAAGTTACAAATACATCAACACCTTCATTTCTGAAAATGTAGTAGCCATTAATTGTGACTATGCTTCTACTTCACTTTTGTCTTCGTTTCTTCTAGAAGGGTAGATACAAAATCTTTAATAATTCTCAATATGTCTCTTTTGGAAAAAACTTTCTTCGACTATTTCTTGTTAGGTCAAATAACCTTTATTTTTTCCAAAAATAATTATTTTTTTAATAAAATAATAATAATAATAATAATTATTATTATTTTTAAACTTAAGTTATATAAAATAATATATAACCTTCCAAATTCTAGTCCTTGACTTTTATTTTTCTCCAAAACTTTTGTAAAATGCAAGTAGATTGGGTGGTTGAGAGGAATAAGTGTTACCTTCCCCACCTAGGTTCAAATCCCACTTGCTTCTTTGTAGTTATTATTATGCACCTTTTATATTCAAACCCGAACCCACTTTAAGAAACCAGGTGTGGTTTCACTTTTACCCTCTCTTTTTTTTTTACTTTTATCTTTTCTTTTTTAACCTTTTTTTTTCTTTCCCTTTTTTTTTCCCTCGTTCTTTTAGTTTTTTTCTGTTTTTACTTTTTTCTTCACTTTTTTTTAACTCTTTTTTTGGGGGGAGTTACTTTTACCCTTTTATTTATTTATTTTTAAGGACAAAGTCCTATATTTTTGGGAAACCCAAATCTACACAAGGTGTAAAGAATGTGAAACCCAAAAATTTAGGGAAACCTAGGTGATGGCTAAAAGCCAAAAATATGGCCAAAGGCCGGGATCTAGCAAACGAGGCTCTATTCACTTACACAAATAATATTACCAAAACACATGGAATATTAAATAAGCCGTAATAAATTATAAATTGATGATAGATTACAAAGCGAGTGCCATATATATATAAATTGAAAAGGCACTTTGGATACCATCCATGAAAGGATGCGTCATTTTAGAATAGTTGACTAATAACTATTTATTATTTATTAATTATGAATATCAATATGGATTAATTTTAATAATTCATATTGATATATATATATATATATATATATATATATTGTTGTTATTATTTAAGTTTGTTACAAGAAACTTGAAAATACTAAGAAATAACAGGTCGAATTTCTGACCAAATGCAAGAATTTGACACAAACAGTGATACCAGCACTAGTACAAAATGAGGAATTAGCTACTAGGTGACTAAAAATTCTAGTCACAAGGGGTTTTTCAAGTGATTTACTACTAAATATCAGCAATTTTGATTGACCCAACTATAAATGACTAAAATTAACGACTAATTTAGTCACCAGTTAACAAATATGACTAGATAATAAGTGACAGAGTTAAAAATGACTAACATAAACGACTAATTTAGTCACGACATAAAAATGAATAGCTAGAAGAATATGAATTAGTCATTTATGTTAGTCATTTTTAATTGTGTCATGGAAAATTGCAAATTCAGCAATGAATATTTTCCTGAACCCATGAAGATTTCATCCTCCAATTTCGTCAATGACTACTCAACCAACTCGTCGGTGCCAAATAGCCTGTCCAAACAGACCGTTGGCACCAAATGTTTTACATTGGCTAGAGTCGAGGAGGGTTTGGTGGGTTATGACGGGCATGTAGTGTGAATTGGGTGGCATTTTTGGCCATTTATTAGGCCACCTTTGATACCCATTGAAGATATTGTTATGGATATTCACCAGTGTTGAAGGTTTACAATTTCGGTATTTAATTTCCATCGCTTTCATGGATAACACAACATTGGAGATAACCTAGAGGCTCTTGAAGAGGTGGGCCACGAATTTTGCAGCTATAGATTTAACATCACCTTCCTCCCTTACAAAACCCTAAGTAAGTTTCTTGGTTTACTGTGAATTGATAAATTTTTCCTGGTTATAATACTGAAGCATAGGTATCTAGGTTAAAATCACTGGTAAGTTTCCTTTTTACTATGAATTTTTATCTTTTTTCTTGATAATATTGGTTATAATACTGAAGCTTAGGTATGTAGGTTAATATATCAATATAGAATTATTTCTATTTTTATTCTTTTGCGGGGTGGTTGGTCCAAGTGGATGGCACCACAACTCTATCTTATCACCAACCTATATGGTTTTTCCATGTTATATTCAGGTTGCTCATAAAGTGCATATATATTATGCAATATATGATAATGAATCTCATATTAAAATACTTAAGTTTTTTCCCATACCAAAACTTTAGATCTCCTTGTTGGACTGTATAGGGATGATGTCTCGATTACAACAGCTTAGCTAGTGGTAATATGTTATTTCTTTTCATATATGCTAACATGTTATTTCTTGTAATTTACCTTTTTATATAGTTATGAACCACAAATTATGCCCATTGAATGTAATTGCAATTAATCAGGTACTCAAAAATAATTTGACAAGGAAAACAAGCATGGGAAGCTTGGCTTCATCTCATCCTATTTCATCTATGAAATCCATCAAAGTAGTGCCACTCAACTTTGACCCCATGTACAATGGATTTATATGGGATATAAGTCCACCAAGGCATTTTTTAAAGCTTTGAAAATAAAGGAGGTTAGTGTGAAATTGGATGGTTTTAAGAAAATGGATGGTTGAGTGACTAACCAAGCATTGACTTAGCATGAGTTTGTATTCTACTGTTTTATATGACGGTGTTTCAATCATAAGGGGTTTTAGAAGAGGTGTATATGCTATGTTGTTTTGATATTATCTTGATAAGAGTTATATGATCTCTAATATTAAAAGATCCGTAATTTTGTTTTCCATATCAAAACTGTGTAGAGCCCCCTTATAGACCATATAGGGATGATGTCTATATTACAATAGATTAATGAGTAATAATATTTTATTTCTTGTAATATTAAATTTTTATAGGGTTATGGACCCTGGTGCCCAATTATAACCATTCAATGTAATTGCAACTAATCCACTCAAAAATAATTTGATGAAGTCTCCAAATACCTTTAATGTATCTCCTTTAATTAGGAAACAAGCATGGAAATATTTCCTTCACCTAATCCTAAGAATGGAGCTAGGATTAGGTTTCCTCTAGGATCATGATGGAAATGCAACAAAACAAACTAGCCATTACACTATAGTTATATAAAAAATAGATAAAAAGTAATTAAATTAAATTTAAATTTAAGAAACTATTTTACAAACCTTCACATGGAGCTTGGAACCATTTGGGAAAACCTCACATGGAGGGTATGATATAAAGGGTGAACAAGAGCATCATTAGAGGAAATTTAGGGTCTAAAATATGCCTCCTAAGGAAAATAATAAAATAATAGTTAAAATAATAAAATAATAGTTATTAATTTTGGAGGAAGAATGAAAAAAACTACTTTTTTTGTTTCTATTTTCGATATATCTCCCTGTGTTTTTACTCAAATTATGAGCAGGAGATCTCGATGGATGTGGAATTTAATTCTACATCCAAAAAGTACCCACACTGCATACTTTTGATGGACCCTGCTACCCCAAAAAAATGAAATACCTGACAAAACATGATGATGACATCACCATCACATTTTTTCAGGTATTTCGTATTTTTGGGGTAGCAGGGTCTGTCAAAAGTATGCAGTGTGGGCACTCATTGGATTTGGAATTAAATTATGCATCCAACGAGCTCTCTTGCTTGTGAGTAAAAAAACAGGGAGATATGTCGAAAATACGAACCAAAAAAGTAGTTTTCTTTTGTGACAAATATGTCAATTCAACCATTATGGTTGACTCATTTTATTGAAATTCTATTGGTTCTTGAATTCCAACTCACAAAATTTATTGTTGGCATGTTTTCTTATAAGGCCCATTTTAGATTTAATTTAGATTTAGAATCCTTCTTTCACCAGATTGAGCCAATATTAATCTTTTATGTAATGCCCCACCCATAAGAAAAACAAAAAATATTCCCAAATCAGAATCTAAGTTTCTGAGTATAAAATATGATCTCACAAGTGCGTTGGATATCCAATTGATGTAATTTAAATATAATAAATAACAAAGAAAAATTGCTACAGGAATACTTTCATGCTACAACAAATCATATGTGATATGTGAATACATCAGTGTGCTACAGGAGTGAATTTGCGTTCCATAAAACCTTTGTTTTACTGAATCCAAGTTATAAGAATTCCAGGATACACACTCATCTCTAATATTTGGATCCCCCAGTCACTAAGATTCTCCCTTTACCAAATCAAACTAATTATGCCCTATATAATGTGTTTGAGTATTATACTAGTTATATTTCAACCATTAGGAGATAGAACACCAAGTGTGTTTCTCTATATTGCATACTCTGTCCAACCTTGATCATAGAAATGCCCATTATTCTTATTTCACTCTCCAAGATAACTAAGTAATTTATTATATTGAAGACAAACTCATGAGATGTGTCAATGGGTTTGAGTCTCATAGATAGGATATGGAAAACTATTTTTTGCTGGTATTACAGTTTTAGTGAGTTGTAGGGTCTTGTGATATTATAGAAACAATATTTGTTCCTTTTCATCTTATAGTTCATATGGAATCCTTGAAGTGTTGATTCAAAGATTGAGATTTATTCTGTATTTGATTTTGATAGGTGTTCCATAGGAGAGGAAACCACCTTAAATAGTTCAAATCTTGAATCTTGGCAAGGTTTCAACTTCTTAACCAGTTTTACTAGCAAAAGCTACCCCTAAACCTGAAAGTGATACACAATTAGTGAATTCTGTTATGACAAAAGAACCTGAATCTAATCCATCTCGTGAGTTGAATGGAGTATCCAAATTGGACATTGAACAAGAGAAGGATCCTCTGGAGTATTTTCTCTCTCCAATCCGAACTACAAAATGCTCAGAGGAGCCCCTTTCACCTAATATTTTTTATTTTTAGTTAAATGATTCCTTTGACTATATTATTATCAAATAATGTGCATACATGGAATTTTGTGAAAAAATGTGGGCTACTTAGCAACCAACATGAGCTATCTCAAAACTGGGTAGGATCCACTAATAAACAACATCATCACTTGGGTATACATAAATTCTAAATAAGTATATCTACCACAAAACCATAAATAGAAATAAATGCACTGTTGGGCCCTGACACACATTCAACAACTCCAAAAGCAAATATGAAATATCCTAAACGAGATTACTGATGGGATGAGGCCCTACATTAGTTGACGGGGGGGGGGGGGGGGGGGGGGGGGGGTGGGCGTGTCCATGCAATTGTCTGTGGGTCTCCATCCATCATTTGCTGGTTCTAGTTTAGGGTTGGTTTCCCTCATTATCCCCATAGGCTCCTTGAGAGGCTTCTCAGTCATGAAGATGGCCAATGTGAACTATGGGAATTTATCATTCTTATGTTGTGGTGGTGAGGGCCAAGTATGGAGGAATTCCCTCCTCACATGAACACCCTGGCCAGCTCTATGTTGTGGTCTTCAATCAGATCCCTGTGACTGGTTGGATGGAGGTTCAATAGGTGGCTCCCCCTTGTATACTCCAGCAACTGACACAACTGTCACATTGATTTCAACTTTCTGCACCTGCATATTAATATGCATATAAATACTAGCACAAATAATTGAATTAATGTGCCCAAAAAAGCTTTAGCAGGTGGTGGAATACATATCATCGTTTAATTTCTTCCATATGAATAAGAGCATTTTGATTCTATTAAGTTGTGATTGTGCATGTAATTCAGTGGCTTAAGGATGTATTATCTCTTAACATGGTGGTTTTACGAGAAATAGAGGCACAAAAGAGTTGGACAAAAAATTTAGTCACTCAATCTCAGGTTGATTTCACAAATGAATAGAACTAGAAAATGTATTTGAGGGTTTTAGCTTGATCATAGATGTAACATTTGGGTGGGGGATTCTCTGATGAATTAACTTGTTTCCAGTAGCCAAGCCCCCAAAAATCAGGCAATGCAATGGAATCCTTCTTATTTCAAGCAACATTTTCCAGATGTTGTGCAACCGAAAGAGCTAGGTCTGTTGCTTATATTTGAGCCTCCAAAGTTTATTCAATTGACCATCCATACAAAGTTTTGGTATTGTAGTTTTCTCCAAAAGTTTTCGTAATGTAGTTTTCCCAAATTGTTCCTTATCCGAACGCATATTCATCAAGCATTTAACTGTGAGCCAGTTGTATTGGTCTCAAATTGTGGTCCTTGTGGTGCCACAATGCAATTTATTCAACTACGTGGATGTGCATTGCTATTGTGGTTGTCTTGGTTGGAAATTGAAACCTTTGCAATGCCACGATGCAATACTTATTTTTTTAGTTTTTTCCTTTTGTCTATTTCCAAAATGATCTAAGACCATCATTATCTTTTCCATGTTTGGACTTTCATCCTTTCATGGGTCCCAACATTTTAATAGTAATTTCTTATGAATATTCTTATGGATTTTCTCATGCCATTATGCAAATATTATTTTTTTCCTTTTGTATGTTCACAAAATGATTAAGACAATCTTTAACTTTACCATGTTTTGACAGTTACCCTTTTGCGACTGCATGGTTCTCTACTTGTAATGCCTTACAAATGAGTCTTCTCATTTTTCCCATTTTTATACATGGGTCTCAATCAATTTAGTGTCATGATTAGTAAATAATTTGGAATTATCCCACACACAATAATTTGTAGAAACATGATAACGACTAAGATGGCATACATATCTCATCTCTTGTTTGCTAGAAAATTTAGATGGTTGATGTTTTTTTAATAGATTCTCTTGTGTAAGGAATTGTAGATTTTATCATATTTTAAGTTGGTTTCTAAGTTCTATGTTATCTTTATATAAAATATTAAAATTACATGTTTTTGTCACAACAATTCATTAACAGTTAATTGCATGTCATTAATTGGTTCAATACACTTTCTCAAACCAACAATTTTTTTTGTTCATATCTTTCACATATAATGTGTTTTCTTCTTTCTGAGTCACAAATTTGTTGTTCCATCAGGAAAACAGATGGAGGAGGAAAGGGACATGTATCTCAAGTGACAAGAATCTAGAGCAGTTTGAACAAAAAATGGAAATGTTGAATTAGCGGCATCCATACAGGTAGCAAGTGTTATTGTTTTACATATTGAATGAAGTGTTGTAGATTTTCAAGATACCTGTACTATGTTGAAATCAACTCATGGATTTAGCAAACTGTAATTAGTCTTATTCCCTGGTGGATATTAATGTACTCAACCTCAATCAAACTATGATCTGCCTGGCATTTCCATTTAAACTCTTGGATTTCAACAGTTGATATCATTAGACTTTCCACATTAGTGGTTTCTTAGGATTGGTATTATATTTATGTGTTGAAGGTTTGAATGAGATTTCTAATCAGGTCTTTATTGCCTACTGCAGAAGTGACATTTGGATTCTCAAGAAGACTCCAAGAGAAAGAGTGAGAAGTTAAATTGTCTACAGAATGATGGTACTCTTGACATTCCTATTGATCCTCAAAGAGAATCAGATGGAGTTGTTAGGTATGAAATCCAACTCCACTGCCATTTCCAGTGTTTTTCGTTCTTGTCTTTCATTTTAAATGAAGCTAGATGATAATACATTATGGTCAGATTTGATTGTTGGACCTTTAGAAATTTGCTTATGTCAATAAATCTTTTCTGGAGTTTGAATTTCTCTATTACAAGTCTTATTAATGTTAACTTGTTTGGGCTACTTTGTGTGTCTATTGAATTGCAAGTGGTCCCTTAGAATTATCCTCAACTCTGTGACAGGAAAGTTACAGACATTTTCATAGTGTATTGATTGTCTTCCAATTTGGTAGTATTGAAATGCCAATTGTTCTATTCTATTAAACATGAGGCTACTTACTATAATTAGGCTAAAACAAGTTGTAAGAATTCAATTTCTATGCATTCTCACTAATATTCCTTACAAGAAATACTTTAAATACTATTGTCCAGTTTCTACTAAGTATTCTTCCGAGTCTTCTAACCAGGGTATGTTGGTGTTAAAAGTAGAATCCAAAAAACTAGTAACACTTATGAACTTGTCTCTGTAAAAAAAATACTTATAAAATTGTTTCAATGTATGAATTTGCAGCACTAAAAAGGAAAAACATAATATTTTCATCCTGTTTTATGCACTTTGTTGGAGATCATGTCATTAAATTTGAGTGCCCATCATTAGGGCTTTCCTACTAATCAATTTTTCAACTATCTTTTATTGATTTGATCCACAACTATGTGCTTGTATCATCATTGTTTTTACCTATGCTTATAGAACCAAGGTTTTGGACCATTCATTTTACTCCTTTTAGCAGTCATTCTAGGGCTATGAGTTGGTAGCATCACTGCTTTTCTTGTGATTACAGAACCAGACTCTTTCTCAAGCCAATAGTTTTTTTTGTTCATATATTTCACATATAATGTTTTTTCTACTTTGTGAGTCACAAATTTGTTGTTCCATCAGGAAAACAGATGTAGGATTAAAGGGACATGTATCTCAAGTGACAAGAATCTAGAGCAGTTCCAACAAAAAATGGAAATGTTGAATTGGAGGCATCCATACATGTAGCAAGTATTATTGTTTTACATATTGAATGAAGTGTTGTATATTTTCAAGATACATGTACTATGTTGAAATCAACTCATGGATTTAGCAAACATTAATTAGTCTAATTCCCTTATGGATATTAATGTATTCAACCTCAATCAAACTATGATTTGCTTGGCATTTCCATTTGAACTCTTGGATTTCAACAGTTGATATCATTAGACATTCCACATTAGTGTTTTCTTAGGATTGGTATTATATTTATGTGTTGAAGGTTTGAATGAGATTTTTGATCAAGTCTTTATTCCCTACTACAGAAGTGACATTTGGATTCTCAAGAAGACTCCAAGAGAAAGAGTCAGAAGTTAAACTCTCTACAGAATGATGGTGCTCTTGACTTTCCTATTGATCCTCAAAGAGAATCAGATGGAGTTGCTAGGTATGAAAGTTAACTCCACTACCATTTCCAATGTTTTTCTTGCATGTATTTCATTTTAAATGAAGCTAGATGATAATACATTATGGTCAAATTGGATTGTTGGACCTTTAGAAATTTGCTTATGTCAATAAATCTGATCTGGAGTTTGAATTTCTCTATTACAAGTCTTATTAATGTTAATTTTTTTAGGCTACTTTGTGGGTCTGTTGAATTGCAAGTGATCCCTTAGAATTCTCCTCAACTCTGTGACAGGAAAGCTGTAGACATTTTCATAGTGTATTGATTGTCTTCCAATTTGGTAGTATTGAAATGCCAAATGTTCTATTCTATTAAACACGAGGCTACTTAGTAGAATTAGGCTAAAAATGCTTGTAAGAAGTCAATTGCTATGCATTCTCCCTAATATTCCTTACAAGAAATATTTTAAATAATTGTCCAATTTCTACTAAGTATTCTCCCCAGTCTTCCAACCAAGGTATGTTGGTGTTAAAAGTAGAATCCAAAAAACTAGTAATACTTATAAACTTGTCTTTATAAAAAAAAACACTTAGAAACTATTTTTAATGTATGAATTTGCAGCAGTAGAAAAGAAAAACAAAATATTTTAAACCTATTTTATGCACTTTGTTGGAGATCATGTCTTTAAATTTGAGTGCCCATCATTAGGGCTTTCCTACTAATTAATTTTTCTACCATCGCTTCTTGAGTTGATCCATAGCTATGTGCTAGTATCATCACTATGTTTACCTATGATTATAGAACCAATGTTTTGGACCATTAATTTTACTCTATTTAGCAGTTGTTCTAGGGCTATGAGGTGGTAGCATGACTATTTTTCTTGTGATTACAGAACCAGACTCTTTCTCAAGCCAAAGCCAATAGTTTTTTTTGTTCATATCTTTCACATATAATGTTTTTTCTGCTTTGTGAGTCACAAATTTGTTGTTCCATCAGGAAAATAGATGTAAGAGGAAAGGGACATGTATCTCAAGTGACAAGAATCTAGAGTAGTTCCAACAAAAAATGGAAATGTTGAATTGGCGGCATCCATACAGGTAGCAAGTGTTATTGTTTTACATATTGAATGAAGTGTTGTAGATTTTCAAGATGCCTATACTATGTTGAAATCAACTCATGGATTTAGCAAACAATAATTAGTCTTATTCCCTTGTGGATATTAATATATTCAACCTCAATCAAACTATGATATTCTTGGCATTTCCATTTGAGCTCTCGGATTTCAACAGTTGATATCATTTGACTTTCCACATTAGTGGTTTCTTAGGATTGGTATTATATTTATGTGTTGAAGGTTTGAATGATATTTCTGATCAAGTGTTTATTGCCTACTACAGAAGTGACATTTGGATTCTCAAGAAGACTCCAAGAAAAAGAGTGAGAAGTTAAACTCTCTACAGAATGATGGTACTCTTGACTTTCCTATCGATCCTCAAAGAGAATCAGATGGAGTTGTTAGGTATGAAATCCAACTCCACTACCATTGTAGCTAGGGTTTTCACCCTAGCTTGTGCGAATGAGCACCTACTAAGGAATCTGGATTCCTTAGTAGCAGTTCAATTAATGTAAATAGAAATAAACTAAACTAAAGCAGAAAAAGTAAATAACGGAAAGCAAAACAATAAGAAAATATGTAATGGTATTTTATATTTATGTTACCTCCGATGAGGAGGTTGGTAGAGTCCGTTGCGCTGGTCCGATGTCGGTGGCTCCGAGCTCCGAGCTGCTTCCTTTCCTTTTTCGGTGGTGGAAATGGGCCAAAAGGGTTCTCGGTGATGGAAATAGCTTGATGGTAAGCTAGGGTTTCGAGAATGATTTCGGCAGAGGTAGGATGCTTTTGACTGTGGATGTTAAATGAGGGGTCTCCACCACTTATTTATAGTTTTTTAGTGGTGGAGTGCTTGCCCATGGTTTTTGGAAACCATGTGGTTTAGGGCAGCTTGTTTAGGGTTTTTGCTGTTTTTAGGGTTTTCCTCCTTTTTCCTCCTTATTTTTATTCCTTTTCTTCCCTTTTGGGGATTTTTGCTATTTTTAGAGGAATTTTGGTTATTTTTGGAGGAAAAAGGGGTTTTTTGACCTTTTGGAGGCATTTTAGGCCTTCTGGAGCCTTTTTAGATGGTTTTATGGCCTTTTAGAGGCATGTTAGGCCTTTTTGGAGGCTTTTAGGGAAATATGGTAGGCAAATGGACAAATGAGCCACGTAGTGGGGTAGATGAGGTAGTTAACCATTTTTGGGTGTTAACAACCATTTCCAATGTTTTTCCTGCTTGTCTTTCCTTTTGAATGAATCTAGATGATAATAAATTATGGTAAGATTGGATTGTTGGACCTTTAGAAAATTGCTTATGTCAATAAATCTTTTCAGGAGTTTGAATTTCTCTATTACAAGTCTTATTAATGTTAATTTGTTTGGGCTAATTTGTGTGTCTGTTGAATTGCAAGTGGTCCCTTAGAACTTTCCTCAACTCTCTGATAGGAAAGCTACAGACATTTTCATAGTGTATTGATTGTCTTACAATTTGGTAGTATTCAAATGCCAACTAGTCTATTCTTTTAAACATGAGGATACTTAGTAGAATTAGGATAAAACTAGTTGTAACAATTCAATTGCTATGCATTCTTGCTATTATTCCTTACAAAAAATATTTTAAATAATTGTCCAATTTCTACTACGTATTCTTCCCATTATTCTAACCAATGTATGTTGGTGTTAAAAGTAGAATCCAGAAAACTAGTAATACTTATAAACTTTTCTTTGTCAAAAAAAAAAACTTTTAAGCTTGTTTGAATGTATGAATTTGCAGTAGTAGAAAGTAAAAACATAAGATTTTCAACCTGTTTTATCACTTTGTTGGAGATCATGTCTTTAAATTTGAGTGCCCATCATTAGGGATTTCCTACTAATCAATTTTTCAACCATCGTTTCTTGAGTTGATCCATAGCTATGTGCTAGTATCATCACTATTTTTCCCTATGATTATAGAACCAAGGTTTTGGGAAATTCAATTTACTCTTTTCAGCAGTCGTTCTAGGGCTATGAGCTGGTAGCATCACTTCTTTTCTTGTGATTACAGAACCAGACTCTTGATTCATCCATTTTAATAATTCAATAATTGATCTGTGGTTATGGGATGGAAGCATCCATGTTGTAGAACCAGGATTTTGGACCATCAATTTTATGTGATTGTTTGCCAATATGCCTGAATGGACTGTGGTTTTATGGAGCGATATGATTGCAGGGTATGCTTTGAAAGGGAATGATGAAGAGGATCTCAAGATGTGTTGGCAAGTGTTGATGATGGGGATGAGGCATAATGCTTTTACTTTCTCAACGGTGCTTCTGATTTGTGCATACATCACGACTTATGATCAGGGTAAGCTTTAGATTTTAGTTGATTTCTAGATTTATGTAATGATGTAGGTTTGGAGTGATAATTTTGAGGATTTCTTTGAACTTGAATTAGAAAAGCATGGGTACGTAGCTGTTTATAAGAATAAGACAACGAAACTTTGAGTTCTGATTACCTAATATTTTTTTGGTGAAAGTTACATATTTCTTGAGATGTAGACCAGACAATGAAATAACATATGTATGTGGCTTATAAGTTTATACTGGCACAACCTATGCAATTGATGGTTGCAAAACTTTTTTCCGATGTTATTGCTTTTCACTCGTTTAAAATATGAGGTAAATTTTTTTGTCCTATTAGTCATATCTCTGTAGCTCATTTATTGGTCGTGAAATTTGTCTCTCTCATGATTCAACAAAATAACCCTGCACTGGGATGGAGGAGCTCAGGTGGACAAGCTCCAGGAGCCAAATCGATCGAAGAGGACAATTTAGGCACTGTAAATGTATTTTTTTCAATGTATGACATTTTAGATGAATAGTTGGAAATGGAAAGACTCTTTAGAGGCCATGAGACTATATGTATTGTTCTATGTTAAGAACTCTGGTAGCTCCAAATTTTAAACTATATAATTAAAATGCCTCTCTCTATAGCATCTATTGTTCAATTCTTTATTGTCTAGCTTCTAAACCATGATTCAAGAATGCGATCAACAAAAAAATATATCAATATTCAACTATATCAATAAGGGTTGTCTTGAGTGGAAAGTCTCTTTGACAGTCAATGTTTCAACTTTTGGTCATCTCAAACATGAAAGAATAAATGCTTCATGTCAAATATCTAATGAAGAAAATTGAAATCCCCATAGGTACAATTCTCAAAGTTCTATCTTTTAATTTCTATGCCAGGCATCCTTTTAAATTTCTGAAGCATCAGTAAGCACAGACTTAGCCTATTAATATTTGAGAATTATGGCAGTTCAAATAAGCTTAGATTGGGTGCTTGGTTGCCATGTTGTCTCCTGTAAGTGGTCCTTCCAATTTTAACATTCAGGTGGACGAGGATATTTTACTAGAAGTGTTGTCAGTTTTCAATGCATAATGTGAAATAGGGTATTTTTGTCATGCTTTATCAGCAAAGCTAACTGTACTCAGGGCATGAATAAATAACCACATTACCAAAGGAAATGAATATGACATCTAAGGAAATAACAAACTATTGAAAATTGAGTACTTATAAAAATGGTCACAACTTGACCATTCCTTCATGTTGTCCATTACTTGTAAGTAAGCCATGTATGCTTCTTGACTACCTTCTTCATTTACTTGATTTGTTTAAATTATTCCAATCAATAATTTTCTTTTCTCCCAAATAATGATCTATGATCATAATCTAGCTTTTTCTGACACCGTTGATTCCTTTTTTGTTAAAAATTAGATGCCTTTTTTTCATAATGGTTTAAGAAGCAATGCTTCATGAATCAATTAAGTTTAGATCGGGTGCATGGTTTCCATTTTTTACCCATAGTTTCTCCTTCCAATTTTAATGTTCAGGTAGACAAGGATATTTGGCTAGAAAAATGTTGTCAGTTGACAATGAAGAATGCGAACTAGGGTATTCTTTGTGAGTGGAGTGGAGTGGAACCCTTTGTGAAATTGTTTAACTCGATGCTTCAACTAGGGAAATTGTTTAACTCGATCTTTCAACTAGGGTATCCTTGTTATGCTTTATCAACAAAGATAACTGTTCTCGGGGCTTGAATAAATGACCACATCAGCAAAGGCAATGGATATGGCATCTAAGGAAATAACAAACTATTGAAAATTGAGTAATTATAAAAATGGTCACAAACTAACCATTCCTTCCTGTTGTCCATTACTTGTAAGACATGTCTGCTTCTTGACTACCTTCTACATTTACTTGATTTGTTTAAATTGTTCCAATCAATATTTTGCTTTGCTCTCAAATAATGGTCTGTGGTCATAATATGGCTTTTTCTAATGGTCTTGATTGCTTTTTTGTAAAAAAATGGATGCCTTTTTTCTTTATGGTTTAATCTGCAATTCTTCATGAATCATTCTGGCGGTTAGCTGAAGTTCAGTGTTTTTGCATTGCTAGGTATTTTCCACAATGAAGGATAAAATCTCAGCTGCAACTGAAGAGGTAAACATATAATATACTCTTGTAATAGAAGATGGTCTTAGAAATGTGTGGCATTAGACAATAATGTTGATTGTATGTTTATCCTTCCTTGCAGGCCAAGGGGTTAAGTGAAAATCCCAAGCTGAGGTCTGACGGGTCTTCAAAAAAAGATGGGAGTAATGCAAATGATAATGTAAAGTCTTATAATAATTCTAAGCCAGGAGTTGAAAGAATTGAGGGTGTTGGCTCTACTACTTCAAAAGAATATAGTGAAACAAATGAAACACTATTTAGCAAGTTTGGAAAGGGAATATCTATTGCTTCCTCGTCAGCTGCAGGAGCATTGAAATCTTTGAAGGAAACCAAAATCATGGATGTGACAAAAAAGGGATATGATATTGCTAAAGAAGAACTTACATCCACACCATCTAGGAGGCAGAGAATGCATAATGTAGCTTCAGCCTCAGCCTACAAGGAGAGGAGTAGTGCAACTAGCATTGTTTCTGTAGCTGTAAATCAGAATCGGTGGAGGAAAAAATGGGAAGAATTTAAAGAGAAGGTAACATGCTGCTGGATTTATTTTTTTATATGCTTTTAATTGTTCTTTTCTCATTTACGTTTCAACCTGCTTGTCTATATTATGTGTTAAAATCCTGGTATGGTACTTTATTTCCTTGTTTCTACGTTACAGTATTGTTTATATGATTGTAGGCTCATGGACACCCTCTCTTTAAATGTGTCAGTTGGATTAGTGAGCATCCAACTGTTGCAAAGGGACAAGAGTTGTGTATGTACAATGTTCTTTGAGGATGCAATTATTTTATAAGTTTTTCATTACATGTCCCACTCATCTAGTTATGTGGTCTATTTCATAGTTAGTAGAGGATATGAGAGAGTGGTGGGAAACCAGTGATAGTCCTGTTGTTCATAAGATTCAAGAGTAAGTGCTATATGTTTGTGTGAGAAGATGTGGTATTTGCTTTCTATGCTTTGATTTTTATTTATTCTTATAACACTTTTTATATATTTTTAATCTTGAGATCAGAGGGTCATAAGTTATATATTTGGACATTAAATTTATTTGAATTTTATTACTATAGTTTGAATGCGACTATTTTGTGATAAGTGATACGTCAATATCATATAAGGAAATACGTTGACATGACCCGTAAGATGTTTGTGCTAGTAATGGTTTAGTTTGTTTCAGATATTTTCTAGAAATTAGTTTTCTATTTTACACAAGTATTGTGATATGATGCTGATATTTTATGATCTTGTGTAGGCTCTTCTCTTTGCCATATTTTATAGCAGATGTGTAGGATATTGTTAAGCCTACCCTTCAGGCCTACCTTAAGGTAAGTACCAGTAGAGCATTGTAGATGTAGTGGACACTTTGTATCATGTATGGAGGCTGTGATATCCCAAGGAATTCAAGTTTCAACTATATGGTTTTGATTGAATGTGCAGGGTGATTGGGAAACATTGAAGAAAAATTGTATCTTTGAAGTTATTGATAGGTGTAAAGCAAAGCAAAGGGAATATGAAAGTGAAGGCATTTTCTTTGACAACGGGGTATTTTCAATTTCATAGTATCTCTTTTTAGTGGTTGAGAAATTTTCATTTGTTTTGTTCTAGACTCAAAATAGTAACATTTATAGTTTAAATTGTTTGTTCTTTGTCTCTAGTTTCTTTGATTAGCAGGCAACATGCTCTTTCTCCTGCCATCATTACTGTAATTCAGATATGCAAACATATAGTTGTGAAAATATAAGGAGTTCAGATTATATGTTCTTAAAATGATACTTCATGAAATCCTTCGATTGAGAAGTTTTCACATGGTATTAAGTTGAGCAGAGTGATAATGTGGTGTAGTGTCTTGTACAACAAGAGAAACAAAAGGAAAATCCACTTTTTCTAGAGAGGCTTGGACAAACCAAGAAACCTACCCAGCTTCACTTTGATTTTTTGGTGGACCTACAAAATTTGTGTTAAAATTCCACTTATCCAAGCTATCAAGGAGGTTCCCATCTACAAAAGGGTTAGAGGATATAGTCTCAAGAGATTCATGGGAATACCTCACAAACTTCATGGTTCTATATAGAAAGACTTTACTCATATGGTGGTTCATCCTCTTAGCGTATTCTATGCAGTCCCAAGCTTAGTCTTATCATCAATACTTGTACAATCAATGATTTCCTATTAAAAGTCCTCAAGCAACCCTTAAGATCAGTTTTTAACATGTCCATTTTACCTCTTCAAAATGATCTTGTAATAAATTCTTTCTCATGGCATTGATATTCTCAAGCCTTTAAGCAGTTCACAACTAGTCCAAGACTTGTGGCAAAAGATTTCTCAAACAAGTCCAGCTCTGATCCTAAAACCCAGTCTGAATATGGTTTATCAAAATATTACAATCAATACCAAAAATGTACTTACAGAGGACTGGTATGGATTTTTGATCATCCTTGGTTTGTAGCCTTCATTTATTCCCCTCAATTCTCCTTTTTTCTTCCTCACATCTCTGCTCCTAGGTTTGCTTCCTTAGACTTGTCCTATTCACCTTTGCTAGCCTTAGTCTAGCTTTTATTTATACACTTTTTTTATTACTTACGGGGACAACATGTGAATATAATTAGGACCGAACATGTACTTGTTTGAGCCAAATTTTGGAGCTGACTTGTGTGCTTCTTCAAATGATTTAAAGTGTCTTAATAGTTGTGTCTCTTCCACACATTCTGTAGATGGCCAACTTGTGGCTCTTCAAACTGATTCGTGATTCTTGATGACTGAGTTATACTTTTGACTACATGGTCATTGACGTATTGTTTGCAACATACATTGAATGCCATATAAACAACAAATTATGCCTTTTATCTTGTCCTGCTAACAAAGTTATACTTACCGAGTCAAATATTTCTTTGTTCTGAAATAGATGCTTTGTGTTTCAATGGATATCACCAGGGGATCATATTTCATAGACCTCAATACTCTCCAACAGTCTATGTCTGTTTAAACACAACCAAGTCCTGGACCATGGTCCCACCAAACCATCCAGCTAATTTTCAAAGTGGGAGACAACTTAGATTTGAATAACTACAATACCATCATGATTGGGCATGCCTTTGCTAAAATATATGCCACAATGCAACCAGTGTCTCTTTCCAATGAGCTAAAGCAGATAATTATCAACTTTTAAAGATAGGGAATCCAAGTTTCCAACCTAGGAACCAAACTACTAATCATATCTTTATGCTCCAAGCCACTATTGAGGAGGCACATCATCCCTCTTCAAAATCCTTATACTAATTTATAGACTTTCGTATGGCATTTGACATGGTCCTGAGAGGGACTATTTCAAAGATTTTGGGCATTGGCATTTTTAAGACTCTTAATAGCCATCATGAGACTATATGAATTTATTCTTAGGCATATTTGCATAGTGTATGGCCTTTCTAGTTTCATCATGAGCACTATCAAGGTCAAACAAGAATACCCTATCCCTTAGACTTTGTTTGGGATCTATATTGATGAGATTGAGTCGTTTCTTAGAGAGCTATCTGGGAGAGAAATGCCTTTCTTCTTCATCATGCGTTGATCTCTTTTTATTTGTTCATCATGTGATCTTCCTAGCTTCCTCACCCAAGGCACTACAAACTTACAAATACAATTCGATGCCCCCTCACTATTTTGTTATCTTGGTCCACTAACACTTAACCTTTGTTAAACCAAGGTAATGATATTCTACACATCACAAAGGACCCTTGCTTTGTATCAATTCCAATCTGAAGGGGAAGAGAATGAGGTCACCACAACACATATACTTGGGGGTTTGATTTGTGGGACCTTAGATTAAGACATGCTTTCCAACCATAACTCAACATGGGCTATGTTTTTGTTGCCCATCTAAAAAGTTTGTGCTTCCAAAGTCAATTCCAAGATGCACCATTGGGATACGATCAGTAGACCCACACTCCTCTATGATTCAGAGGTATGGGGACCCATCTTGATTAATTCCAACTCGGCTCAAACAAAGAGAGTGCAACCTCTTATGCTACAATGCATAATTTGGTGCAAGTGAACAATACTTGAATGCATCATTGAGGTAAAGTTCAAGATAGATACTTTTCACCTAGAGGCCATTTTTAAACTAGTCCCCTTCCTTCATAGAGTTTGGATTTTTATCAATTCAACCTCAAAGAGGCTTGAATACCCCTATCTTTGTTAAATTTTCGTATGCTTAGATAAGACATCAGTATTTCATTTCATTTTTCATAACAAAATCATATAAACAGGATCACTGAAAGATAGACAAGCACAACCATACAAAAGGAACACAAAGATTTATCCTCGGAAAACCCTAAAGGGAAAAACCCAGCAAAATCTTCCTCAATATAGATGCCCCAAAAAGATAAAAGATAAAACCAACAAGGAAATCAAAGCCTGATCGTCCTCCTTCTCCAGCTACTTCTCTTCTCCACTAATGCGCTCCACAAGTGAGAGTGTGTGTCCTAAATGAGGAGCACTACACCTCTATTTATTTATATTCATCCATTCACTTAAGTTAACTCATCTGTCATGTAGTCTTGAGTTAATCATGTAGGCTCGAGTTACACATGTAGGCTCAAATAACCACACTGGGGTGCTAATGACCCACCTTTACAATTAGAGGGGACTGCCTCATGACTCTTATTAGTTCTTCCAATTAGGAGCATCAGGGTACAAATTAATACAAGTGGTTCTCCCGGTAGGACCATCGGGGACCACAAAGAAATACATATGGAATATTCTTCAAAGTTACAATATTTCAACACTCCCCCTTCACAAGAAGGGTATTCTATAACAACATCAACAACAACAATAATAGGAGAGAGATAGAGGACATCATCAACATCATTAGGGTGATACATCTATAAATCATTGGAAGCTTTTCAACATCATGTAGTCTTCATCTTCAATATTTAGTCTTCAGCATCATCAGTACTTTGACCGCTTCGATCAACAACATCTTCAGCACTTTGACCTTTTGATCAGCAACATCATCTTCAACACTTTGACCTTTCAATTAGCAACATCTTCTTCAAACACTTTGACCTTTCTATTAGTAACATATTCTTTAGCACTTTGTCCTTTCGATCAGCAACAACATCATCATCATACTCTGATATTTCGATTAGAAACATCAACATCATCATCATCAAAATATCAGCATCAAAATATCATCATCATCAGACTCTGATATTTCAATCAAAATCATCATTATCATCAGCCTTTGATCTTTCAATCAGAAACATCATCAACCAAACATCATGATACTCTAACATCAACTCATCATCATATTCTGATCTTTCGATCAGTACGTCATCATCATCATACTTTGATAATACGACATCATCATCATCAGGATCTCATCATCATCACATTCTGATCTTTCGATCAGAAACATCATCATCATCATCGCATTCTGATCTTTCGATCAGAAAACATCATCAGCAGCAGCAACATCATAATCATAAGCAACTTCTGATCTTCCGATCAAAAAAACATCATCATCATCATATTTTGATATTTTGATCAAAGAAAATCATCATCGGCAGCTTCTGATCTTTCAATCAAAGAAACATCATCATCATCATCATATTCTGATCTTTCGATCAAAGAACATCATCATCGTTAGCAACAACATGATCATCATATTCTAATCTTTCAATCAGAGAACATCATCATCGTCAGCAACTTCTAATCATTCAATCAGAGAAACATCATCATCATCATATTATGATCTTTCGATCAGAGAACATCATCATCAGCAGCAACAACATCATCATCGTATTCTGATCTTTCAATCAGTACGTCATCATCATCATAAAAACATCAACATCATCAAAACATCAACATGATCCTTCCTTTCGGAATTACAGGATTTAGGTCTTTACGGAGTTATCAATGATCCTTCCTTTCGGAATTACGGGATTTAGGTCTTTACGAAGTTACTAATGATCCTTCCTTTCAGAATTACAGGATTTAGTTCTTTGCGGAGTTACTAACGATCCTTCCTTTTGGAATTATGGGATCAACACATTTGTGGAACTTAGACAATCCTTCCTATTGGAATTACGGGATCAACACATCTGTGGAACTCAGACAATCCTTCCTACTGGAATTACGGGATCAATTCAATGATCCTTGCTTTCGGAATTACGGGGTTTAGGTCTTTACGGAGTTACTAACGATCCTTCCTTTTGGAATTATAGGATCAACACAGATGTGGAACTCCGACAATCCTTCCTATTGGAATTACAGGATCAACATATCTGTGGAACTTAGACAATCCTTCCTATTGGAATTACAGGATCAATTCAATGATCCTTCCTTTCAGAATTACGGGATTTAGGTCTTTACAGAGTTACTAATGATCCTTCCTTTCGAAATTATGGGATCAACACACATTCTCGAGTACTGAAGTCACTGCATCCGTTCTGAACCGAAGTTCAAGGATGATACAATGCTACCACATTCATGGGGATCAATATCTCTGGATACATTTTGAACCGAGGTTCAGGGATGATGCAATCCACCACTTTCATGGGAGCCAAGACCTCCAGATAAATTTTGAACCTAGGTTCAGGGATGATGCAGTCCACCACTTTCACGGGGGCTGAGACCTCTGGATACATTTTGAACTAAAGTTCAAGGATGATGCAATCCTACCACTTTCACGGGGGCCGAGACCTCCGGATACATTTTGAACTGAGGTTCAGGGATGATGCAATCCACCACTTTCATGGGGGCTGAGACCTCCGGATACATTTTGAACCGAAGTTCAGGGATGATGCAATCCTACCACATTCACGGGGGCCAAGACCTCCGGATACATTTTGAACCAAAGTTCAGGGATGATGCAATCCCACCACATTCACGGGGGTTGAGACCTCTGGATACATTTTGAACTGAAGTTCAGGGATGATGCAATCCCACCACATTCATGAAGACTAAAGTCACCAGATCTATTTTGGACAGATGTCCCAGGATGATACAATCCCTCTTCATTCTCGAGGACCGAGGTCACCAAATCACTTTTCGACAGATTTCCTGAGATGATACAATCCCTCTTCATTCTTGAAGACTGAGGTCTCCAGATAACTTTAGGGAAAGTTCCCAGGGATGATACAATCCCACTGAAACATCACTACTCCCCCTTTTGAGGAAGGTCTTTTCGAACAACACCAAGATTGTCTCAAAAGTTTTTGAACTTTACCTGAGACAGAGGCTTCATCAGTACATCATCATTCAAACCATCATCATCTACATCTTCAGTATGTGAATACTAAAAGCATCATCATCTATATCTTCAGTATAGAAATACAGAATCATCATCATCTGCATCTACAGTATGTAAATACTGAAACATCATCTATATATTTAGTATGGGAATACTGAAACATAATCATCTACATCTTATCTCGTATGTATAAATACCGAATTTTTATGTGTTACAATCGGAACATAGGTTTCTCTGTCATCACAAATCTGGTTATCATATACAATCATTGTAGTATCCATCTTCAGGTCAAAGAGACTTGATATCAGCTTTCGAAGCCATATGACTTCACAACTTAGCAGAGCAATCTACTATGTATTTTTCTTCAGCCGTGCTATGAGAAACACTGGACTGTTTCCTGCTAAACCATGAAGTCATAGCAGACCCCAAACAAAAGAATCTACCTAATGTGCTTTTCCTTTCTGAGATACTTCCAACCCAATCTGCATCTGTGTAGCCATACAATCTATACTCATGGCTACCATCATAGTATAGACCAAAGTCTATAGTCCCTTTCAGATATCTCATCACATGTTTTGTGGTTACTAGGTGAACCTATCTTGGTTGAACAAGATATTGACTTAAGGTGTTCACAACAAAACAAATGTCTAGTCTAGAATTTGTTCAATACATTAATGACCCAATGATCTGTCTGTAATGAGTCACATCCACTAACTCTGATGAGTCATCAGCTAATAGCTTCAGGTTGGAGTCCATGGGTGTGGCCATGGATTTTCATTCCAACATATTGAATCTCTTCAATATCTCTACCGCATACTTTCCTTGGTTGAGAAATATTTCTTCTAAACTTTGTCATATTTCCAGACCTACGAAATAGTGCATTAACCCAAGGTATTTCATCTCAAATTCTTCTACTAGTTTATTCTTGCTTTCCATGATATGTTTCTCCTTCCCTGACAAGAATAAGTCATCCACATATAATAACAGGATGACAGGTTCATCTTCTACAACCTTGAGATAAAGGTTAGGATCAACTTTACTCTTGGTAAAGCCCATAATTGATAGGAAATTGTCTATCCTTCCATACCAATCTCTGGGAGCTTGCTTCATGCCATAGAGGGCCTACTTAAACTTTCATATATGAGTCCATCTGTCTTCAACTTCAAATTCTTTCGATGTAAAACTCTTCCCCAATCATACCATTAAGGAATGATTGTCTTAACTTCATCGTGGAAGCAACTACCATCATAGTTCTGAAGAAAGTGTACCTTGCTTCCTCGAGAAGTGTCTCTTCAGAATTAATTCCCTCTTTCTTATAGAAACCTCTAGGCACAAGTCTTTCCTTACTTCTATCAGTGACATATTTTATCTTTCAAATCCATTTGTAAGATACCATATTCTTTCTTTCTGGTTTGAGTACTATATCCCAAACATCATTCTAGTATCATAACATCTTCCATGAGTTCATCTTGTCAGATCATCAACATATCCTAGTCTTATGCATTCAAATTTGAAGGTTGGAACCCAAAAGTCTCAATCCATCAGGAAGCTGTCCATCATGTTGAACTCAGATATCTTCTGTAGTTACTTCCCCTGAAGTGGAGTATTATCTTCCTTCTTCATTCTGTACAGGTGGTTCTATGCTTGATATATACTGGTCAATAGAGTATGTCATGTCATAGTCTATTCTTTCTGAGGCAAATCACGAACCTTGCTTTGTACACTTGTTCTTGTATATCCATATGGAGTATACTACATACTTTCCTTTATGTCTCTAAATCATATCGTATACATCATTCTCGATGATCAATTGTTATTCTTTGATCATAGCATTCTTTTATTCATCTTGAGTTATCTCTCATACCCATGGTAGTCTCTGACCCTGGGAGCTTCAGATTCATGTTTATTGAATTGTCATCACTTGTTCTTTGGAACAAGTATCATCCTTATTTTCTTGTAGGAGGTTGTATAGGACCTTTCCTACAATTCAAATGCACTAGTTGCATGGTTAGAACTATTTCATAAATCATATGCATAACAACAAATTCTTATCCATCATGAAACTATTTAGCCAATACAACATTCATCCATATCTCACAGAAAATTTCTAGACTAATCCAATATGTTAGCAAAGAGGTTTGATAAGTAGCAATGGAGAGTTGTATAGCACCATGAGATACTTACCCATGACATGCATATTAGTAGTATACAGTCATTAATGCAAACAATCTATCATGCATAACACATCAACTGAATATAATCAAATGTAAAACAATATCATGAAATGACAATTGAATACTTACATTTTATTTGTTTCATGGGTAGACTCCATCTTGATCATTATGCTTTATCATCATTTCTTATCCAAATGATAATATGGATAAGAGGTTCGTCAAGAATTGAGTTCTTCATATTCATCATCGTTTGAGGGATCTTCTTTGAATGGTAATAGCTTGATCTTCAATTTGCTCCCATCTTTGTTCTTCTCTTCTTATGAGATGAGCTTCTTCTTCTTCCCAAAGTCAACTGAAAGTAATCACTTTCTTCTGGCACACATTCCTCACATGAATGAATCCCATGATCATGGGAGGCCATTCAAGGTGGCTATCACCACTTCTGCATTCTCTGCTTCTTCTTCTACTGCTTCAAGATGTTATGCATTCTGGATCTTCACATTCTTCAATTGTTTTCTCAAATCCATCTTCTGAATTATATTCTTATTTTCAAATAGCTTGATCAAGAAATCAAAAATCTTTGGTGTCTTTAGGGAAGACACCTGTGGTACAAGTTGATCCGTTATTGAATCAATAGTGATCTTCTTGGCCTTGATCAAGTTCTTCTTGTGTAAGGATTTGAGGCTCATCTCCCTCTAGAACTAGAACCTCTCTACTCATGTAGGTGTCCAATTCATTTTCTTCAGAGAGATCAAATAATTTCATGCTTGGAAATTTTAAACTTCACCAAGCTTATCATCAAGCTGATGTGATAGATCACTTTGAAATGAGAACCTCAAATGCAAATAGCAAAAGATTAGATCTTACCGATCTGGGGTGTCTGTCCTGCTTTCGGAGCTGGCTGATCTAGGGTTTGTCAGAGAAACCCTAATTTTCAAAACTTGGAATATTTCAAATATGATTGGATAGAAATATATATCTCTTAAAATGGAGCTGTCCAATGTACTCCTTTTCTGAAAACAGTGGAGGGAAGCTCCTAGAATAGGAAGCCCTAGTTTTCCAATTTCTTCTGCAGAAATGCATGTTACTATTTCTATGATATCTCCAAAATTACTACTCCTCTGTATCTGAAATTTATCATTGAGGTAACCTCACATGTTCCTGATCCAACACCATAGGTTTCATCATATTTGGTTTCACCAATTTGGATTATTGATCATTTTCCCAACGTGACCTGTTACAGGACTGTTCAGAACAGTGAAGTTGTACGGCATTCCACGTGTCACTGGTTCATATTCATGTTCTTAAATTCAGACCACAGAACGTAAAGTCCATTATATTTATGTAACATCTTCAAGAATTCCATTTGGACCTCTGTATCCCAAGCTATAGCGATTTTCCCTAGGTCTCCTATTTAGGGATGAATTCTGGAAGAGGCTAGAACCCTAAATTGGAGGGATCATATATCCTAGAATATAGCGAATCTGAGGCTGAAGGTTGGACATAGTGTTCATCAGGATTGTATCTTCGGTCTCTACAATTTTTATCTCTTTAACCTTTGCCAATATTGGGATATAGAAAATATATAAAAACTTAGCAGTTTCAGTATTTAGGGTTTTTCTAGCTCTGGGTCAAACTAGGGTTTGACTTTCCCAGAGTTTCACCCAACCAAAAATCTTGATCCAGGTCTCTAAAATTTGATTTTGATGAGGAGACAAATCCTATGCTAGGCTCACTCAAAAATTATTCTTCTGCAAGAAGCCCTAATTTCCCACAGGGAAAACTGAAAATGCTTGGAATTGAATTCTGCTTCGACAGAAAGATGCGCCCTTCAATGGAGAGTCAGCCCAGCCTTCTTTTGCTGATCGATTGTGGAGAGAGAACCAAAAAGTAAGAATACCTAGATTCTGTAGCTACACAATGTCTTATTTTCAGGGTGGCTCTGATACCATGTTAAATTTTCATATGCTTAGCTAAGACATTAGTATTTCATTTCATTTTTCATAACAAAAGCATATAAACAGGATCACTGAAAGATAGACAAGCACAACCGTACAAAAGGAACAAAAAGATTTATCCTGGGAAAACCCTAAAGGGAGAAACCTAGCAAAAGCTTCCTCAATATAGATTCCCCAAAAAGATAAAAAATAAAACCAGCAAGGAGATCAAAGCCTGATCCTCCTCCTTCTCCAGCTACTTCTCTTCTCCACTAATGCGCTACACAAGTGAGAGTGTGTGTCCTAAATGAGGAGCACTACACCTCTATTTATATTCATTCGTTCACTTAAGTTAACTCATCTATTATGTAAGCTCGAGTTAATCATGTAGGCTTGAGTTACACATGTAGGCTCAAGTAACCACACTGGGGTGCTAATGACCCACCTTTACAATTAGAGGTGACTGCCTCATGACTCTTATTGGTTCTTCCGATTAGCAGCATCGGGGTACAAAGTAATACAAGTGGTTCTCCCGGTAGGACAATTGGGGACCACAAAGAAATACATATAGAATATTCTTCGAATTTACAATATTTCAACAATCTTTCTCTTTGATCCTCAGAGTCCCTTGCCTCTACTTGCCCATTTAAACAAGGTTGATGCTATTTTTCAATGAAATCCAAGTTGCTTCAGTCAATGGCCATCTCCCCTAAAAACCTCTCTCATTCAGGTATTCTCCAGAATAATTAGGCTACATCCTATCCATTAAGTAAAACCTGAAGAAGGTTATCCATGAGGACATCTACCAACGATATATACAGGTTACCTGGACTTCGCCTCCAAAGGGGCTCAACCCTAAAATGGCCTTTTATCAAGAGAAATTAATATAGTTGCAAGATGGCCTCATTATTCAACCCACATACATGCACCAACACAAAATCCATGCCCTTAAGATCTCCCTTGGAAAGTTCAGAGTGGGTTCAAATTGACTCTAGTTTGAATAAAACCTTCATCTTCTATGACCCTACTAGATGTGTGTGCTTTGACACCTACAAGACATGTATTTGAATATCATCTTGTATTTAGACACCCCATTTATGAATTTATCCAAGCGAGCTTCTTTTTTCTTTACCATGGTTCAAATGGGTCCATGTCCACATTTTTTTAGTAACCAAATAAGAGGTATCTAGCTCTTTTGTGAGGGAGGTTCTCAATTTTAAATTGCAGACCCTTCATGGCTCTCCCCTTCCAAACTCTTTCAAGAGGATCACTTCCTTTTTTCCTCTTATCCAACCTACTCAAGGATGGAAACGATAGCAAGAGAATCACTTCTCCACCTATCAAATTGGTGATGACCCAAGCCTCCTTCCAATCCCCTCCTGCACATTGGGGAACCCATTTGAGAGACCCTTGAGCTCTCATCCTAAATCACAATTCAAATTGAAAGTCACTAATTTAGAGGTGTAACAAGTGGCAAGAGTATGGGGGTTCTTCATGTTGATGAAAACCTCAGGCCCTCACCTAGGATTATGCTACAAGCCCCCCTACATCATGGTTATTCTCTAGATGAGACCTTATGAAACAATGTATCAAGGCCTTTACAACGATTTAATACTTAGAGGAGGACATCTCCCTCCATTCTCTTCCAACCTCAACCTCCAACTCTAATTCCACCTAACATTCTTTGCTCATTGGTGTTTTCATTATCGTACTCATTTCATTTATTTTCCTTACACATTAGACATTATATCTTTGCTTAATGCTGCTAGATTAGATTTATGAGATGCTATGACACTTTGACTTTGTCCCATTGTGTACTTTTGTGGTCATTTGTTGGACACATATAAAACTATCTTATCTTACCTTTTCCTCCAATATGCCCTCTTTCAATTTAACTTGATTTTAGTTGTAAGCAATTTGGGCGGGCTTCGAATTTAAAAAAATAAAAATTGTTATAGTAAGTGATAATAGAGAAACTTGTCTCAAATACATACTTTTAATTTATAATTTTGATATACCATGGATACCGCCTTGCCATCCACTATGGGTATTAAAGGGTTTCCCAATATCCTTGCTGTGTGGAAAATCCCACGAGCACCCACTTCTACAAGGGGATTTTGTCCCAAGCAATGCCCAAATCTTCCCCAATAAAAGGGGATTGGTAGGGATGTCTTCTCCTTGTCCTATTGTGCCCAGCACATAAGGGACTTGAGGGCACATCCCCTAACACCAAGAACATATCCCTATATAATATTGTAACAATGTGAAAGACTTCTTTTTATAACAGGTTATTCAAATCCTTTATAGCTAAAATAACTGATTTAAATATAGTTTAAGAGTACCGGAATATCATACCTTCTTGTAGTGTGGGGACATCTTATTCTTGAACAACTAATCAGTTTCACATAGTAGAGTTTCAAATACTTTTACAATAAAAATAATTTATTAATATGCTTATATATTTTTAACCAAATAAAAGATAAGGGTCCATCATCTTTAAGTTCCCCAACTTTATACACCATAAAAGATAAGAATGGTTTCACTCACTCTTATCATAAAAATGCATGAGGGTTGTGTTGTCTAAAACTTCTTGTTTAGACATCAACGTTCAAGTTTGAGAGAAGAAGAAATAGGCTTGATAGATATGATAGAAATGTTGTTCAAAATACTTTGAAGGCCATCAAGAAGATTGAGGAAGTTCATGTTATCAGGGAGGCTAAATTATGGGAGAACATGTTTGTTTCATTCTCTTCAACTTTCCTTGTAAAAAAGTTAAGGGATGATAACTGAAAATTATCTAATTGGTTATCTTCTAATTGTTGTTGCTTATAGCACCTGTGTGTCCAAATATAGTAGAACCATCATACAACATTTGTCTATTCTCAAATCTTACCTTCATCGTGGTGATTTTTTTTCTTCTCTTTATTACTTTTCCTGTGGTGCGCTTCTGGAGTGCCCTTGGTTCTGATAATTATTTGTATTAGTCTAGTTGTGGCTATATCTAAGGCAGGTTGGCCAGAGATACAATTAAAAACATGATTGAATGTTTTACACTAATTTTCATATAAAATGTGTCAACAATAATGTTTGGTATGCTTTTATTATTACATTCAACTCTTTTTGAAATATGTGTTGAATTTATTTTTCTTGTTTATTTTGGTAGCCTTTAGACTTCTATAAAAATATGTTTCATTTTCTAGAATTGACTCATATGGTATCGTATGCTTTGCAACACTCAGTCTGAAATCTTTCGCTTTCATGTATTTTTATATTGTCATTGTTAGATTGTTTTATGAATGGCAATGTTTGCTTACCTTATTTGACTTTTACTTTGCTTGATTTCATATAATGATATTTTTCTCATATATTCAGGCACGCCAAGAGATATTCCATAAATTGGATGACTTAATTGGTATCATATCCATCACAAATGTATTCCGTTCTCTCTGGTAACATGAATAGATATACCAGATAGGGAAAATTGTACATAGCTCTCAATAATTAGTTTATCATAAATACTAGTTACTTGTAAGTTGTAATAGTAATAATTATGTAGTTTGTAGATTGCTATATATCATAAATTTGTTTGAATATCATCATTTTCAAGAAATAATAAGTTCTTAAAAGGTGTTAGCTCAATGGTAGAGCGCATTCCTAATTATAGGCAGGAGGTTGGTGGTTCGATTCCTCCATGCCCTATCATAAATTTGTGATTACAAAAATGACTAAATTCACATATATACGATTATTAGTAGCTAATTTCCCATATCTTAGTCATATTTAGCTTAGTCATTAATATTTTATCATCTAGTAGTTTATTTAGTCATATATTTGGTCAATAATTGTTGCAATCAGTGACTAAATCAATGACTAAATCCGTGACTAAATAAATGACTAAATCATTGAATATCAATGACTAAATCATTGACTATCAATGACTGAATCATTGACTATCAATGACTAATAAGTCAAGTTACTAATAACTAAGTGAAATACAACTAGCTATAAGATAGTGGAAATTAGCTACTATTAGTCGCCGACTCAAAAATAGTCGTTTATAGCCTGATTTTAGTCATTTTTTTAGTCACTAATTTCTCATTTTGTACTAGTGCAGGAATGGAAGAAACTGACATCGACAAAACATTGGAAAAGTCCTACCAATTGTTTGAAAGTGTTGTGCCGAACCTATAGATGCAGCTACACATTAAGAAAGATGAACAAAAGGAAGAAACTTCTGTGCTACTGAGACATCAGTACACAACATTTTTTGAAGCACATAAGGTACTATGGGACCACTTAGAAGAGTATGTCACCACATAATAACTCCTACGAAGCTAGTATACCCACTACAGACAAGTATTCCAATAGGTTAGACAAACCAGTAAGCACATCCAGAATTTAGAAAAGCAACAAGGTATGGATGACACCATGAGAACAAAAATATAGGACCAGATCATATTAGAAATAGAAAAATTATAAAGGCTAGAAAAACAAGCACATTAGTGGATGACCCAGGCACTTACAAGCATGAGCATACTCGACAAGATCTGCCCACGGATGAGAACATTGTTAGATACAACAGATGAAAAATCTTAGTCACTGGGACAGATGAAAAATCTCAGTCACTGGGACCTGACTTGAAAAATATTACAACTTGTTCTATTCAAGAGAATATGTCAACTCTATCAAGCCTCACAACCTTGACCATCGATATCTAGAATGCTCTACACAGTTGGGCAGAGTTTCAACACCAACTGGCCATCAAGGCAGAAGCTATTGTAGAAGTATGTGTGCAGAAACAACCGCCCATTCATTTACACAGTCCATAAAGCCAAACCAAAGTATAAGTAACTATATCAAATAGTACAATTTTGAATACCTACCCTATTTCTTCAGTACGAAGAAATATTTTGTTCCTGGGGGAGATGTTGGAGGAGCTAGTTGGTGAGTCAACTAGTCAAGTAGCTGACTACTCAACGATTAGGTTGGCTGCATAGGTCATGTCAGTTGACCGAACCGACAGGTAGTAACTTATAACCCTTTGTAAATCATATATATTAGGCTATTGAGCCAGATGACAACTTGGTTCCGTTCTGTGTATGTATGGACCCTCATGTGACTTATTAATACAACTGTTAGTCTATCTTGCCATTCTATCTCTTCTGTCTGTTATGATTATATGTTTCTATGTGTATTATTGGTAGCCTTATGTGATCTGTGAGAATAAAACAACAACCATATTAATAATCACTAGGGTAGGACGGTAGGCATGTTCCTCATCCAAGTTGTGTTATAGTGAGCATAGGCAGTAGGTCTTATTTCACTTTCCTAGTTAGTTTTTTGTCGTCAAGTGCACCTGCACGAAACAAGGAAAAAAATGCATTAGTTCCATAAGAAATAAGTAAGCCATGTAGAGACAAATAGAAACAGTTACCTTTCAGTTGTTTTTACAAAGAAACAAGTCCCAGCACTCCACCCCTTAACAATACAAGTTAAGTCATAAGTATTCATAAATAGTAATTAAACATTATAAACGATAAGCAAGAAAATGAATGAACTTATATATACATGTAAATACCTAAACATCGTATTCAGATATTAAGCAACATAACGATAACATAGAATTACACTAATAATCAAATCGGGAAAACATATAGAAGGAAGTAAGAAAATCTTATGGAAATACAGTACAGTGAAACAAGACGCATTCGACATGAGGTTAGATAATGTCTAGATTAGGTAGTATTTGAATAGCCTAATAAATTTTGTTTTTCAAATTTTGGGGACATTACAAGTGGTATCAGAGCCCAGTTTGAACACGAAGACACCAAATGGGCGTACCAGAAATTCGTTGCAAGGAAAATAAAGTATGTATTTAAATTTTGTTAACTAACATAATTTTTTCCTGTTATTAAATATTTTTAATTGCAAGATTTTAAAAGAACAGTTCAAAACATGAACACTGAAGAGGACAACAATTGGAAAGGGAAGTTGAATACTCCCACCCAGGAAGCAAAAATGGTGGTGGAACTAAATTATAATATAATGAAAACCATACAAAGTGTCCAAGGAGACTTGCATATTTTTAGAAATGATAATCTGAATGAAAGAAAGGAATAGCAAGCAATTAATGAAGCATTGCTGCAAAACATGATGGGAAGAATCCCACGGGGAAAACCCAATCATTCCACAATTTGGTTCAAGAAATAATTTTCTCAAAAATGGGCAAACATCCAAAGAGAACAAGAAAAAGAGGAACATACCCCTAAACCTCCAAAAGGAGATTATCATAGTCCTTCTAGTGATGACTCTCTTTCTCCATGCATAAAGAAACTGAGAAATGATGACAATCTCCAAGGACAGTTCAAAAAAATAAAATCCCCAACATATAAGGGAGAGATGAACACAGGGGAGAAAGCTAAAGAGTGGTTGTTGGGTATAAGCAAATATTTTCAAGTTCATAACTATAGTGAAATGAAAGCTCGTCTAGCCATCTATAATTTAAATGTAAAATCATCCATATGGTGGAGAGACTTGAAGCATACCAAGAAAGATGAGGTAAGAGAAATACGCTAGAGTAATTTTCGCAAGATTTTTTAGGAAATATATATGTCGAAAAGATTCTTCGATAGAAAGGTGAAAGATTTTCATGAGTTACGTATGGGATCCATGACTATGGATTCTTTTATTAACATATTTTTGGATCTATTACATTATGTGCCATACATCAAGGACCAGAAGGTAAAAATACAACAGTTTTTAGGATGTCTTCCTCGCAACTTTCGGGAAAGGATTGAATTTGACATTCCTAAAACATTGGACACCACATTGCACAAAGCTAGGATCTCATATGAGCATGGGAAGTTGAGGTAAGAGAAGATCAACAGAAATAGAGACAGGTCTAATAAATTCTCTGATAATCGCAAACCGAGTTTTAATCCACCACCGTACAGAAAATAGAACAAGAGTTTTCCAGCCATCACAAACTTCAACAAAATGGGTACAAATCCATATGTACCAGCTCCAAATGCTAACAAGCCAGAAACAAATGGGGGAGCCAATGTTTCCCCGCTGCAAGTCAAATGATGGAAATGCCAAGGGCCTCATTATGCCTAAGAATGTAAAACTAATACCAATGGGGTCTTGCACAACTTACAAGAAGAACCAATGGTAGAGGACATAGCTGGAACACAGTGGATTTATGCAGCCTTGGATGACCAACATGTAGATCATTAGTCTACCATGGTTGAGATAGAAGGTAATATCTTAAACACTTCTATTTCAATAGTGATTGATGTTGGTTCTTCTCAGATCTATGTATTGCCTAAAATTGTTTATATATGTAAACTAGGAAGAGTTAAACATGATAAACCTTGGATGGTACAATTAGCCATAGGTACAAAATGGAAAGTTTCTGAAATAGTTAAATATTGTGAGTTAAACCTGAATGGTTTGCCTACTAAAGTAAACCTGAAAATCCTACCCTTAGGATCGTATGATATACTTATCAGCATGGACTGGTTGGACCAACACCATGTCATGCTTGATTGATTACTCAAGTAAATCTTGTGTACAGATAGCTAAGTGAATCATGCAAAGATTCAAGTAATACCTACGAAAGTTTCTGTAAGGTAGATATCTTCTTTACAAGAAAAGAAGTGCATTAGGAAAGGCTAGAAATTGTTTGCAGTAAATATCCAAGATGTAGAGGCTGAAAGAGAACAACACATAGATGAATTTCTATTTCTTGTAGAATTCAAGGACATGTTTATTGAGGGAATCCTAGGATTACCACCAAAATGAGACCTATATTTTTTCATAGAACTGACACCAGGATCAGTTCCAACTTCAAAATCCCCTTACTGCATGAGTGTACCAGAGTTGGTGGAACTCAAACTGCAATTGCATGAGTTGATTGAGAAAGGATATATCTAACCAAGTGTGTCCCCATGGGGGGCACCAATACTTTTTGTAAAGAATAAGGATGGTATCATGCATATGTGCATTGATTACTGTCATCTTAACAAAATTCCTATCAAGAACCGATACCCACTCCCTAGGATTGATGACTTGTTCGATCAAGTAGGAGGAGCCAATATCTTTTCGAAGATCGACCTGCTATCCGGGTACCATCAGGTGTGGATTCACAATGAGGATATTTGTAAAACCACCTTTCATACAATGTACGACCACTATGAGTTTGTAGTGATGTTGTTTGGGTTGACCAATGCACCCGTAGATTTTATGTGTACGATGAACAGTATATTCAGTAAATACCTGGATAAATTTGTTTTGGTCTTTGTAGACGACATCCTAGTTTACTCTAAGAATAAATATGAACATGAGGAACACCTCCGCATAGTTCTATGAGTGTTACGAGAACACCAGCTCTATGCCAAGTTTAGTAAATGTGATTTTTACAAACCACAGATACAGTACTGGGTCAGATCATCTCTGAGATGGGGATAGCTATGGACCTAAAAAATATTAAAGACATAGAGGATTGGCCTACCCCTACTAGTATCACCAACATTAGATCATTTTTCGGATTAGCTGGTTATTACCATAAGTTCATTGAGAACTTCTCGAGAATATCTTGTCCCATGACCACTTTGCAAAAGAAGGAAAATAAGTTCTTATGGAAGACAAAGTGCAAGAAAATTTTTCAAAATATTAAGTAGCTTTTGATGAATGCACCGATACTACGAATTGCAGATCACGATGGGTATTGTTGAGTCCAAATTTGGTCCCTTTTTAACCACCTTTAATCACCTTTCTTCCCTTGTTTTACACTGCTTAGCATGCCAATCAGACTGACTTTCTTCACTTTACTCCCTAAATTGTCAAGGTAAGACTGATTATTGTTTTACCTTATTAATGCTTATTCTTGTGACAATTAAGGCTATTTATCTCTCGAAATTGTGCTAATATGTGTGATCTATGAAGATAATGTGAGATGAGCAGAATGCAGGGGGATGAAGCTGAACAAGTCTAGGGATGAGGGATGGTCGTGACACAAAAGGGATCCTCAACCTGTCCATCATCGATTGAGGCACGTGACATTCCAGACAAGAGCCGGTTAGAGTAGCCATAACAGAATGTGCTATGATCGAGGGATCTTCAGTGTAGCTACTCGAATATTATGGCGATCTGAGAAGATCGCCACTTCTGGGCCAGTCAACAGTCTTCTCGCATTTTCTATAAATGTATCATGCCATGTCTTGTAACAACCGGTGTTATTCAGGGCGCCTGAAGATCATAGATCTTCATGGCTGCCCTTTGTAATAGGATTGGATGTTATCGCTCATATGTATAAATGCAGAAAGCTGTCTCGACCGAGGGGGGGGGAAATAGTTAATTTATTTGGTGTATTGGCAGCGGGAGCAATCTGTAATAATTCTTCCTTTTTAATACAAAAAGATACTGCTGGTTTAAGGGAGCTGTACATTGTTCATCCAGCGTCTCTGTGTGAAGGCTGGGCCCGCCTTCCACAGAGATTGCTGAGTTAAGGTAGGATCTTTTAATTCATGGTTGTGTGATGTTTTGTTAATCATATTTTCTGTGTGCGCAGCAGTAGTATGTGTGATTTACAGTATTGCATTTTCCTAAGATCGATAACTGTAACAGCGTAACAGTCCACTGAGTAGATAGTCTTTATGCAATTTATTCAATAGCTGTACACAGCTCTGTTCATCTCATGGTTTCAGGTTGACATCCCACGAACTCTTTGCAATTCTTTGATTGTCATAATTGTTGATCTTTATTCCTGCAATTCAATTCTTAGAATAGCCGCGCATGATCTGTTACAATTGAATTTCTAGATTACATTTCATTTATGGTTACAGATTCCAAGTGTGATTAGATCAATTAGGCAATTCATTTTCTTTGGGTTATGAATAGGATTCCCTTTCTGTCAGTGATTGTTATTGAATCTGATTTCATTTCTTGTTGATGCATAGAAGGAAAAGGTTGAATTTGTAGAGTTAGAAGATTGGTGGGATCATACAGAGTTTGAGGGATGAACATAGTTGTTTAAGAGCAGTATTAACTACAATGATTTGGTGTTTAAGCATATATTGTGCACTTACCCTTTGAAACAAAAGACTTCCTTGGGTTGACAATGAATTTTGTAAGCTCTGTGTGTTGATAATAACTTATCTACGTTTAGGGTGCTCGACATTTTGGCGCCGTTGCCGGGGAAGGGTAAAAATTAAACACTATCATTAGTTGCAATTGGTAATTATTTCTAGTCAGTCTCTTTTCATTCTCTCTGATGAAATGATTTGGGTTGTATGAATACTAGAAGAGTAAAACGTGATCAATTCCCAACTCCCAAAACCCCACAAGAAACTAACAGTGCAGGTGGCTCGGGTCGAGGTCGAGGAGTACCATTGGGCAGAAGGACGTTCATTGACGACCTTGTTGACAGAACTGATTCATCCACTGGAGCTCGTCTGCAAGAAACTCCTATCAGAAGAAACCCTGCTGATCCTGGGGCGCTAGCGTCGCGATCCACGGTGGAGAATACACGAGCAGCTGCGACGTCCTCAGCCATCCCTGCGGACAAGGACACAGCTGTTATAACAGGGCCTACTGGTAGGGGTCCGAATTATCACATTAATGAGAGGACTATAACTAAAGAAGAGTGGGATCAGTTCCACCAGAAGTTCCTGGGACAGTGGAAAAACGAAGAAAAGAACGAGGAAGAAGACAAGGATGGAGAAAAGAATACAGGAGGAGATGAACATGAGAAAACAGAAGAGGAGATGAGTAACAGACAAGGGGCTGATGAGGAAGAAGTGATGGGAGAAAACTATCATCATGAGAATCGCTCCCTGCCAGAGGGAACAGTGGCTACATTGCAATTTCCGATTCAACAACCAGATGGGGAAGCTCCTATGAAGAATATCTCACCATCGGTGTTACCTCATTTCCATGGAAAGGCGGCAGAAGACCCAGACGAATTCCTTTTTGAATTTGATATTATTTGTCGCAGCTACGATTATATCACTGATGCCCAAAAACTAAAACTTTTTCTTGCTACCCTGAAGGACAATGCATTACGCTGGTTCATGAGCCTTGGGGGAGGGACCGTTACTAATTGGGATGCAATGAAGCAGGTGTTCCTAGAGAAATATCAGGAATATTGTAATACCAAGGATAAGAGAGAGGAGTTATTTAAAATGGTGCAGAAGGAGGACGAAAGTTTGGAAGATTTCGTGGAAAGACTGCTGTACAATGTGCAGAGAGCTGGGCAGACGAACATGGGACTGGATGTACTTAAAATAATCTTGCTTCAGGGAATCAGGGATGATTGTCTAGACATGTTAAACCTGCTTGGTAAGGGAGACATCTCCAAAGAACCTTTCGACAAAATTGTGGAGCTGTGCAAAAGATACTCCAGAGGGTCTTCCAGAAATAATAAGGGGGATAAACGAGAAAAGCTGGAATGTGATGTCTTCGACCGGACTCAGAAGTCATCTAATGGAGGTGCTACCCAAGCATAGATAGGCAATCTACTTGAAAATTTTAAAACAGAAATGATGAGCTCCATCTCTTCTGAAACTGATGTCCTGAAGGCGAAACAAAAACAAGCAGTAGAGGATCTCACATTAGGTGTGTTTTGCCCCCGATGTAGAAAGAATCATCCATTGAGAGAATGCCCGCTTGACAAAGTGAACGTATGTCAGCTGTGTGAGCTGAACCATGAAATAAAGGAATGCCCTTCACTTCCTCAAGTCAAGGCCATTCTGCAGGCATCAAACCCGGATGTGGAAGCAGCCTACTTTATCGCACAGAAGAAACCGTGGCAGCCTCGAAATCAAGGTATGTCTCCAGACTCTCTTCCATTTTTAAATAATATGGGGAATTGGAATAATATGCAAAATGTGAATACACAATTCCCTTCAAATTATACTCAGTGGAATTTCTCTCAACCTACAATACAAAACTATAATTCATGGAATCCCTGGACACAACCACCACCCCAACCTACGTCATGGACTCCTGGATGGAGGAATTTCCATCCTGGGAACCAGTTTCCTCAACCACCTCTACCTCAACAAGCACCGTATTCTCCTCAATTTCCCCAATTCCCTCAAATTCCACCATATCCTCAATACTTACCTCCCCAGTCACAGCTGCAGCTGCAAAACAATTATGTCCCCAATATACCGATATGACCCCAGCTGCCTGCCCAACCTAATCCCAACCCAAATAATAAAGCAGTCCACCAATTGGAGACTGTCAACATGCCGGCCTACTCTCTTTCCCCTGTACCCTGTAATGAAATCCATTTATGATCTGGGAAAATTGTAGAACCTGTAATTACAGAGGATGTTTCATCCTCTGAGCATAAAGAAGAGGAGAGCTCACAGCATCCATTTGACTCAATTCCCATCATTGAGGATGTTGGGCATCCCTTAGAAGGAATGGCTGAACCATCCAGTGATAAAGGGACGGCTGAACAATCTAACGATAAATCTGACGAGATACAGCCTTCCCATCTGATAAAGCAGCCGCCATACCCCGAGAGACTACTGCTACCAAAAATGGGGGGGCAACCTCAGTTTAACCTCCTCGGAGAGTTAAGAAACCTTTATGTTAAAATTCCCCTCCTTCAAGATCTTCAAGATGTCCCCATTTATGCTAGAACAGTTCGGGAGCTGTGTACAAGACGAACACAAAGGAAACTCAGGGATCCTCCCACGGCTCATGTCATAGGAAATTTATCGGCCTTGATAACAGGAAAAACCCCTGTGGCTAAATACGATGACCCTGGTAATCCTACCGTTACTATACATATAGGACAGACACAGATACCCAACCTCCTAGTGGATTTGGGAGCAGCAATCAACGTTATAACAATGGAGACTGTAAAGAAACTTGGGCTCACTAAGTTTAGACCGACCCCTACTATTTTGGAATTGGCAGACAGATCCACCATCAGACCCGAAGGGATTTTGGACGACCTTGTTATATCAGTAGATTCATGGGAGTACCCAGCTGACTTTTTGGTGTTACAACCAAAATTGCAGCTGGGGGGACACCCATTGATCCTGGGGAGACCGTGGTTGGCCACAGCTAATGCTTGCATCAGCTGTCGATCGGGGTCCATGACTATATCTGATGGTGTGGATACTAAAAACCTCAACCTGTATCCTCCAGCTCGGCCAAGTCTAGAGGCTGAAACATCCCTTTGGATAGAGCAGGAGGAGGAGGAGGAGGATGTCCAGCCATTATTAACTATAGGGAAGGCCTTAACCTTTAAAAATGAGACAGAAGATGATACCATTAGCAATTTCATTAGTGAACCCACTTCAGTAAATAGAGAGGTCTATCAAATTCTTAACACTACCCTGGGAAAGGAAGAGCAAGAGAACCTTATGGAAGAAGCCTTGGTTGGTGGCACAAACATAATCCTGGTTGTGAAAAATTCAAAGAGCATTCTGATTGAGGTAGAACCTGGAAGGACTTTGAATATCAATCCTAGTCTCTCCTTAGAGGAACAGAAACACCTGATCATCCTTTTGAAAGAACACAAGGGGGCATTTTCCTGGGAGTATACAGATATGAGGGGTATCCCCTCTAATCTGTGCACTCATCACATTTATATCAAAAGTGACTCTCGGCCTGTGTGTCAACCCCAACGACGCATGAACCCCAATCTGAGGGATATAGTGAAGGAGGAAATCCAGAAACTTTTGGAAGCAAGGTTTATATACCCTATTTCAGATAGTGAGTGGGTTTCCCCACTCGTGATTGTACCTAAGAAAAATGGGAAATGGAGGGTCTGTGCTGATCACAGGGAACAAAACAAAGCAACTCAAAAGGATCATTTACCTTTACCCTTTATCGACCAGGTACTTGATACCCTGTCAGGGAAGAAGTTCTTCTCCTTCCTAGACGGCTTCAGTGGGTACAACCAAATCCAAATTACTCCTGAGGATCAGGATAAAACCACCTTCACCTGTCCCTGGGGAACGTTTGCTTACAGAGTACTTCCATTTGGATTGTGCAATGCACCAGCAACGTTCCAAAGAGCTGTGATTGGCATATTCTCTGAATTAGTCAATGATAGCATGGAAATCTTCATGGATGATTTCACTCCCTATGGCAAGGATTTTAATGAGGCACTAGAAAATTTAAAGAAGGTTTTAACTCGCTGTGAACAGACTCAGCTTTCATTAAGCACTGAGAAGTGCCATATGATGATGACTGAGGGGGTGGTATTGGGGAATTTTATCTCTGCCAATGGCATACAGGTATACCCTGCAAAAATCAAAGTAATACAGAATATACCCACCCCCTCAACTCAGAAAGAGGTGAGAAGCTTTTTGGGACATGCTGGATATTATCGAAGATTCATAGAAAACTTCTCTAAGCTGGCTTCTCCTTTGTTCTCTTTGTTAATAAAGGATGCACAGTTTGTGTGGAATGCAGCATGCCAGACAGCATTCGATGAACTTAAAGCAAAGCTGTCTACAGCTCCCATCCTGTGGGGGCCTAATTGGACCCTACCCTTCCATATTTCCTCAGATGCCTCTGACACTGCCATTGGGGCAGTATTAGGACAGCAGGAGGGCCAAAAACCTTATGCCATTTATTATGTTAGTAAAAATCTAGCCCCTGCTAAGCTTAACTACACTGTTACTGAAAAAGAATTCCTAGCTATCGTTTACTCCATCAATAAATTTCGACATTATATCACCGGGTGTCCTACATTTGTGCACACTGACCACTCTGTCATCAAATACTTAATGAATAAACCAGTTACCAATGCCAGAGTGACCAGATGGCTTTTGTTGTTACAAGAATTTGATATCACTATTATAGATAAACCTGGGAAGGAAAATGTTGTTGCTGACTTTTTATCCCATCTTACTAACAGTGATGACATTTTTCGTGTTGAGGATTCTTTCCCAGATGAGCACCTATTTGCACTTTCAGTTCATTCTCCATGGTATGTAGACGTTGCTAACTATTTGGTTGCAAGGAAGCGACCACCGTATATGACAAAACGAGAAAAAAGAAAAATTATTCAACGCAGTGCCAGGTTTTGTTGGTTAAATGGCCATCTCTTCTACACAGGGCCTGATCTTGAGATCAGGAGATGTGTAAGAGAAGATGAGATCTTTCCTATATTAAAAGCCTGTCATGAGGGGCCTTGTGGAGGGCACTTTGCAGATAAAAGAACAGGGCATAAAGCACTGCGGATGGGCTATTATTGGCCGACTCTGTTCAGGGATGCCAAGAAGTATGTCCAGTCCTGTGACAGTTGCCAAAAAATGGGACAACCCAATCGAACAGATCAGATGCCCCTACAGTCCCAACTTGTATTTGAACCATTTGATAGATGGGCACTGGATTTTGTTGGCCCTATCAGTCCTCCCTCTAAACAGAAGGTCTATATTTTGGTTTGTACTGATTACATGACCAAGTGGGTGGAGGCTGTAGCTTTGGCTAAGGCTAATGATCAAGCAGTAATTGATTTTCTGTACAGTGAGATCTTTACCCATTTTGGGGTGCCAAAAGAAGTAGTTACTGATGGAGGACCGCAGCTCGTGTCACACCAATTTGAATCCTTGCTCCGGAAGTATCATGTGCAGCACAGGGTGTCTTCACCTTACCACCCCCAAGCCAATGGTTAGGTAGAAAGCACTAATAAGGTTATTGAAAATATCCTTACTAAAACAGTTAATAGTCATCGAAAGGATTAGGCTGACAGGCTTCCAGAAGCACTGTGGGCATATCGCACGACTTGGCGTGACACTACAGGGTTCTCCCCATATGATCTGGTGTACGGAAAGAGTGTTGTATTTCTAATTGAGTTCAAGATTAAGACCCTAAAGACAGCCACCGAAATGAACCTGGATGTAACAGAAGCTCAGAAGCGAAGCCTGAATCAATTAAATGAACTGGACGAGAAGCGGTTAGCGGCAGTAGACCAGACTTTGTTGCTTCAGCAACAGAGATCTAATTGGCACGACCGGTTTATTAAAAGGAAGGTCTTCAGTGAAGGAGACTGGGCGTTACTTTATGACTCCATATTCAAAAGAGATTTTAAAGGGAAACTGCGTACACGGTGGCTAGGTCCATACTTGGTTGACAGGGTTTTTGACAATGGCACTGTCCGTCTGGTGACCATTGATGACAATCGTATACCATTACTTGCTAATGGCCACAGACTAAGACTGTATCGTAAGCCTATCTCGAAGGACGCATTCATTTCGCAGATTGCTGCCGACCCAGAGTATCAGCTGTTACCATGGCAGGAACTTCTCTCTACCTATGCCAACCTTTGAACTGTAAATCGCACTATTGAATCGCTGTACATAAATAAGTTTTTTACTGTAGCGTATAACTCTTTATTTTTTTTCTTTTCGCATTTGATCTTTTTTGTTGTTGTTGTTTTTCAAAGAAATAAAATTGCAAGGAAGTACCAGGCGAACGAACAGAATGGGCCCGCTGAACGAGAAACGTTTTCCTGTGTTGCATTTCCCTTTTCTCAAAATAAACACTCTCGGCAGCTGAACACACTTTCCCACAGCCGCAATTTTTTTTCCCAAAGGCCAGAAAATCCTTTTTCCCGGCGGCTGAACATACACTCCTGGCAGCTGAACATACTTTCCCACAGCCGCCACTTTTTTTCCAAAGGCCCGAAAATCCTTTTTCCCGGCGGATGAACATACACTCCCGGCAGCTGAACATACTTTCCCACAGCCGCCACTTTTTTTTTTCCAAAGGACTGAAAATCCTTTTTCCCGGCGGCTGAACAAACACTCCCGGCAGCTGAACATACTTTCCCACAGCCGCCACTTTTTTTTCCAAAGGCCCAAACATCCTTTTCCCGGCGGCTGAACATACACTCCCAGTGGCCGACCCACACGTTTCCACGGCTGCGACATCTTTTCCCAGCCATTGTGAATTTTTTTTGGCAGCCGTGATTTTTCCCTGTACCGCCAACTTTTTTTCCGGCACCGTGATCTTCCTTGACGGCTGTACATCTTTTAATTGGCCGCGATATCATGCTGGGAAAATTCAATCTCGCTTTATCTGGCGGACCTTTTAGCATTACAGACTGTTCTTTTGTTCTTTGCAGTAGTAAATCCTGTGTTAACCAAAGCAAATTGCTTCCGCTATTACTTATGGCTCTGATTTATTCCACTCGTGCCGACCAATTTGGCATAATTCCGACCCCAGTGACGCGATGTTTTCTCCGTTTTCACTGGCGATGGAATTATGGCATTAATTGCTATTATTATGATCGAATTAATGCCTATGCACGAGCTCGGCCTTCCAGCGTCAGCAAACATACGGCTCATCATTCCCCGCAGGTCATTCGATGCATAGTCGCACGAGGTATGGCTTTGATTTTTACATGATTAAGTGTTAATTTGGGTTTAATGATATCAGTCGTGCCTTAATACGTATTACCATTATGACTTAATTAATCCATTCCCTCGTGTGACGTAAAAGCTCATACCCGCCACCTTCCCCAATTTGGCATAAAAATTTTTGAACCTCCCTCTGCACTGCACTTTCCAAATTTGCCTACTTACATCGCCGCTCAGCGATCTGTGCATTCCCCGCTCTGTAACCTCCACTCTCGGACTCTATAACTCTGTCGCCAGGACTATGGGGCTTCCAGCTCATCATGAACCTTTGAACACGCAGGAACTCCGAAACAATCCTGCAGTTTTTGCCATCTTTCAAGCCGCTGGCTGGATTGAATTCTTCGAGCGACTAGACGGCTTTAACAGGGAAGCAGCTTTGCAATTCACTTTACACCTCAGGGACACTTACTCTGAGGTATGGGGGCTGTGGATAGAAGTTTTCGAGGCTATTATATCTGAAGTTACTGCTCTTCCAATGGTGGGAAAGGCATGGTTCGAACGACGAATCCCCACGATGTTTGCACGGGAGGAATTTCTACGAGAAGGGGAGCACGTTCAATCATCGAAGAGAGGAATTGTACTACACTCACTACCGCGACCATGGGATCAGGTCGCTGTCTTTCTTAAGAAGTACATCACTTGCGAAGGTAGGTACCAAACTGTTTATAACTTTGAACTACCTTTGCTTTCCCATCTTCGCCATGGCATTTTGTTGAATATTCCATACTATCTGTTCCATAGCCTACGCCAGATGGCGGGGTTTGTCCAAACGGCTAAACATCCACATGTTTCCCTAACCCACCATGGCCTTATAAAATTAATCATTTCAAGAACCCTGGCTCAGCACAATATCACCTGGGATCAATTCACAGCCCGTACTCAGGAGCCTGCTCCTTTGCTTGGTCTCCCAGCCGAACAGGCACAGCTTCAACATCATCAGGAGGATCGGCGTCCCTCCAATATAGTTGGGGGGGGGGGGATGATATTGCATCAGAACAAGAAAAACAGGGGACACAAGCAGAACCATTGGGGGAAAGTATTGATAAAAATATTGAGAAAACTGTAGACAACAGGGCAACTCTGCCATCAGAAGGAGAAATTGGAGCAGCATTGAATGCTGCGACAATTGAACCTGAAGATGACAGAGCCAAGGCAATTGAAGAACGGATGGAACAGATAGAACCGGTCACTGTTGAATCCTCACCTGAGTGGGGAGGGGGAACCCTAATTGAGGAGGAACAATCTGAGGTGCAAGAAAACATTCCTTTGACCCCAGCAGTGAATCCTGATAAGACAGCCCCTCAAACGAATACGTCACGAAAAGGGAGAAAGAGACCAATTAAGGATCTGAGCATAACTGCACCAATAAGAGGCAAAAGAATTAAATCAAGTGCAGCAGCAGAGGTAGTCAGAAAAAGATGGGAAACCCTGGAGGCACAGGTGGAGATCCCAATCCTTGTACCAAGGCCAATGGATGCTCCAGAAAGGCCAGTTGAGGTAGAACCCAGCCTTGAAGGACTTTTGGAAGAAAACACAGTATTAAAGGAGGAAGTCCAAATACTTCGAAGGGAAGTGGAGATATGGAAGGAAACTTGTAGGAAACAAGGCAAGAAGAAAATGTATACATTGGTGGAGGCGGCAGACCACCTCGAGGGAACAGACTCTATTGACCTTGACAAGGAGGAGGAGCAAGTGATTTGCCCCAATTGTGGAGAAATTTTCAAAAAGAAAGGCCATGGGGTCATAGTTCGCACAGTGCAACAGCCCATGTCCACAAGGGAAGAACCAACATCTTTGATCATCCTTGCTGAGGCTGCTACTAATCCTAGGGTAGAGGAGAAAAACAATGAAACCAGGAGTGATGATGGAAATAAGGATTGCACTGTGAACCCAGAATGCTCCCACGATATAGAGATGATAGAAACTGAGCCACGAGGGCAGAACATTGATGAACCTGAACAGGGGACTGCAATTTCAGAAATGCATATGAAAAGGGGAGAAGAATCTGGAATCGAGGACACTCTGGAACCTAATGAAGAGTTTGGCACTATGGCCCCAGAATGTCCCCATGATACAAATCTTAGAGAAGAACTGCAACCGCAGGAGGATGAAGAGGTAATCCAGGATGTTGTTACACAAGAACCAACATCCTTGGGAATTCCTGAATTTCAACTAGAAGATGACCCAGGGATAGATATCATACCTGATACAAAGTGGAGTGAGGATGAACAGACAATAGCCTCAGGTGACACTGAGGTCCTTGAGGAAGAGCTGTACGATGGGGAAGATATCCAATCTCAGAAGTAGGGGAACGAAGATGTTGCTGTTGCACAAGAACCAACAACACAACCATTGGATTCAGAATCACAGAAGGGAGACATTGCCACACAAGAACCAGTGTCCCCAAAAGCAATGGAGGTGGATGCTGAGGAGAGTTTGAAAGATGTTGCTGTCACACAAGAACCAGCAACACAGGAATTGAATCCAGGAATGCAGGAGTAAGACACTGTCACACAAGAACCAGTCTCCTTAAAAGCAATGGAGGTGCATGCTGAGGAGAGTTTGAAAGATGTTGCTGCCACACAAGAACTAGCAACACATGAATCAGATTCAGAAATGCAGGCTGATCAGGAACCAGTGTCTCAACAAGCCTTGGATACAGCTGTAGAAAATAACCCAGGGGGTGTTGCTGTCACACAAGAACCAGCAACACAAGAATCAATTTCAGAGATGCAGATGGATCAGGGAAAAGACACTGTTACACAAGAACCAGTGTCTCAACAAGCACCAATCACAGTTATGGAAGAAAATCCAGGGGATGTTGCTGCCACACAAGAACCAACAACTCTCATAGAAGAAGTGCTGGAAGATACTGTCTCACAAGAGACAATACTCCTCCCAATCAAAAATTTTATTGATTTGGATTTAGAGCAGGAAGAACATTATAAACAAGAGATTTCAGATCTCACAGCAGAAGTTTTAGCCCTGAGGATGGAAGTAATTAAATGGAGAAGTCAGGTGGAAGAAAACCAGAAAAAGACAATTTCTTTGGATGAGCATAAGAGAATTATTAGAGCACTGGAAGAGCAAGGGGCTGAAGAATGTATGGGCCACAGAGCTCAGGTAGAGGAGCTGCAGAAGGAGATGAAGAAATTGAAAAAATTCTCATCCATGCAGAAGGATAAGGATCAAATGTATGCCCTATCCCGAGAACTCATAGGCACTAGGAAGCCCTCTTCCTCTTATCCAGTGTTTCTCTTCGAGCTGTTTGTCTGGTTTAAATTAAAAGCTGTACAGGAGGGGAGGTCATTTGAAATTGCAACCTCAGAAAAAATTTTGGAGACATTTCTTGGGAGCAATTTTGAAGAGCAGAACTTGCTATGTGAACTATACCTGCACGAGATGGAGTGCCCTCTGGATCGGCACTCAAACCCTGTTCCATTTGCAGGTGATGCTCAGCTGCGAGCCTTTACCTCTTTTGTGAACAATCATGTTCAGTGGGAAAGGTCTTTCCAGACGTTTTCCCACAATGAAGCCCATACTAATTTATGGACTCGAAGTGAGCCCCAGAATCCTGGCATCCTTGTGGCTCGATACAAGGGTTTTCTTTCCAGCCCTTCCCAGGCACAACATATCATGAACTTGCAGGAAGAGGTAATCTCCACTTGTATAGAATCCATTTCTAGACAGCAGTAGGTTGCATTAGAGGGGAGCAAGCACAGATGGCAGGTTGCCTCTTCTGCACTTAGAAACAGGGACCCCTACTGCTTTAAAAATTTTAAACATGCACTCTCTAGAGTCAAGGGTTATGTAGGGTGTATGAAGGAATGTGGAGTCAACTGGCAGGGTTTAAAGTTCAAATTTCCCCTTATTTGGTGGCCAGTAGAACCATACAACATGGATTTTTCCATGACTAGGGCAGAGGAGTGGAGATGTTGGCAGTACTGGGTTATTCGCAAAGGTTTTCTGAACGCAGATGAGAAACCTGAGTTTCCCTACAATTTTTCTTCTCTCCATGAACAGAGTTCAATGCAGGATTCAGATTCCGAGTGATGCAGGTTGTTGCATGAGGACATGCAACAGGGTAGTTGGGGGGAGGTGTTGAGTCCAAATTTGGTCCCTTTTTTACCACCTTTAACCACCTTTCTTCCCTTGTTTTACACTGCTTAGCATGCCAATCAGACTGACTTTCTTCACTTTACTCCCTAAATTGTCAAGGTAAGACTGATTATTGTTTTACCTTATTAATGCTTATTCTTGTGACAATTAAGGCTATTTATCTCTCGAAATTGTGCTAATATGTGTGATCTATGAAGATAATGTGAGATGAGCACAATGCAGGGGGATGAAGCTGAACAAGTCTAGGGACGAGGGATGGTCGTGACACAAAAGGGATCCTCAACCTGTCCATCATCGATTGAGGCACGTGACATTCTAGACAAGAGCCGGTCAGAGTAGCCATAACAGAATGTGCTATGATCGAGGGATCTTCAGTGTAGCTGCTCGAATATTATGGCGATCTGAGAAGATCGCCACTTCTGGGCCATTCAACAGTCTTCTCACATTTTCTATAATTGTATCATGCCACGTCTTGTAACAACCGGTGTTATTCAGGGCGCCTGAAGATCAGAGATCTTCATGGATGCCCTTTGTAATAGGATTGGATGTTATCGCTCATATGTATAAATGCAGAAAGCTGTCTCGACCCAGGGGGGGGGAAATAGTTAATTTATTTGGTGTATTGGCAGCGAGAGAAATCTGTAATAATTCTTCCTTTTTAATACAAAGAGATACTGCTAGTTTAAGGGAGCTGTACATTGTTCATCTAGTGTCTCTGTGTGAAGGCTGGCCCCGCCTTCCACAGAGATTGCTGAGTTAAGGTGGGATCTTTTAATTCATGGTTGTGCGATGTTTTGTTAATCATATTTTCTGTGTGCGCAGCAGTAGTATGTGTGATTTACAGTATTGCATTTTCCTAAGATCGATAACTGTAATAGCGTAACAGTTGACTGAGTAGATAGTCTTTATGCAATTTATTCAATAGCTGTACATAGCTCTGTTCATCTCATGGTTTCAGGTTGACATCCCACGAACTCTTTGCAATTCTTTGATTGTCATAATTGTTGATCTTTATTCCTGCAATTCAATTCTTAGAATAGCCAAGCGTGATCTGTTACAATTGAATTTCTAGATTACATTTCATTTATGATTACAGATTCCAAGTGTGATTAGATCAATTAGGCAATTCATTTTCTTTGGGTTATGAATAGGATTCCCTTTCTGTCAGTGATTGTTATTGAATCTGATTTCATTTCTTGTTGATGCATAGAAGGAAAAGGTTGAATTTGTAGAGTTAGAAGAATGGTGGGATCATACAGAGTTTGAGGGATGAACATAGTTGTTTAAGAGCAGTATTAACTACAATGATTTGGTGTTTAAGCATATATTGTGCACTTACCCTTTGAAACAAAAGACTTCCTTGGGTTGACAATGAATTTCGTAAGCTCTGTGTGTTGATAATAACTTATCTGCATTTAGGGTGCTCGACAAGGATTTTTTTGTTTGCATAGATGCAAGAAAGGATGGCCTCAGAGGAGTCCTCTTATAGAATGATTACGTTATCTATTATGAATTGCAAAAGTTAAAAGAGCATGAGAAGAAATACCCCACCCATGATCTTGAGTTAGCGGCCATCATCCACTCCTTGAAGATGTGGAGGCACTACCTCATGGGGAGGAAATTCCTTCTAAAGATAGACAATATGAGTCTTAAATATTTATTTGAGCAACCAGATATGAATGCCAAGAAAGCAAGATGGTTGGATTTCCTTAGCGAGTACCATTTCAAGCTAAAGCATATAAAGGAAAAAGAGAACAAGATTGTTGATGCTTTGAGTTGACGAACACATATGATATATGAGGTGACTTTAATTCAAACCGATTCAAATTTACACAAGAGGATTAGAATGGCCAACAGAGCTAACCCTTTCTATGTTGAAATCCTCAAGAAGGTCCAAGAGGATAGGTTGTTTCAACACCAAAAATAGTACAAGGTAGATGAAACGGGACTACTATGGTCCAAAGAGATATTGTATGTTCCACAAGGAGGGGACATTCAGTCCACCATCCTCACGGGATTTCATCGAAAACCCTACTCGGGGCATCTGGGATATGAAAAGATGATATTCTCCATTAAGAGACACTTTTTATGGCCTAAGTTAAAGGACGACATAGCATTATTTATCAAAAAATGTCAGGAATGCTAGCTGGTCAAAGCTGAGCACCAACATCCTTCGAGATTATTGCAGCCATTACCCATTTTGGAATGGAAGTGGGAAGTCATTAGTATGGATTTTATCATAGGTCTACCTAAGAGTAAGAAGCAAAATTATTCTATCTTTGTAGTAGTTGGCAAATTGTCTTAATCAACAAACTTCATTCCAGTGAAGTCGACCTACAATGCAGTACACATTTCCGATATCTTCTTGAAGGAGATATTTAGATTGCATGGGATACCCAAGGCAATCATCTTGGATCGAGATACTAAGTTTACTGTGAACTTTTGGAGATCCTTGTTCTCCATACTAGAGACTCAGTTGAAATTTAGCACTGCTTATCACTCGCAGACAGACAGGCATACAGAACAAGTAAACCAGATTGTAAAGGACATGCTTAGGATGTATGTCATGAACAATCCCACCAAGCGGCAAGATTACCTGCATCTTGCAGAGTTTGCGTATAACAATGGATACCAGAATTCCACCAAGATGAGTCCCTTTAAGGTACTCTATGGACGGAAGTGTAGAACACCTGTTACTTGGGATAGCCTAGTGGATCATCTCATGTTAGGGCCTGACTTGTTAAAGGACTTGGAACAATTGGTTTCCAAGGTCTAGGTGAACCTTAAAGAAGCACAAGATCGCCAAAAATTCTACGCGGACAAGAAAAGAAAAGATAAATATTATCAAATAAGTGACCATGTTTACTTGAAAGTAAAAGCAAAATGAAGTTCGTTGAGCTTGGGAAGATGTGGTAAGTTAGCACCTACATTTTGTGGACCCTTTGAGATACTATCCAAGAGAGGGCTAGTGGAATATGAACTAGCGTTACCCTCTCACATAAGATTCCATAATGTTTGCCATGCATATTTATTAAAGAAATAAGTTTATGATACTAAACATGTGATTGACTGGTCCTTATCATAGGTGGAACTTGAAGGGGAGTTTTCCCCTGAACCTCTTCATATACTAGACAAGAGAGAGGTGCATCTCAGGAAGTGTACCGTAGTCTAGTTGAAAGTGCAATGGAGGTACTTTGAGGAAAATGAGGCTACTTGGGAGAATGAAGCCACCATGACAAAGGCTTACCCCGCCTTGTTTCATGATTTCATTCTGAGTCCCTAGAACACTAGGAATGGTGTTGTTCCAAGAGAGGAGAAATGTAATATCCTGAATTTTTACCTAACACTTATGGGACAAGCCCCATTTATTATGATCTTACTTTGATGTTTTATTTTGATATACTCGGTCAAAAACCCCACTACATATGAACATGATTATTTGTTTGATATATTTTATGTAAGCCAATTGCATATGGTATATATATATATGTTTTCATGTGTTGGGCGTGGATCCTGAAGCACATGATTGATGAGATGTTTCTTGTTGAGCAAGGAACTCTGGAGCACATGGGTAATTGATATTTTGTGTTGACCAAGAAGCTCTGGAGCACATGAAAAGATAAAATTGGAAGTGTTGGACATAAGCCCTAGATCCTTCCAATTTGATGTTGAGCCTAAGCTCTGGAATATCGGATCCTTGGCTATTGTATCCCTAGGTGTATCCTACAAGTACATCCTAGCATTATTGTTGACCGAGGAGCTCTAGAATTACACTAAGTTTGTAACTCCCTATTTTTAGCGTTGAGTATGGGACCTGGATAAGCGCTAGGAGTTACTAAAAATAATTAATTATGTCAAGTGAAAACGACTCGAATAAAATATTGATCTCATCTGACTTATTTATAAGTGATTAAATGAAATTTCAAATTTCTGTATCTCATCAAGTACTGAAGAACTACCATGTTATACGAAGGAATCCAACATGCAAGGATGTTTAGAGTTTCCTAGCCTAGTAGACCTAACCCCTACTTGAAGGCCTTAATAAAGAAAGTGTCTTAAGTTTAGGGATCATGATATATGATACCTAAAGACAAATGTTAACAAATGATATGTATATAAGTATATATTTTATACATGATATGTATAAAGAGTAAGCATAGTAATAATATTAATAGTATAAGAAATAAAGAAAGTCTCTATATATTATTATTATTACTAAAAGATAATTAAATTTAAAAATACCAACAAGAGTCCAAATAGGAACTAGTTAAAAGTTCCTAAGTTAAATATTAAAAGTGACTAAATTAAATAAAATTTTTAAATCAAGAAATCAAATGATTCTTGATTTAACTAACCCTTTGACTGAAAAGTCTGCCTATAAAAACCCAAGCCAAAGAGAGGCTTGGCGATCTTCCATCTTTTTAGTGATTCATATTCTACCTGATTATTCTCAAGAGAGTTCTTGGAGAACATTTTCCTAAGAGGAAAAGGTGGAACTGATTTAGAACCTGATAACCCAGTTAGGGAAGCCTTTCCTTAGGATATCTAAGCTACTTGCATGTTGGAACCAGTTTGAGGGAATATAGATCGAAACTAGGAACAGTTCCGGGTCATGGTTGGGTGGAACTTGGTAGTTCCCAAGTGATTTAGTTATCTGTACAGAGGTCAGATATGTCTGTGAATTTGTTAATGCTGGGTATTTGAGTGTGCATGTTTTCAGCCATTTAAATAGCTTCATCTTGCAGGTATGAGGTTCTTGATATTTTTCCCTGTAAACTATACAATTTTTACCATTTGAAGTAGGTTAAATTATTAGTGATTATGTAGGAGTTGTCTTCTATAAACTCGGTCATCTTTTCTATAGTTCTTAACCTATCTATGAATGTAATATTTTTGTTCTATAGTTCATTTCTGAAATTCATTTTACTAACCAAGTATTTAAGGGTTTTGTGTTCTGGTTTATTTGTGCAATTCATTTCTTGTTTTATAATTTAACGGCTTATATATTATTTCTAAGTTCTTGTCTATAATTTAATTCCTGTTGTTGAATTTTTTTTCCAAGACCTAGAACTAGTTAGAACAAAGCCTATACTATCTATAAATATATATATTCTACTGGCAAATTTCATATTGCCAGCAGACCTATATTTAACATAAATATATAAACTAGTATTTATAGTGTTAATATAAGCTCTAAACAGAACATTAGAACATAAATTATAAAATACATTAAATTATAATATATTAAAACAAAACTTAAAAACAAATCATTCCATGGTTTCTTATAAACAGGACCATAATCAAAATAACAAGCTATGAATGCCAAGCTAAAACCATCAAGACCTCTGATGGTATGTATACATATTATAAATAAACAAGACTATAAAAAAACCATTTCTCATTATTATAAGTAATCCATAAATAAAATATACATTCAACATATCAAAGACCTCTAAGGTTTGTGATCCCATTGCCACATTCATAATAACCAAACTATACACTTAATACATAAACTACATTTTTCCAAAACTAATTAAAATATAACGTATAAGCAAAAGGGTCATAGGATCAAATCCTGTGGGAAGTCTTTCCAAACCTAATATATTTCACACACATGTCCTTTACAACCATCGTGAACTAGGATCGAATCCTGTGGAGTTCACCCATAATACACTGAAAAATCACCACATCGAATCATGTAGGATTCACTATGAGCTTTACCAAATGTTGTAACGATTTAGTTATCCTCTACACAGACCATAGTAATAAAAATCGAATACACATATTGTAAAGAATTTCAACATATCTCTACACAGAATTTAAAAACTGCAAATTGTTTTACATGTCGTAACCCTTTTATGGCTCACGTCCAATTATACTAATGCTAACCCCTTAACATAAAATAAGTTAAACCCTGTCAACTCTAAGCCATAGTAACAAATTTCCATTCATAACATTAAACCCCAATAGTTATGGCCATTTCCCAATGAGCATCCCAAACAACTTTACAACAATACAGTCGCTACGCTATATGGAAAGAGTGTCATATCCAAGTATGGCATGACTCTCCAAGCCAAACAACGCTGTAATTAATAAAATAAAGAATCAAAGCCACTATTTAGACACAGTAAACAAGTGCTATACAAATTAACCATTATAACATAATATATCAATTTACACCATCGTATATCCAAGTCCATGCACCATTGCAAGCAATGGTGCTGTCACCATTCTTTCAAACCCAATATGTTACCAAATCTTAACATATTAACAAAACGCAGAGCCTATAAGTATTCACCAACACCAATGTTATCAACAGAGCATTCTTTTACAGAGAATATTTCCAAACAGTCTCAGCCCGAAGGCACTAAGCCAAACAAAGAAACCCCAAATCATAACACATCTCTCGATGCTTTACTTAAATTATAGGCATTCTATTTCTTCCAGTCACAACCATTAAAACCTAGACAAGGAATTCAACCAACGACGAGCTTCATGATCTGTCTCAATACCCACATAAGAAGAGGAACGAGTTTCAACTTGTAATAACAGGGCTTACCCGTAATGGGTAACGTGTTGACCACCAGGGAGACCCATGACCCACGCTATCTGAACCCTGTAAACTGCAACAACACCAAAGCCAAGGTGAGGAGTATGCCAAAACCCAAAACTGAAACACTAGACAAGAGATGTGAAACCATATTAGAAGGAACACCTTCCAAGCACCAGTGAGCTCCAAGCTTCACGACATAGTGCAGACCAGAGATAGAGCTCACACAACAAAGTCACAAATGAGCCATAGCTTCATGCTAGTCCAAGCCCTAAGCTTGAGACCCCCACTTCCCAAGGTGCATTCAATTCACCACCTTGGACTCCATTACAAGAAATCAAAACCCAAAGTATATAGTTTATTCCTCCCAACATCGGTTGCCACCAATCATGACCATACAATCCATAAACCCCAATGTTGGTAACGTAGACTTAGGATAAGCCACAATTCATGGAATAAGTATTATTCCATTAATGTCTTGCAAAATTCCTTTCACATTATACCCTAATACCTTAATAAACATAGGGCTACGGTGGGATATAGTAAGCCCTATATAAAACAATATACACCATGTTAAGTATTAAAGTACAGGTATAATTAAATCAAGGTCATAAGACCATAAGTAGTAATCATAACCGGTGAAAAACTAGGAATAATAACACCCAGACTTACGTAAACAGTAGTGTTAACAATCATATTAATAATCACTAGGATAGGATGGTAGGTATGTTCGTCATCCAAGCTGTGTGGTAGTGAGCATAGACAGTAGGTATTATTTCACTTTCCTAGTTAGTTTTTCATCGTCAAGTGCACCTACATGAAACAAGGAAATTAATGCATTAGTTCCATAAGAACTAAGTAATCCCTATAGCGAAAAATGGAAACAGTTACCCTTCAATTGTTTTTACAAGGGAACAAGCCCTGCCACTCCACCCCTTGAGAATATAACATGTTAAGTCATAAATATTCATAAACAATAATTAAACATTCTAAACGATAAGAAAGCAAATGACTAAACTTATATATACATGTAAATACATAACCATCGTATTCAGATATTAAGCAACATAACGATAACATAGCATTACACTAATAACCACATCGGGAAAACATAGAGAAGGAAGTAAGAACAAGTTACGACAATACAGTACAATGAAACAAAGTCGAACACATTCTACATGAGTTTAGATAATGTCCAGATTAGGTAGTATTTGACTAGCCTAATAATTGTTTTTTTATTTTCAAATTTTGGAGACATTACATAGAAGTAGGTCGATACTTCACATATTTGGATATCTTCATTGAAAAATAACATGTACTTTAAGAAAGACATACCTGAGTTTTATGAAATGAAATGGCACTATCAATGTTTAAATAGTGAATGATATTTTGATGAAATTTGTGTTGTTGTATAGATTTGAAAATGAAAACATTTAATCTAAAATATTATTGGTTAGTTCAACAAAGTTATGAACAATATCATGATATGGATTCATAGAACCACCAAAAAGGATTTAAAATTATACAATATTTTATAGGATTTTTTATGCATCAATTAAATTGGATTTGCTTAAATTTTAATGAATCCATAATTTAAAAAAAAACACTAATATATCTAAATTATAACCAATACAACGACATTACTTAAATATAAATTATAAGCAATACAGCTACATTTTATTAAAAAATATTGTTAACATAAGAAAATATTTACGCCAAAGGCATTTCTTTTTCGGAGGTGGGTTTGTTGGCATGGTTTTCGAATCGCCATTCCTCCTGTAAATAAAAAACTTCCATGAATGTTCTCACTTTATCCAAAAAAAATCAGCCACGGTAAGCTTTGAGATACGGTTTAATCTAGTTTCACTTGAGAGGTAAGAAATGATCGGGAGCGACGGTGTGATAACTTCCTTTCAAGCTTGCAAGCAATACATATTTCATTAATCTGAGCAATCAAACAACATTTTCTCCTTTGGATGACATTGGTTGTCGGACTAGTTATGGCCGCTTCGAAATTTGTATTCAAAAGTGGAAATTGGATCAAATCACCATGATGTTCTTAGCGATTTATGGTGTAAAGTATTTCCTGAGTATGATATAATTGGTCATATATTAGAGAAATGGATATAAGTGGGCATGCAAGGCCCTGATCAATCAACAAATTTTAGGGCTTCCTTCACTTGATAACCTTCTCTTTTATTGGAAGAAAGAAAATGACTCTTGTATGGATTTAGCCATTTGAACATTTTTGTGTGAGTATGTGGTGGTTTTCTATGACAACCGCCTTAAAAAAAAATTTGATCGATATTATCTACTGTTTGCACACAAGGAGAATGAGTACAATTTTGTGTCTATGACTGGTGAAATTTTGGCAGAGTACTAGAAACTATTTTGAAGCTTAGCTTGTCATAGACTCATATATCATTTGGCCAACGAAAAGCATAAAGTATAGGCATGCCTTAGCCTTTAATATAGAAGAAAAACTTGATCTCAGTAACCAACATGATCGTGGTCCATATTTTTTATTATAGTGGTCTAACCATGAGGTCTCTCATTTGGGAATATGCTAGACAAAGTGTAATTCAGTTGATGCTTAAGTCTCTAAAGAAGAAATGACGGATAGTAGACATCGATTGGATTAGGCCATATTTTAGAGAGTTTCTTCTATCCTTTAACAATATGTGTATTCCATTGAAGGAAATCATTGTCATTGGAGAATGTTTTGGCAATGGACTTGCATAATATTAAACTTACCATTGATCTACAGTCTTTCACTCAAATAGAAAGATGTATGGTTTGGGCTGATGCATGATCTAAGGCATATTCCTGAAGTGTTAAATGTATTTATTGGGGTTTTAGTATTGTTCCAGTGATCCCACAACTTGAGGCTCAAGATAACAGTTGTGAGGGATTAAATTTCACACAAGTCATGGGCATAGCGACAGGGTATTTTTCCTCACGAATTTGTGCTTCAATATTGCTAATATGTGTGCTTTATTTCACTATTTTCTCAAAAGAGAGCATTATCATTTCCCATTCATGGACTTTGTGAGTTTGGGTGACGTTGTTCATCTTATTGCCATTGGTTTCCAAGTAAAAATGTAACTGTATATAATTATCATCCTCTTCTAGTTATTTGGTTGATTGACTCATTTTTTATATAGCCGTTAATTTCATCCAACTTTGTAGCTATGTAATTCCATATTTGTGGGCGTTGGCATACCAGAATGTGTATGGGAACTGATATCTCCCCCCCATAATATCTCCACAATAATAATAGGTGCTCAGTGGTATATATTTTCATCAAGTTAGTTCACGCATATTGTGGCATGTGATGTATTGGTGGAATGAAAAGTAAAAATCAATATGTTAGTTTGCAATGTGCCTTACGTATTTCTAAAAAAACTTTAAAAAAATGTTTCTAATTCACTAATATACCATGGTCACATGTCATAGATTTTTGATCTCTGTAGATCCATCACTTTCTTATAACATGGTTAAAAGAAAATATGCTCAACATTTTTATAGCTTAATGTAGAGTAATGCTATCTAATAAAAATTCCAAAACATTATGTAGCTATATTTAATGTAATGAAAATAATACTACCCAAGATGATTTCATAAACATAACACATCTCATTGAAGTGATAATGTCAATGATTTTTCACCATAAGAAAGCAATCTCATAAAGAAAATTTGCAGCAAGAATCCTCAATAGAAAGCTACCATGTATCCATAATGCCATGAAACCACCATAATGATGGACAACAACATTTAGAAGAGATGTGAGAAGATATGACTTGAACATCCACTGTTTTTTTTAATGTTTCCATGATCATTGCGTTTTAAGATACTGTGTCGGTAATAAATCAAGACTATGTATATCGATGCATGACCACTTCACATCCTTAGAGTCATGGAATCCTATATATATAATTTTTTTTTGAATTTTCGTTCACTGATTTAGACTTGGTTGGAATGTGCAATATTAATTGTTTGAAATTTTTAATGGTAATGGTGGTATTCGAATTGTTCAACATGAATTGAGATAAATGAATGGTTTGAATGGTCATCAAAACTTCACGCTGGAAAAGTTAGGAATGGAGACAAATTAAATGAAGAGAAATGGAAACAAATTAAATAGAGACAAATGAATGCTAATCTGAATTTCATGGAAGGTTTTTGAAAAAAAAATTATTCATAAAAAAATCATTTAAATTAAAAAAATTAAAATATTAAACAAAATTAACTTTAATAAAGATATTAGAAATAAAATTTATCCAATCTTATTATTCAAAGTCTAATTTGAAATTAAAAATCTATGAAATGTTTTAAAAATGCCCAAAATAAAAGACATTCAAGAAATGATCATTGGGATAGTTTTCCCATTTCATTCTTTGAAATATTCAAGGTCCGTCTAAGTGAGGACGATGCCATATAAATAATGAACAAATGGGAGAGTTTTTTATTTGTTTCTTTGAAATATTTGAGGTTTATTTAAGTGAGGGTGAATTACTTTGCCTCGGTCATTGGGTTAGTGCAAGAAGATGAGGGACCTTTTAGATTGAATCCTAGTTTTTGAAAACACGACCAAGTTACATAAAAATACAACTCGTTTCTGCTACATAGCACTTGCCATGGTTAAACCTGAGCCTAGCATGTCATGGGACATGTAGGATAGGAAAACATATCGCGAACGTGTTATATAACTACAAAATGCATGCGCAATATGTAGTTATAAAACGCGTCCATGATTTGTAAAATTTAAATGAATTTATATACACAGTCCTGAAACCCGTGACGCATTCTACCATTAGGAACACGAAAATCGAGAGTGAATCAGAACGAATTGGGTGCCATGGACTGTTGGATGAGCCCGATTTAGTTGGAGGGGAGGAAAATCCACCGGTGAATTGTCATATAATCAGGTAATTCAATCACCCATATCATTCTTTTTTGTAAAATCTAAACCTAGAATATGGTTTTTTAATAGTTTAAAATAACCAGATTTTGTATTATTTAGAAAATTGGAAATAAACGAGTCACTAATTAAATTCACATCAACCTTAACCACGACGAGTGAATAATTACAATGAATTCATTTTCAAGAACTCAAAAATTCCTAATGCAACAAAAAATCAGAAAATATAGAACTCCTCCCTTTATACAATGTATCCATCCACATGAAACCCAAATTTCCAACCCTCAAAGGACATTTCCCCATGATACTAATTGAATAAGTTTCCTCGGAAATGGCCATAACAAGATGAAATCCATGCACAAGCATCAATAGAAAAAATGCATATAAAACTAGTAACTTGGTTTCTCAAAATTTCATCACAAGTGTATGTAGTTATACATTTCCTCTTAGTTAAGAACCCTTAACTAAATGCCAAAACACATTAATAAAGTGCCTCTCGAGCCTGCCATTTTAAACATAAAATAGTGTATTATATATAAATCAACAATATATATATATACACACACACAGAGAGAGTTAAAAATAATAACTATGATTAGTTTTATTCCTTCCTCCATTTTTAGCATCCACCACCATTTTTTCACTAAAATATTTGTACTTCTTGGTTATAGCACCCACCCCATTTGTGTTTTAATTATACCTTCCTCAACAGTTTTCTCTTGTTCTGTGCATATGACTTACCCTCTATGCCCCTGGCCTTATCGTAATGACAAAAAAAGTTGAAATATATGAACCTTCTCACTGTGATATCGAATTATAAGTCAACATGTCCTGACACCATCATACAATCCCGATATTCATCGCACCATCGAAGAGTTCATAATCATCATGCAGTTCTAACCCTAGATCTATTGAGCTACCAAAAATCTAATTAATTATTAAATGTCATCACCTAAACTAAATTCAACTTGAATTATGCTTCTTTGATCCTATAACATGTGAGACTCACTTGAAAAATCACTTACTAGATGCTACAATTCTGGAAATGCTCAACTAACCCTATCAATTACATTGGGAAAAGGATCTAGTATCCTTACCCTCTTTATTGAACCTCTCACCAAAATAAAGAAAATTAGAAACATGTGAGACCCTAGGTATCCCTAAGATCCCTTGACCAAGCAAAGTCATAAATGACTTTACTCAAACAGTCTATGCCCCTGCATCACTAGGTTTATCAACCATTTTTTAAAATAGTAAGAACAATGGGTAATATATTTCTACATGTCAAGTCTCTAAGATCATCTACAACCAATTGTATTCCAGCCCACAAATTCTCCATTTTTCCATGTCACTTTTGGTTGGTTTCCATGTTTATACAATAATGGAAATGGTGAACACCCATGAACTACCTAGAGTGTGTCGTGAGAGTGTTCCCAACCATGATCGAGTCAAATATATTTAGAGGATTGGTGGCAGCCCTGTATCACCCCTTTTCTTTCCTCACATATCCTAATAGTCCCTTGCCACTTTCTTTTACATATCCAAGCGATGTATTTAGGCCAAAACATGTCAAAATAGCACTCCTAAATTCAAAGAAGTTTAAAACCAAGTGTGCATGGAAAAGTCACCAATAAGGGTTAAGAAGTGCCTTAACTTCTAGAAAGAAGTTGAATGAAACTTACTATTTAATTGTTAAATGTTTAATTTTAAGTTTTAAATGTAAGTGAATACCATTAAATTGCTTACTTGAGTTTGATTTAATTTACATTTTCAATTTTGAAGAGACGTCATTATATACCATGGATATGTTTCTAATGATTTTCTTATTGATGTTTTTATTGCAGTTACGAATATGGACACAAATGTTGAGATATTGATTGGGCTTCCCCACTTGAGGGGTCTTAGTACGGCTTTTAGTGGCGGTGACAGGATTCTTCGGTCACTTGCATCGACTTTGGATGCAATTGTTGAGACTATTTCATTGTCAAGCAACATACTATATGATATTACATCATATAGAGAAATAAAAAGACAAGAGTACGCTGATGGGATAGACTACAATGCAATCAAAAATTTGAAAATAACTAAATAGCATGTACTTTCACTGTTTAGGGACCCTCAGACGAGGGAAATCCCAAATGCAAACAGGCCTCATATCTCTATTGAGTGGTGCACATTTCATAAATTTGTTGATAACTGGATGGACAAATGGTATATGGTTTTTGATATGCCACCACATAACAATAGGGAAATACCCTTGTATTTCCTTCGAAATATGTACGCAGAGTTCGTGTTGGGTAAATATGTAAACTATTTTGATATCTTACAGTTTCAGGGGATCAGTGGGGGGATGCCCCAAAATTGACCCAATGCCAGGCTTCGAGACCTTGATCTCCCTATCCCTACACCTCGCAGGCAGTTTCCTGGGCCAGATGTCCCACCTGTACATCGTGTTATTCCATAGACACACGATGTGTGTTTGAGTTTGGCACGAGAGGTTGTTCGTCATACCACTATGGTTCAGCATATGGGTGAGGAAGGGACATCTATCCCTAGTGTGGTACATACACTAGTTTGTCATGGTGCAGGACCATCTTCTAGTGCAGTACCACCCACTAGTGTATGACCATCTACTAGTGCAGCACCATCAGCAAATCCCCAACTTGCTTTTGAGCCTCACGAGTGCACATCATGTGGTCGTCCCTTCTATGGTATTTCCTCAGATGTTGTCTTCAGTGGGTTTTTGAGTGATGTATGTAGATGGTTAATTGTAATAAATTCTTCATTTATTTTCCTTTTTGTACACATATGTATAGATTGAGCTAATATATTAATTTTGTGAACTTGGAGCTAATGCTTTATGCTGGTAGTGACGCCCCAGAGTTTGATCTTCCACACTCTACAGGGGGCAGGACATTCCATCCATTGATCCCTTTGTTGATGGAGAGATTCATATAGCACCCATTGCCGTATCTCACACTAAGGTAAACATTTTAAAATTTCAGTTTGTTAATACTTGTTAATTTGTTAATTTCCACATACTTTACATGTTAGTTCACTAATGCTATCTACGGTCTAATATTTACAATTATTAAACTTGCATATGCCAGATCCTTCATAGGGTAAATCAGTGATGGAGGTAGAATCCATGGTGATATGGACCGAGGAAACATCTAGGCTCCGGGTAAATAATTAAAAATGTCATTTTTTAAATACATGTTTGTTCGTTGAATCATGCATGTCTAACTACTTCAACACTTGCTGACTATAGGGACCAAAAAAATGTCTGGACCATTGTTTGGATTTGTATCTCCTCCTAGGACATACGTGAACAAGGGTCATGTGTATATGAGGTTTCCTACTCCTAGAAAGACTCCATTTGTCCATGACCATAGAGCTACTGATACCATGGTAATGTCTATCCTTCGATGATATTTGTTGGTTAACTTGAAATCCAGTGCATAAAATGTTTTTGTGAATGTTTGATTTGAAGTTTTACTGCATCCAGATCCAAAGTTTACTATTGAGAACCTCAAAGGGATGGTTGATGCAGCAGCCAGTGTTGCATATGCAATGGCAACAAGTCACACATAGGTACAACTATTTCAACATGATCGTTACATAGTTTATTATTGTTGTCTAATGTTTATTCATGCATGTCTAACTATTTCAACATTTGGTGATTATAGCCACCACCAGTAGCAACAGTTCCTACTCCCTCTGGTTCAACCATGGATGCAACCATCCTTGATGTTCAACCAACAGCCCCATCTTCTTCACAAGGAACGCAATCCCCTTTGTCATAGTCTCTTGTTGAGGTGAGATGTCCATTAATGACCAAGTGTTTCATGCATTTTCCATGAACATGTTGATAATTGTTGAGTAATTTAGATATGGTATTTTATCGATCTAATGTATTATAAGTACATAGTTACTTGAATTTAACAATTGATATTTAATTTGTAGGATCCAGAGACGGACACTAGTCCTAGAGTTGTGCCTAGAGGATCAACGTTGAGAAAGAACAAGAGGAAGCTTGAGTTTTGAGTGTCTTATTGGATATATGTACATTTCAATACATGTACATGTGGCTTGGATAGTTTTGGATAGTTTTGGATACATGTACTTTTGGAGACATGTACTTTTGAAGACATGCACATTTGGATACATGTACTTTTGGAGACGTGTACTTTTGGAGACATGTACATTTGGATACATGTACTTTTGTAGTAATGTACATTCACATTTTAGTTACATGTACATGTGGCTTGGATAGTTTTGGATACATGTACTTTTGGATATTTATGTACTTTTGGATACTTTTGGATACATGTACTTTTGGAGATATGTACATTGACATTTCACTTATAAATGAATGATACATTTCACTTTGTATTTTTTCTTTGGTTTCCACATGTTCTTGTGTCAATCTATTTTGTTGATTTGTGTGGATTATCTATTACTTATGAATGCACTATGTCAAAAGGGAAAACTATTAAATGAAAAAGGTTTCAATCAACTCACTACATGCACACTAATTTGATATGTAATTAGAAATTGTTATTTTGGATGATCATTACAAGTAAAGTCAAAGTTCTTGCTTGTGTAATTTAATAAAATTAAGTGCAATACAATGTATTTCAAGGTTTCAATGAGCTCACTACATGCACACCAATTGGATAGATCTAATTAACAATTGTGAGTTTGGATGATTAAATTACAAGTTAAGTAAATGTTCAAGTGTAATTTAATAAAACTAAGTGCAATACATGCTTCACATTTCATCAACGACTAACAACACTATTCAACAAACCTCATGCACCCAATTACTAGTCACTTACAATTAAAGGAACTACAATAAAATCTAAAAACCGAGAACCAACTTCATGAATCAACAAGATTTGAAGCATAAGTCCACCAGATTTGAAAAAGTTGAGTTGGACATTAGACTCATTCTGAACTAAGTTATGATAGTAAGATAAGATTAGGGTTAGGATTAGGGTTTCCCTAGTAGGGTTATGGTTGTGGGCCATGCATGTGAAAGAGTCCACCCTAATTAGGGTTAAATTTTTCAAATTTTTTCCCTCATTGGTGTGAAATGATTGTACAATTTTGTCCCTCATTGGCGTGGAATGCATTGTCCCCTACTGACCGAAACCCTAGTTTCAAAAACCAACGTATACGGAGGTCACTAGGAAATGGACAAGAGGGAGAGGCCCCCATTAGCTAAAATCACATGTCATGAATCCAACGTAATCGCTAGTGCATTGATCGGAGGACCAAGCATCGATCTATGGTGAGCTGCAGCTCACCTACAAATACTGTTCAGGGACACTTGGTGGACTTGTGCCCGGTGGGCAAAAAATGTCATGGAGCCGCAATTCTAAATTCAGTCAACTCCTTCTAGTCTATTTGGGTAGGGGAAATATGGCAATACCAACCAAAACCCCACCATCTGTGGATTTCCAAGTTTGGCCCTCGTTGGTGTGAAATGGATTGTCCCCTACTCAGCCAAACCCTAGTTTCAGAAACCACCATATACGGAGGTCACCAGGAAATGGACAGGAAGGAGAGGGGCTCCCTAGCTAAAATCCCACATCAGGAATCCAACGGAATTGATTATTCATCGATTGGAGGCCTGAGCATCGATCTATGGTGAGTTGTAGGTCACCTCCAGATATAGTTCAGGGACACTTGGTGGACTTGTTCTCGGTGCGCAAAAAACATCACGAAGACGCAATTTTGAATTCTGTCAACTCCTACTAGCGTGTTTGGGAAGGGTAAATATGGAAATGCCAACCAAAACCCCAACGTCTATGGTTTTCCAAGTTTGGCCCTCATTGGCATGCAATTCATTATCCCCTACTGAGCAAAACCCTAGTTTCAGAAACCATCGTATATAGAGGTCACTGGGTAATGGACACAATGGAGAGGAACCCCCTAGCTAAAATGACACGTCACAAATTCAACGAAATATATGGTGCATTGATCGGAGTTCCGAGCATTGATCTATGGCGAGTTGCAGGTCACCTCTAGATATCGTTCACAGACACTTCGTGGACTTGTGCCTAGTGCACAAAAAATGTCACAGAGTCGCAATTTTGAATTTTGTCAACTCCAGCTAGCATGTTTGGACATGGGAAATATGGAAATTCCAACCACATTCCCACCGTTCGTGGTTTTTCAAGTATGGCCCTCGTTGGCATAAAATGCATTGTCCCCTACTGAGTGAAACCCTAGTTTTAGAAACCACCATATAAAGAGGTCATCGAGAAATGGACAGGAGGGAGAGGGCCCCCTCTCACTAAAATCCAACATCATGAATCCAAGGGAATCAATGGTGTGTCAATCGGAAGCTAGAGCATCAATCTATGGCATGTTTTGGGTCACCATGAGATACCATTCAGGGACACTTGGTGGAATTGTGTCCGGTGTGCAAAAAACATCACAGAAACGCAATTTTCAATTCAGTCAACTCCTACTAGCATTTTTGGGCAGGGGAAATATGGAAATTCCAACTGCAACCCCACCATCCGTGGCTTTCCAAGTTTGGCCCTTGTTGGTGTGAAATGGATTGTCCCCTACTAACCGATACCCTAGGTTTAGAAACCAATGTATATGGAGGTCACCAGGAAATGGATAGGAAGGAGAGGCCCCCCCCCTAGCTGAAATCCCATGTCAAAAATCCAACGGAATTGACAATGCATCGATTGGAGGCCCGAGCATCGATCTATGGTGAGATGCAGGTCACCTACATATATCGTTCATAGAAACTTGGTGGACTTGTGCCCAGTGTGCAAAAAATTTCACGTAACCACAATTTTGAATTTCGTCAACTCTTGCTATCATTTTCAGGAAAGGTAAATATGAAAAATCCAACCGCAACCGCACCATCCATGGCTTTCCAAGTTTGGAACTCATTGGCGTGAAATGCATTGTCCCCTACTTAGAGAAACCCTAGTTTAAGAGACCACCATATACGGAGGTCATCGAGAAATGGATAGGTGGGAGAGGCCTACCCTAGATAAAATACCATGTCATGAATCCAATGAAATGGACGGTTCGTAGATCGGAGGCATGAGCATAGATCTATGGCAAGTTGCAGGTCACCTCCAGATACTGTTCAGGGACATTTGGTGGACTTATGCCTGGTGCACAAAAAATGTCATGGAGCTGCAATTTTGAATTTCATCATCTCATTTTGGTATATTTGGGTAGGGGAAATATGGAAACACCAACTACAACCCCATCGTCTATGGATTTCCAAGTTTGGCCCTCATTGGCATGAAATGCATTGTCCCCTACTGATCGAAACCCTGGTTTCAGAATCCACTATATACGGAGGTCACCAGAAAATGGACAGGTGGGAGAGGGGCCCCCCTAGCTAAAATCCCACATCATGATCTAACGAAATTGATGGTTCATTGATCGGAGTCTTGAGCGTCGATCTATGGCAAGTTGCAGGTCACCTCCAGATATCGTTCATGGACATTCAGTGGACTTGTGCCCAGTTCACAAAAAACGTCATGGAGCCGCAATTTTGAGTCCCATAAAATCATGCTAGCATGTTTGGGAAGGGTAAATATGGAAATGCCAACCACAAACCCACCATCCGTGGATTTCCAAGTTTGTCCCTTGTTGGCGTGAAATACATTGTGCCCTACTGAGTGAAACCCTAGTTTCGGAAACCATCGTATACGGAGGTCACCAAGAAATGGATAGGAGGGAGAGGCCCCCCTAGCTAAAATACCACATCATGAATCCAGTGAGATCAACATTTTGTTGATCAGAGGCCTGATCATTGATCTATGGTGAGCTACAGGTCACCTCCAAACACCGTTCACTGACACTTGGTGGAATTGTGCCTAGTGCACAAAAAAACTTCATGGAGTCCCAATTTTGAATTTCGTCAACTTCTGCTAGCATGTTTGGGCGTGGGAAATATGGAAACTCCAACCACATCCCCACCATCCATTGTTATATTTTTATCATTAAGCTGGAAATACACTAGGATCTTTAACTAAGAGAATAAAAAGCACAACAATCAAACACAAGATACAATTAACACAGTGTTTATCCTCGGGGAAACAATAAATGGTGAAAACTCCGCAACTTCCTTAGAGATAGAGTCAACACCAAAAGTAAAGCCCCAAAGCAGTAAGGTGATCTCCCAACAACAGTAACCTCTTTCTGTCTAGCCCCAGTGTCTTCTCCTTCCTCAACTATGCACTACACTTGAGTGTGTATGAGATGTGCGATAAATAGAGAGGTTAGCTCTCTATTTATACTAATTCCCGACTTTTCTAAACCCTACTAGGGATGACCTCTCTAGGAGAGTCTAATAACCATAGTGCCTCGAAACTGCAGGGATTTTAACCCTTAGCCAATAGGAGGGTTACCCACAATGACTTGACATGACTTGTTTACATTATAGAACTTCCCGATAGGAACAATGGGGGATGACATGACTCAAGTACATCCCAAAATAAACATCGGGTTACAATACATAAGAAATACAAGTGAAATACATTCCAAAGTTACATATACATAAACACTCCCTCTTAACTAGGAAGGTATTCTTTTGACACAATTTTTAGCACAAGTCTTCTTCTCTGTATCATCTAGATCATCATCGAGTCCTCATCATCTTCAAGTCATCTTCATCTTCAAGTCATCCTTATCTTCAATTCATATTCATCATCGGATCTAGATCATCACTTGATCTGGATCATCACTGGAGATCATCACTGGATCTGGATCATCAGTGTTGGATCATCATCATTGAATCATCACGGATGCTATCTCTTGATTCTTCTCGTCACAGGAAGTTCTACAGATCCAACCCTTTTTCATGCTGGATGTACATCTATAGAGCCAATCTCTTTTCATTCTAGATTTATCATCACACAGAGATAGTACTTTTTCATACTATATGTGGCATCCACCCAGAGCTAGTCCTTTTTCATACTAGATGAGTCTTCACAGAGCCAGTCCTTTTTCATACTGGATGTGGGATCCACCTAGAGCTAGTCCTTTTTCATACTAGATGCGTCTTCACAGAGCTAGTCCTTTTTCATACTGGGTGTGGCATCCACACAGAGCTAGTCCTTTTTCATACTAGATGAGTCTTCGTAGATCCATTCCTTTTTCATACTGGATGTGGGCGCCACCTAGAGTTAGTCCTTTTTCATACTAGATGAGCCTTCACAAAGCCAGTCCTTTTTCATACTAGGTGTGGCATCCACATAGAGCTAGTCCTTTTTCATACTAGATGTGTCTTCACAAAGCCATCCCTTTTTCATGCTGGATGTGGAATCCACATGTATAGCTAACAATGGAAGGAACCAATCCTCTCACCATGTCACAGCTCTTACATCCGACCATGGAAGGAACCAATCCTCTCACCACATCAGAAGGGAAAAACACTTATATCTAACCATGGAAGGAACCAATCCTCTCACCATGTCAGAAGGGCACATCACTTACATCTGACCATGGAAGGAACCAATCCTCTCACCATGTCAGAAGGGAATAGTATTTATATCTGACCATGGAAGGAACCAATCCTCTCACCATGTCAGAAGGGCTCAGCACGGACACATCACTTCCTCTTAGGAGGAATCTTGATCTGGAGGACACCAAGATTCTCCTTGAAGTACTCAAACTTCACCCTAGCCAATGGCTTAGTCAACACATCAGCTATCTATTCATCCCTTGCAAGATACTAGAGCTTCACTGCTCCTCTCTATACCATATCCCTGATATAGTGATACTTGATCTTGATATGCTTCGACTTGTCATGGAACACTAGGTTCTCTGAGAACTTCACACAACTCTGGTTGTCACAGTATATACAAGTAGCATCTAACTGGAGATCAAATAAATCAAACAGTAGCTTCCTGAGCCATACTACCTAACAACTAGATGAACATGCTGCGACATATTCTGCTTCAGCTGTACTCTGTGCCACACAGGATTTCTTCCTGCTACACCAAGAGATCACACCTGATCCCAAACTGAAGAAACACCCCAAAGTGCTCTTCCTATCAATGGCATTGCCTGCCCAATATGAATCAACATAACCCTCCAGGTCAATCCTCTGATCAGTCTTATACTTGAGCCCATAATCAACTGTACCCTTTAGGTACCTCAGAATATGCTTTGCAGCAATCAAGTGAACATGTCTCGGATTTGTCAAGAATTGGCTCAAGGTGTTCACAGCAAAGCAAATATTTGGTCTCGTGTTCATCAGGTACATCAAGGACCTAATCATCTGATGATACATTGTGGCATCAACCGACTCTGATGAAGAATCACTCAATAGCTTCAGGTTCGATGCCATAGGTGTGGTTAAGGCCTTGCATTCCATCATCCCAAATCCCTTTAGGATCTCTACTGTATACTTCCCTTGTCCAAGGAAGATTCCATCTGCATTCTGCCACACCTCCATACCTATAAAATAATGCATCATACCCAAGTCCTTCATTTCGAACTCGGCAGCAAGATTCCTATTCGTATCCGCAATCAGCCCATCCATACCTATGATAAACAGATCATCTAAATATAGTAGGAGCATCACTGGGTTTCCATCTTCAACCTTGTATTAAAGGTTGGAATCTGCTTTACTCTTGGTAAATCCCAAACTAGATAGGAAGCTATCAATTATGTCATACCATGTCTTGGGTGCCTGTTTCAAGCTGTACAAGGATTTCTTCAATCTACACACATGAGACTCCCTGTCATGTGTCTCAAAACTGAGTGGTTGCTCCACATACACTTCCTCTTCCACTACACCATTCAAGAGAGCAGTCTTGACATCCATTTGGTGTATGTTCCATTTCATCACTGCAGCCAGAGTAAGTACCAATCTGATGGAAACAACAAGCAGCAAATCTTTCTTGATATTTCTCTATGCTACTGTTTGCAGCATTCTTAATCTTGTAGATCCATTTGGAAGTTACGACAGACTTCCCTTCTAGTATTGGGACTACATCCCAAACATCATTCTTCATGATCGACTAATACTCTTCAATCATAGCATCCTTCCATTCTTTTCGTTCTGCCGCTTCTTCATAGTTGGAAGGTTCTTTATCGATGAAATCACATAACATGGCTACATATCTAGAGCAGGATCTGGTCCTCTTTCTTTCTCTGTGATTCCCTTCTGGAGCCCCATATCTTTCTGCACCTTGGATAGCTTCTCGTACCCAATCAGGTTTCCTCTTATGAGGATTCTTCTCCTGAGGTGGATATACAGGTTCTTGTGGTTCTTCAAATTCTCGATCTTCTTCTTGAGTTTCTTCTTTCATGGTTGTATCATGAGTTCTGGGTGCTTCTGCTTCTTCAGGTTCTTCAACAGGTCTCTTTCTGGATTTGTTGTAAGCTGAGTCTTCATCACATGTTACATCCCTGCTGATTTCAATCTTTTTGAATCCTGGGAAGTATATTCTGTAATCCTTTGATCTTTCAGGGTATCCCACAAATATACCCTTCTTTCCTGAAGGATCTAATTTTGTTCTCTTCTCTTTTGGAATGTGTATGTACACAAGATAGCCAAATATTCTAAGATGGCTGACTTCTAGTTTCTTGCCGAAGAATACTTCTTCAGGAGTCATGTTCTTGAGTACTCTGTGTGGAGTATGGTTCTGTACATACACAACTGTTCTGGTTGCTTCTACCCATAGATGCATAGGAATATCTTGATCATGAAGCATTGCTCTTGCAGCTTCCATGATATTTCTATTCTTCCTTTCTACAATCCCAATCTGTTGCGGATTATATGGGGTGGACAACTCCCTCTTAATCCCTGAGTCTTTTCATAACTCTTTGAATTCATTTGAAGTGAATTCTCTGCCATTATCTGCTCAAAAATTCTTGATCTTCTTTTCAGTGTGGTTCTCGATCAAGGCTTTGAATTCCTTCAACTTGCTGAATAATTCATCTTTGTTCTTCATGAAGTAAATCCATGTCTTCCTAGAAAAGTCATCAATAAAATAAACACAGTACACATACCCGCTTAGTGAGCTTGATGACATTGGTCTGCATACATTAGAGTGGATGATTTCCAAGATTCCTTTTGATTTTCTTTCACTACTTGGAAATGTCTTCTGTTTGCTCTTTCCTTTCGCACATCCTTTGCAGACCCATTCATGTTTTTCTTGAATTTCTAGAAGACCTTCAACAGCTTTGCTTGCAAGTGGTATTGCTTTGTAATGCACATGTGCAAGCCTTCTATGCCAAAGTTCATTTGGTTCTACTGAGTCATGAACCAAAGCTTGTTTTGGTTGGCCCTTCAATTTGCATAGACCTCCTTCTTGTTCCCCAATCACTATTGAATCGTCAAAAGTATTTCCCTTTGGCCACATAAGAACTTGGCCATCTACAAAAGCAACCCTGATTCCTTTTGCATCCAATCCAAATATGGAGAGGAGGTTCTTCTTTAGTCCTGGAACAAATAATACATTCTTCATCTTCATAGAATTTCCAAAGTCTATTTTATAGGAGGATTCACCACTACCTTTTATTGGATACTGGTAGTCATCCCCAAGTTTCACCTTGTGAGGTGACTCATGTTCAGTTAGTTTCACAAATGATTCTTTGAATCTCATCATATGCTTGGAAGCACTCTTATCTATGAGCCAATCATTGCTTCCATGTGAAACAGTTCCGGTGAGAGCAGAGATCAGTACATATTATTCATCACTTGAAGGATCACTTTATTGTTTGATTCTCTTTGTGGAAGGTTCATCATCCTCTGCAGCATGAGCATGATGTCTTCTCTTGTTTCCCTTCTTCTTCTTTGAATTCCATTTGTTAGGGAAGAATTTGGATATGTGATCTTTCTCATCACATGTGTAACATATAACAGTAGCCCAATATCTTCTAGAGTGATGAGGCTTACCTTTCAAGTGATGATGGTCCCTTTTGGTTTTCTTGGAGTGGGTCGTGGGAGCTTGATCTTCACTTCCCATAGTTTCTTCTCGAGCTGCTATCTGAGCTTCTTCTTGAGATTATTCTTCCCATAGTCTGCTGAACTTGACTAACTTCTTTTTGGCACAGATCCCTTGAATGAAAGAGTCCCATGATCTAGGGAGACAATTCAAGGTGGTCATCACAATCTATGCATTTTCCACTTCTTCATCTAGTGCTTCCAGTTGTTCCTTGATCTGAGATACCTTGTAAAGTAAGACTGGATGGTCTTAGCATTCTGGATCTTTACATTCTTCAGTTGGTTTCTCAGATTCATCTTCTGATTTATGTTCTTTCCTTCAAACAATTTGGTTAGGGCATCAAACATAGCTTTAGGTGTCTTTAGGGAGGGAACTTGTGGTATGAGGAGATCCTTGATAGAATCAGCAATGATTCTCTTTTCCATAACCAAATTATTCTTGTGTAAGGCCTTATCATCATCTCCCTCTGGAACTGGAACATTCTCACGATATAGGAGTCCAAATCATTTTCTTCCAGGCTCGGAAGTTATCAGCTCCCTCAAGCTTTTCATCAAGCTTGGTATGATGATACATCTTAAACTGAGAACCTCAAATGGAAATACAAAATATTTAGATCTTACCAGGTTAGGATGTCGGATATGGATTTGGAGCTGAAATCCTACAGTGCTGGTTCAGTAGCAGATTAGGTTTTTGCTTTACCGGAGTTCTGTCCGACCAAATGCTTTGAATTTGATCCCTAACTTTGATTTTGGGAGGAGATCAATCCAGGCATGGGCTCACTGAAAAATTCCTCTTCTATGAAAAGCCCTAATTTCCAACAGCACTATCAGGTCCAAAATTGAAAAACCTCAGAACTGGATTCTGCTTCAATAGAAAGATGTGCCCTAGGGAGGAGAGTTATTCCAACCTTCTTTTGCTGAAAATCAGTGGAGAGAGATCGACAAAGTAGGAATCTCTAGTTGCTGTAGTTTCACAGTGTCTTCTTCTCAGGTTATCTCTGATACCATGTTATATTTTTATCATTAAGCTAGCAATACATTAGGATCTTTATATGAGAGAATAACAAGCACAACAATCAAACACAAGAGGCAATGAACACAATGTTTATCCTCATGGAAACCATAAATGGTGAAAACCTTGCAACTTCCTCAGAGATAGAATCAACACCAAAATTAAAGCCCCAAAACAGTAGGGTGATCTCCTGATAGCAGTAACCTCTTTCTATCTAGCCCTAGTGTCTTCTCCTTCCTTAACTATGCACTACACTTGAGTGTGTATGAGATGTGTGATAAATAGAGAGGCCATCTCTCTATTTATACTAATTCCTGACTTGACTAAACCCTACTAGGGCTGAACTCTATAGGAGAGTCTAATAACCCTAGTGCCCCGAAATTATGGGGACTTTAACCCTTAGCCAATAGGAGGGTTATCCACAATGACTTGACATGACTTGTTTACATTATAGAACTTATCGATAGGAACATCGGGGCATGACATGACTCAAGTACATCCTGGATAAACATCGAGTTACAATACATAATAAATACAAGTGAAATACATTCTGAAGTTACATATACATCAACATCCATGGTTTTCCAAGTTTGGTTCTCATTGGCGTGAAATGGATTGTCCCCTAATGAGAAAAAACCTAGTTTCAAAAACAACCATACACGGAGGTCACCAGGTAATGGACAGGTAGGGGAGGGCCCCCCTAGCTAATATCCCACGCCACGAATCCAACGGAATAAACCGTTCATCGATCGCAGTCCCGAGAATTGATCTATGGAAAGTTGTAGGTCACCTGCAGATACCGTTCAAGGACACTTGGTGGACTTGTGCCCGGTGCACAAAAAACGTCACGAAGCCACAATTTTGAATTTTGTCAACTCCTGCTAGCATGTTTGGATAAGGGGAATAATGGCAATGCCAACTGCAACCCCATCATCCGTGGCTTTCCAAGTTTGGCCCTCATTGGAATTAAATGCTTCCTATCTAATGTAAATGTAAAATTAAGTTATGTGGTCCCACATGTTAGTGAAGCCCCACTTGTAAAGTGAGAGTCATGTTATTCATTTGTAAGACACTTGATGTCTTGTATTTTTCCTCTTTGAGTTGCAGGGTTAGGAGAAAGAAACTCTTATTTTAGGGTTTTCTCATGAGCTTGTGTATTAGGGTTTCCTCATGAGCTTGTGTGTTAGGGTTTGTTCAGGGTTTCATTGTACTTGTTTTCTAAACATAATTCTTCTAAGATAGGTTTCTAGGTTTTATTCCCCATGGGGGTTTCCCAGGATAAAATAAGTGTCTCTAGTGCATTGTTATTCTTAACTAGATCCTACATGTTAAATTATTTATGTAAATGTTTTATCGTTACCTTTATGAATTGAACTAATGGTTATAATAAAAAAATTAACATGGTATAGGAGGTGAGTTTTCAAGAAGGAAATTAAACGAGCTTTAAAACATAAAGTGATCATTGCGACATCTTGTTTCCATCATCCTAGTTTTATATATCAGCTGAAAACATTGTGTTGAGGCCTGGAAATTCGCAGGCGGCAACATCAAGGGATTCTCCCCAATCAATGTTCCCAACTAGCTCGTGACTGTTTGGTGTAGGGAATCCGTCCAGTTTGTGGTCCGGCTACCGTAGGTCAAGTAACAAAACTAAAAGGGTTTACTGGTTGCGGCCTGGTCCACCGTATATATTTTTGTATTTTTTGACTTAAGGTATGATATGCACGTGCCTAATTAACAATGCAGGGTGATAAAGGATGCAAAGAGTAGTCACAAAGTGATGTGTAGGTTCTTACCTCTCGTCTTAGAACTCACAAGCATCTAAATCACATACACAGTAATAAAGTAAAACTAACTAACTACCTATCCCCGGGGAGCCAAATTGTAACTTATTTATGAGTAATTTATATTGTACATGCATTATACATAGAAACTACAGATAGCTGATATTCCTTCCCACAACGCATGAACTATTAAAGATATTTAAACAATCAGATAGCCAACTGCTTATGAACAACATTCATTACTCATGGTGGTAATTTCACAGAATAAACTATAAATCATTCAAACAAGAACATAAGCCCTAAGAGTTAGAACGATCTCACAGTTAATGGACCAAAAGATGGAAAAATGAAATAGTTCATCTTTCACCAATCCATAGCATAACATTTGAATGCTCCACCAAACTTTCTCCGAAAAGCAAACAATAATTCTTTATTGCAAAAAAAAAGTAGTTCTTCTTACAATATCTCTTTTCTTGTCTAACTGGGAAAAAGCCCTTTGTTCTTCTAAGTCATCTATATTTATACAAAAAGAATAGGACTGTTGGGATGCCCACAAATAACCCTTGGGCTTCCCCAACTCTTCGCCTCCCAAAATTTCCCTTTCATCAAGTGTTTACAAAATTGTTACATATTACAAAAGTGAATAATCGTTCACGAGGAAGGCCCTGCTTGAGCATTTAGAAATTTCTTCAAAGATAAAGCCTCTGAGGCGATGCCTTCAAACTCAGAAGGTTCCAAAAAATGAATGTTTATCTCGAATTTCACAGCCTTGTTTTTTATGGCTTCAATTATCTAGTCATCGAGAGCTTTAATGTGCTGTATTTTCCTTTCCTCTTCTTGGTGCCTCTTCTACAAAATTTCCACAAACAAGTTGTGGTTCGAAAAAGCATCTAGCCTCTGCTCAGCTTCTACTTGGCACTGGTTATAGGTAATCAGGAGCCTTCTGAAGAATTCTGTACATTCCCCTTTCATCTTTCTAACAGCCTTTTTGAATTCCTCAGCTATCTTAATAGCAAACTCCAGTAAGTCGTAATCTCGCTTGAGGGCCTGTCGATCTTTCGAGGGAAGCTCTGCAGGAGCTTCTTCATTGTTCTATAGCCTCGCTATTCTTGCTGTCAAGACTTCCAGGATGTCCTGAGATCTATCAACAAAATATGAGGAGGTCTCAAAAATATCCTCCAACCGACCATCTATTTGCAAAACCTTGCATCTTTCATCTTCTATGGTCGTCTGCAGTTGAAGCATCTTGGATTTTTGTGCCAGCACATGTTCCTTGAAAGGTTTGAGATTAACATGTTGTTCTTTAGCTTCCTCCAAGGCTGTTTTCAGAGAGGTAATCTTCTCTTGAATTTTTTCCTCTTGTTCCTGAGATTGCCTCTCATTCGCCTCCAAGGTGTTCTTTTGCAGCTCTAGATCCTCTATCTTCCCTAGTAGTTATTCCTTCTCCGCCCTTAACTCTTGATATTATTGTTGTATTTTCTCCAGACACTCTTGTGCAGTCTCCATAGATCTCCTTTTTGCTTGGAGAACCTACAAATCAGCCTTTGAAGACTTCATCTCTTTTTGCATGTCTTCATATTTTCTATTCAACTTTTTGTTTTCTTCTCTTTCCTTTCTTAGTGTGTCTTTCAGTTGAGAAGAAAACTTCTTAGATTGCTCCAGATCTGTCATTATTTTGTTTACATTGTCCTCCGAAGCGTGGATCAATGCATCCCCTACTCTAATAGTGAATATGGGATCTCGGCCTGTTCCGTATACAATGGTCGTATCAATTATCATCTTCCCGGCTAGACCTCCTGTTTCAACCTTCTTTTCAGTTCTTTTCACTATCCTTTTTCTTTCCTTGTCATAGAAGATAGTATTAAAATCAGGGACTTCTTCCCCTATCTTCTATTCAAAGGGGACCAGTCTAAGTGTGGGGGCCATAGACTATCCAGGTGTGGTGACAACAGGTACTTCTGGGTCCTGAACATTGGGGTTCTCCACGTCCTGGGTCTGAATGTCAGCTATGTCAGAGGCTCACTAATTTGTCGCTATCTGGGTCGGCTTCATCCTCTCTGCCTCCTGTTTCTAAAGCTCCTCATCTAGATTCCTTTTTCTTTATTCTTCTTCAATTCTGGCATCTTCTTCTACTTTTCTGGATGCCTCTTGTGCAGCTCTTCTTTTATCTTCCTCTTCTCCCTTCAGCCACCCTTCAGCTTCTTGGGATAACCTTTGGGATTCTTCGTTTCTTTTCCTAGCTTCCTCATCGGCCTTTGCTTTCTCATCCTGCCGCTTTCCACCCTTGGTAGTGATCTTCTTTTTGAACCTTCTCCTCAAGGCTGTCATGTTCAATGCACTGCAAAAGATGGACTCTTCTCTGTCCCAATGGTGAGTGTATTCAAAATGGACGTTGGCCTCTTTGCAGTGTTCAACAACCTTGTTGTGGGAGTCATTCCTGTGGAAGGTAATTTCACCAAAATGAAACTTTTCCAATTCCTCCACAAATTCATCTGCTTTCTTTACTCTGGTAAACTTATAATTCCCCAACCTAAAAGGCAAAGGGGGATAGGCAGCCTTCTTATGTTCAAATAAAAAGCTTCCTATGCCATCTAGGAAGACTTGCCTAACTACCTCTTTATGAATTATATAATCTGTGGCATATTTGGGCAGTAGGGAGGGTGCTCTAGAGCCTCCAAACATTCTGAAATAGAGCCCATCCTTCAATAATCAATTACCTGCAATGCCTCTTCTGACATGTAGTCACATTCTTTAAGGAAAATAAGAGTATATAATGGCATGATAAAATGTTCACAGACCTCCCTGTAGTGACTGTGGTACTTGTGAGCCCACAGTGGCTTGTATGTGGAGTAAACAAGTATCCTTTCCCTGTCCCAGATGCACCTTAGGCCGGGGAAAGGTTGATTGCATAGTATGCAATCAATGAGTATGGAGCTCATGTAAAATTCTGACCTCTTTTGGGACACTCCTCCCGAAGCTGAGGCCATACAGTGAAAGACTATTTGACACTATGTTGGCCCAGTTGAAAATGGTCCCTTATGTCACGACATAAAAAAATAATCGGCATCCACTCCAATTTGAAGCTTTTTCCATGAGCTCTCCCAAAAATTCTATTGAGCATTAAGGCGATGAACCTGTAAGGGCTTCTCAAGCTCGCGGTATCATATTCTCCCATCATCCTGGTTCTAAAGTTTCTTCCATGAATCAGCATTCTCTTGAGGGTCTCGACGAGGTCCATTCTAATTTTTCTCAGCCAATCTTCAGTTAAAAATATTTGTGCTTCTGGCAGGTGGTAGGCCAGGGCTACATATCCCGGGCTGTAGGAAGCATAGCCTTGTTTGTCAACATTCTCAAGAATCATGGTGGTTACATATACCCTGGGAAGAACCCACCCAATTACTTCAAAGCATGGAAAGAGCTCTGGTCTTGTAGCAATCTTCATCAGTGAAGACCTTTCTATATTGGCATATATGCCTTCTTCCTCAAAACCTATATCAGGTACCTCTCAGCGAGTGTGTTGAAATATTGTAACTTCAAAGAATATTCTATATGTATCTTTTTGTGGCCCTCTATGGTCCTACCGGGAGAACCACTTGTATTACATTGTGCCCTGATGCTCCTAATCAGAAGAACTAATAAGACTCATGAGGTAGTCCCCTCTATTTGTAAAGGTGGGTCATCAGCACCCCAGTGTGGTAACTCGAGCCTACATGAATTAAATCGAGCCTACATGTCAAATGAGTTAACTTAAGTAAATGGATGAATATAAATAGAGGTGTAGTGCTCCTCATTTGAGACACACACACTCTCACTTGTGTAGCACATTAGTGGAGAAGAGAAGTAGCTGGAGAAGGAGGAGGATCAGGCTTTGATCTCCTTGTTGGTTTTATCCTTTATCCTTTTGGGACATCTATATTGAGGAATATTTTGCTGAGTTTTTCCCTTTAGGGTTTTCCAAGGATAAATCTTTGTGTTCCTTTTTTATGGTTGTGCTTGGCTATCTTTCAGTGATCCTGTTTATATGCTTTTGTTATGAAAATGAAATGAAATACTGATGTCCTAGCTAAGCATATGGAAATTTAACATGGTATCAGAGCTAACCTGAGAAGAAGACATTATGCAGCTACAGAAGCTAGGGTTTCTTACTTTTTGGATTTCTCTCTACAATCCATCAGCAAAATTGTGCTAGGATGACCCTCCATTGAAGGGCGCATCTTTTTGTCGAAGCGGAATTCGATTATGAGCATTTTCAGTTTTCGATGCGGAAATTAGGGCTTTCTACAGAAGAGGAATATTTTAGTGATACCAGCATAGGATTTTTCTCCTCATCAAAACCGAAGTTTATATACCTGGATCAAGAAATTTGTTTGGGTGAAACTCTGGGAAAGTCAAACCCTAGTTTGACCCCTAGCTAGAAAAACCCCAAGTACTAAAATGGCTAAGTTTTGGTACATTCTCTATATCCTGAGATTGGTGATGGCTCAGGGAATGAAAATTGTAGGAGACAAATATAAAATCTTTATGTACACTGTGTCCAAATTTCAGCCTCATATTCGCTATATTCGGGGAGCTATTATCCCTCCAAGTTAGGGTTCTAGCCTCTTCTAGAATTCATCCCTAAACAGGACACCTGGGGAGAAATGCAATATGTTGGGCTACAGAGGTCCAAATGGAATTCATGAATATTTCCTGGAAATTTAATGGAATTTAATTTTAGTGTTCCAAATATCGGACTCAGAAGATGAACCAGTGACACGTGGAATTCCGTACAAATTCGTTGTTCTGAACAGTCCTGTAATAGGTCACCTTGGGAAAAGGATCATAAATCCCAAATGGTAATACAAAATATAATAAAACCTATGGTGCTGGATCAGGGACATGTGAGGTTACCTTGATACTAAATTTCAGACACCGAGGATCAGTAATTTCGGAGATATCACAGAAACAGTAATAGGCATTTCTGCAGAAGAAAATGGAAATCTAGGGCTTCCTGTTCCGGGAGCTTCCCTCCACTGTTTTTAGAAAAGGAGTACATTGGAAAGCTCCATTTGAAGAGATCTATCTGTCTATCTAATCAGATATGAATGGTTCCAATTTTTGAAAATTAGGGTTGCTGTGACAAACCCTAGATCAGCGAGCTTCAGAACCAAGACGGACACCTCAAATCGGTAAGATCTAATCCTTTGCTATTTTCATTTGAGGTTCTCATTTCAAAGTGATCTATCACATCAGCTTGATGATAAGCTTGGTGAAGTTGAAAAATTCCAAGCCTAGAATTATATGATCTCTCTGAAGAAAATGGTTTGGACACCTACATAAGTATAGAGGTTCTAGTTCCAGAGGGAGATGAGGCTAGAAGCCTTACACAAGAAGAACTTGGTCAAGGCCAAGAAGATCATTGCTGATTCAGTCATGAATCAACTTGTACCATAAGTGTCTCCCCAAAGAGACCGAAGATGTTTGATTCCTTGACCAAGCTATTTGAAGATAAGAACTTAAATCAAAAGATGGCTTTGAGAAAACAGTTGAAGAATGTGAAGATCCAGAATGCAGAACAACTTGAATGTGGTGATAGCCACCTTGAATGGCCTCCCAGGATCATGGGATTCATTCATGCAAAGAATGTGTGCCAGAAGGAAGTAATTACTTTCAACAGACTTTGGGAAGAAGAAGAAGCTCGTCTCATAAGAAGAGAAGAATAAAGATGGAAGCAATTGAAGATCAAGCTCTCACCATTCAAAGAAGATCCCTCAAGCGATGAGGAATATGAAGAACTCAATTATTAAAGAACCTCTTATCCATCTTATCATCTGGATAAGAAATGATGATTTCATGAATGAAGAAGATGATGAAGCAGAATGATCAAGAAGGAGTCTACCCACAAAACAAACAAAAGATAAGTATTCAATTGTCATTTTATTGTTTTATTATGCATTTGATTATATTAAGTTGATGTGTTATGCATGATATATTGTTTGCATTAATGACTATATACTACTAATATGCATGTGATGGGTAAGTAGCTCATGGTGCTATACAACTCTCCATTGCTACTTATCAAACCTCTTTGCTGACATATTCGATTAGTGCACAATCTCAATAATGTCATGGTGGAGATGGAAGGCATCTAGAAAGTTTATGTGAGATATGGATGAATGTTGTATTGACTAAATAGTTGCATGATGCATAAGAATTTGTTGTTATGCATATGTTTTATGAAATAGTTCTAACCATGTAACTGGTGCATTTGAATTGTAGGAAAGGTCATGTACAACCTCCTACAAGAAAAGAAGGATGAGACTTGTTCCGAAGAACAAGTGATGACAATTCAAGATTCACTCCAATAAACATGAATCTGAAGCTCCCAGGGTCAAAGACACCATGACGGAAGAAAGAGCTTCAGAGAGTGGTAGATCCACCTTGAAGGATGAATACCACCATGGGTACAAGAGATAACTCAATATGAAGAAAAGAATGATATGAAAGAAGCTATGATCAAAGAATAACAGTTGATCATGGGGAATGATGTATACGATATGATGGAACAAGTATACAAAGTAAGGTTCATGATTCTCCCCAGAAAGAATAGACTATGACATGACATATTCTATTGACCAGCATTTATCAAGCATAGAACCACCTTTATAGAATGAAGAGGGAAGATGATAGTCCACTTCAAGGGGAGTGACTACAGAAAATTATATCTGATTTCGACATGGTACGACATGATGGATATCTTTGTGATGAATCAAGACTTTACCAAGAGTAAAGTGGGTTCCAACCTTCAAGGTTGAATGTAGAAGACTAGGATATGTTGATGACCTGAGAAGACAAACTCATAGAAGATGTTATGATACTAGAATGATGTTTGGGATATAGTACTCAAACCAGAAAGCAAGAATGTGGTATCTTCCAAATGGATTTGCAAGATAAGATATGTTGCTGATAGAAGTAAGGTAAGAGTTGTGGCTAGATGTTTCTATCAGAAAGAGGGAATTAATTCTGAAGAGACACTTACTCTAGGAAGGAAGGTACACTTCCTTCAAAACTATCATGGTAATTTCTTCCATGATGAAGTAAAGACAAGCCTTCCTTAATGGTATGATTGAGGAAGAGTTTTACATCGAATAGTCATGAGGATTTGAAGTTGAAGACAGATGGAATCAAGTATGCAAGTTGAAGAAGGACCTCTATGGCCTGAAGCAAGCTCCCAGAGCTTGGTATGGAAGAATAGATAGTTTCTTGATGAGCATGAGCTTTGCCAAGAGTAAAGTTGATCCTAACCTTTCCTATAAGGTTGTAGAAGATGTACCTATCATTCTATTACTATATGTGGATGACTTATTCTTGATAGGGAATGAGAAACAGATCATGGAAAGCAAGAAGAAACTAGAAGAAGAATTTGAGATGAAAGACCTTGGGTTAATGCATTATTTCCTAGGTCTGGAATTATGGCAAAGTTCAGAAGGAATATTTCTCAAACAGGGAAAGTATGTGGTAGAGATATTGAAGAGATTCAATATGTTCGAATGCAAAGTCATGGCCACACCCATGGACTCCAACCTGAAGTTGTTAGCTGATGACTCATTAGAGTTAGTGGATGTGACTCACTACAGACAGATCATTGAGTCATTAATGTACTTAACAAATACCAGACCAGACATTTGTTTTGTTGTGAACACCTTAAGTCAATATCTTGTTCAACCAAGATGGGTTTACCTAGTAGCTGCAAAACATGTGATGAGATATCTGAAAGGGACTATAGACTTTGGTCTATACTATGATGGTAGCCATGAGTATAGATTGTATGGCTACACAGATGCAGATTGGGCTGGAAGTATCTTAGACAGGAAAATCACATCAGGTAGATGCTTTTGTTTGAGGTCTGCTATAAGTTCATGGTTTAGCAGGAAACAGTCCAATGTTTCTCTTAGCACGGTTGAAGAAGAATACATAGCAAATTTCTCTAATAAGTTGTGAATCCATATGGATTCAGAAGCTGATATCAGGTCTCTTTGACCTGAATATGGACACTACAATGATTCTATGTGATAAACATAGTTGTGATGACAAAGAACCTTGTGCTCCGACGTAACACGTAGAAATCCGATATTTCTACATACAAGATAATATGCAGATGATGATACTGTAGATGAAGATGATGGTGATTTAGTATTTCTATACTGAATATAGATATGATGATGTTTCAGTATTCCCATACTAAAGATATAGACGATGATGATTTCAGTATTCCCATACTGAAGACATAGATGATATTGCAGTATTTACATACTGTAGATACAGATGATGGTGATTCAGTATTTCTATACTGAAGATATAGATGATGATGCTTTCAGTATTCACATACTAGAGATATAGATGGTGATAGTTAAGTATTCACATACTGAATATGTAGATGATTATGGTTTGGATGATGATGTACTAATGAAGCCTCTGCCTCGAGTAGAGTTCAAACACTTTCGAGACAAGCTTGGTGTGGTTCGAAAAGATCTTCCCCGAAAGGGGGAGTAGTGATGTTGCAGTGGGATTGTATCATCCCTGGGCACTTTCCCTAAAGTGATCCAGAGACCTCGGTCTTCAAGAATGAAGAGGGATTGTATCATCCCGGGACATCTATCCACAATAGATCTAGTGACCTTGGTCCTCGAGAACGTGGTGGGATTGTATCATCCCTGGGAACTTGCCCTAAAGTGATCCGGAGACCTCGGTCTTCGAGAATGAAGACGGATTGTATCATCCCAGGACATTTGTCCATAATAGATCCGGTGACCTCGGTCCTCGAGAATGTGGTAGGATTGCATCATCCTTGGACATAGTCCTAAAGTGATAGGGACTGATTCTCCCGTAATCAATCCGGTGGCTTCAGTCCTCGAGAATGTGGTAGGATTGCATCATCCTTCGACTTAGTCCTAAAGTGATAGGGACTGATTCTCCCATAATCAATCTGGTAACTTCGGTTGTCGAGAATGTGGTGGGATTGTATCATCCCTGGACTTTAAGTCCAAAAGTGATCCAAAGACTTTTTGTCTTTGCGTTGTGGATTGCAGGTTGTTGTTGCTGATGATGATGATGCACTGATCGAAAGATCAGAGTATGATGATGATGACGTACTGATCGAAAGATTAGAGTATGATGATGATGACATACTGATCAAAAGATCAGAGTATGATGATGATGACGTACTGATCTAAAAGATCAGAGTATGATGATGATGCATTATGATTATGATGTTTCTGATCGAAAGATCAGAGTATGATGATGATGTTTTTGATCGAAAGATCAGAGTATGTTGATGATGTTTCTGATCGAAAGATCAGAGTATGATGATGATTTTTCTATGTTGATGATGTTTCTGATTGAAAGATCAGAGTATGATGATAATATTTCTGATCGAAAGATCAGAATGTGATGATGATTATGATCGACAGATCAGAATATGATGATGATGATGTTGCTACTGATCGAAAGGGAAAAGTGTTGATGATGATATTGTTGATCGAGAGGTCAAAGTACTGAAGATGTTTCTACTGATCGAAAGGTCAAGGTGCTGAAGATGTTGTTTCTGATCGAAAAGTCAAAGTGCTGAATATGTTGCTGATCAAAAGGTCCAAGTGCTGAAGATGTCGTTGCTAATTGAAAGTTCAAAATGTTGAAGATGTTGCAGCTCAAAGACAGAAGATGTTGATGATGATGAAGACTGAAGATTGAGGATGAAGACTACATGATGTTGAAAAGCTTCCAATGATTTATAGATGTGTTTCCCTGTTGATGTTGATGATGTCCCCTATCTCTACTCTTGTTGTTTTTGATGTTGCTGTAGAATACCCTTCTCATTAAGGGGGAGTGTTGAAATATTGTAACTTCGAAGAATATTCTATATGTATCTTTTTGTGTCCCTCGATGGTCCTACTGGGAGAACCACTTGTATTACATTGTACCCCGATGCTCCTAATCAGAAGAACTAATAAGAGTCATGAGGTAGTCCCCTTTATTTGTAAAGGTGGGTCATCATCACCCCAGTGTGGTTACTTGAGCCTACAGGTGTAACTCGAGCCTACATGATTTAACTCGAGCCTACATGTCAAATGAGTTAACTTAAGTAAACGGATGAATATAAATAGAGGTGTAGTGCTCCTCATTTGAGACACACACTCTCTCACTTGTGTAGTGCATTAGTGGAGAAGAGAAGTAGCTGGAGAAGGAGGAGGATCAGGATTTGATCTCCTTGCTAGTTTTATCCTTTATCCTTTTGGGGCATCTATATTGAGGAATATTTTGCTGGGTTTTTCCCTTTAGGTTTTTCCCAGGATAAATCTTTGTGTTCCTTTTGTATGGTTGTGCTTTTCTATCTTTTAGTGATCCTATTTATATGCTTTTGTTATGAAAATGAAATGAAATATTGATGTCCTAGCTAAGCATATGGAAATTTAACAGTGTGATCAACCTGTAGATGTCTCCCCACTAAGACTCAGGCTCTACGCTAGTTATGCACTTGGTGTCCTCATAAATATATTCGGTCTTGGTGATGATTTCAACATCGGGATCCTCTTCGACCACAGGGGCCTTATTCTTTTGACGCTTAGACATTTTGAGTTCGGAGGAATCTTCCTGTCAGGTATAAAATTGTAATTGTTAGGCTATTTCCGGATAAATTGCAGAGATTGAGATAAAAATGTAAAATGTTTTACCTCATCTGTGTTTAACATGACAGAAATTAATTAAATGAAGAAAATATGTTCATGCAAATACTCCTATCTAACACTGAAAATGGCTTAATCAACAAAATTTGAGTGGGAAACAAAGTCTACGCTGTAATGAAATAACCTTGGGCTCTCTATGGGTGCCATGACTACTGCGCTATGTAGAACTACAGGGGCACCTATTCAAGTTACTCAACAGGGGAGCCTCAACAAAAACACTATCCATGTGCCATCTACTGTCCATCTAATGCTATGGGGTGCTATACTATCCCAGACCGGCTCGGGTTCGAATCCGACCATGAACCGGGTCGCTCAAAATAGTGAGGTAAAACACGGCCTTGGTTTGAGGATGTGGGCAACCTGAGTGGAGGAAACCAGTCCAACACTTCACAGGGGGGCCATGAAAAACCTTCCCGAATGGCCTATCATAAAATGGGGCAGATTGGTGCAGACAGTGTAATGACCGTCTGCACCAATTTCCCCAACCACCAAGTGCAGGGTCGAAAATCATAATGGCCGCTAAGGAAAACTACCCTGTGGGCCACAAAAACTTCCCCACTAATAGTTATGCTACATGCCTCCAGCATATATAAATGTAAATGACAGGGACAAAGGGAAAATGGTTGTGAAAACCCTAACCGTGGAACAATAATCAAAACGCTCAGTCGAACGAAACGGGATAATGCATAAAAGAGCCTACCTAGCACTGCTGCATGACTGGTGGGAGGAAGACTATTAAGCTTCCATGGTTGAGGCACCTAGGAACGAGGGTACACTGACAGCGGGGTCCTGGCGAGCTCGAGCGAAATGAAAGCACATGAAAACGACAGTGCACGATAGTCCAAAATAGCAATAGAATAATCAACATACTCGACCCCATATATATATATGGTCAACCATAAGCGGTGGGAGAAACATTGGACGGCGAGAACACAAGGATCGAAGGTCACAAGAACATCTCCTCCCGCAACGTCGGGTGGTACAACAACTAGGAGAACTGCCGAGACATCCAGGAGAAGCCAATAACGCATCGAACTCGCAAGACTAAACGTTGGAGCGATAGGAGGATAAGGAGCCACAATGATGGGATCATAAAGGACACCACATTCCGCAATAGGCCAAATCTAAATCGGAGAAAAAATCAACTTAATGACCGAAAAGAAAGCGCATGTTGCAGCCACAACGGCGGAAGCCCAAAACTTAAGGATCAATGAAAAAACAAAGCAGGGTTGAAAAATCAATCCAACTATCAGGGAACTTCATCATGTGCCATCCGCAACTGTAGAGAACATAGAAACAAAATGTTCCGATGTGAATCCAAAAGTCAGCCGATGAGACAAAATGCATCGGAGAAAATATCGAAGCTAGTTGCTTATTAATTCTCCGCAACGACGGGAGCGCAAGTAAATAAACTTCCGACTCAAACACTAAAAAATGCATTCAAAGGAAATGGTAAAATTAAACAAGTAGTGGATCATTTCTGGCATTAGGAAAAGTCTTTCTGAAGAATCATTAAACCAAATCAAAAACCACTATAAGCAAAAGGAGGGTCCCGAAATTTTTTGAATTTTTGGGAAAATGTTGCAGCTGCAACAATTGGCGACTACCTGGTGAACCCCAGATCTCTGAATTAACTTCTTCCCAGTAAAAGACTATTTAGCTCAAAAATTGAATTCTCCTAGATGCTCGTATTCCTAAGCTAGCTAATATCATGCATTTAAATCATTGAGAAGCAGTTCATTCTTTGGGTAGTGCAAACACTCAAAATATTTGCAAGTCTGAATAACACTTTTGAGGCCAAATAAGTGAGATTTATTTTACCCCTGTCTTTAGGTAGTTTCTAGCTTGGACACCACAAGATTGTAACATATGGTAAACAACACTATCCCTTTGTTCCTCATTCCCATGCCAATTGCACTTTTGTGCCATTTGAACTTTAGTTCTTTTGAGTCCTCCATCTTCCTTTCTTTCTGAATTTTATTTAGGCTCCTCTATCCATAGTGTCCTTTTGTGTGAGAGAAGAATTTACTTTTCATCTCACGGACGGAGAATAACTTTTGGCAATTTGAAATTCATGCTTTTGATACTTTGCTTTGATATGCATTGTTTCTTTAAGGAGTTTTGACTCTTGATAGCCTTTAGGCTTTTCTGAAATCATGGCATGGGATCATTTATATATAATACACTGTTTACCTAGCTTCCTTTCCATGGGTCCTTTGCTATCACTCCCTTGGACATTTTAGATGTGAAATGGATGGAGCCTCGAAATAGTATTCCAGACCTCTTAATTCTAAGTTATTTACCAGGAGTTAAGTAGGACTTCAATGAATGCATGGCCAATTAGGAACACTTCCCACTAGAAGATATTCGATTGGTTAAAGGCACAGTATTTTGCCCAAGATTTCAGTTAATTAAGAACCCTGATGTTTCCATTGCAACCAAAAAGTTTGCCTCTTTATTCAAAACCAAAATAACTGTCAACAAAGCTTTAAACCAAAAGAAAAACAGCATCAAAGCATTAGACCAAAATAAAACAGCATCAATTTATTTATGTACAAAACAAAAGGAAAGTTGTGTGCCCACCCTTAAAAGTTTTCAATCTAATGAGTGAAAGGGCTAGGCTGTAGCGTAGACCAAAAACCTATCCATGGTCTAATTGTACCATTTTTGAAATTGAAACCATGTCTACTAGTCTACAGTCATCCTTATCAGCCTGAGGAAGTTGAAGGAGCTCAGACCAATCGTCAATCATAGAACTGGCCTTTCCTGAGGTATGATTTCTTAGTTCAAACTCTGTTAGATAATTTCCCAGAACAGAATTAGCAGATTCATTTCCTTCCCCTAGCTTAGTGATAGTATGTTTCATGTAAGGTTCTCTCAAAATTTTAATATGATTTGGGGTACCCTTATGAGGTAACCATAAATGAGACCATTCTGAAGCAAAATAACCCTTTAGCCTAGCAGACTAATCTCGGTTCAGAATAAGCCCATGTCCATCCGATATGTCAGCCACCATAATGTCAATAAATTGACAAATCTTGTCATTTGCAGATAATCATATGAGAACATTCTTCATTTCTCCCACTACTTTGACATTTGTTCTGTCCAGTTGCACTACTTCCCAAGCTGTAGGCTTTGGTTTCCCATTAATATTTTTTCATACTTTAAGTGGCATAACATTTACCAATGATACAGAATCTACCAAGAAATTATGCACATTATGATTCAGCATTTCTAGAGTCAAAAGAAAAGGTGGGGTTTTAGCTTTTTCTTCCCAACTTGGTTCGATGTCTTCTTCCCCCGGTTGGTTTTTAGTGGGTATATCTTTTTTAGGTACTTCAGTTTTTTCAGTATTTTCTTTGTTAACATCTACTTGTCCTTCCATAATCTTGTCATTCCTGTCAATTTGTTCTGTTTCCTGGTTGACAGTAGTGACTTTGGGTGTTTTATCTTCAACATTGGCATTTATCTGTCTCTTGACATTCTTTTGCAACTTGTTAATCTTTCAAATTGTTGCATTGTCTTTAATCATCAGATCCATGTATTTTGTTGCTGCTGGTATGTTTTCAGGTTTAAGAATACTCTCTTCTCTATCGAAAAGTGAAACACCGTCCCATAAGAACATGGAATCATCATCTTGTTTCTCTATGATCTTGTTATTCTTTTCTTTTCCCTCGCTATCTTTGGTCAATATAGAGTCCAGCAACTGATTCATTACCAATGTCATTGAATTTAACCATTGAGGACAATTCTTTTCAGAATGAGATTGTTGGTGAAAAGTGCAGAAATTGTCCCCCCCTACCTCTGTTATATTCATTGATGCTGAATTTGGTGGAGGGATTTTCAATTGGCTGTTATCCTCCCTTTTTTGGTAGTAGGGTTTATAAGTTTTATGAACTTCCCTTTCTTTTTCCATGTCTATTATTCGGTTGGAGAGTTTTTGAATCATTTTTAGCATTCCCTCAAAATCATGTGATTGCTTTTCTTTAGGTTTAGATAGCAATAAGGCTCTTCTCTCGGCAGTTATTTCCTCAGGTAGCTTGGGATAGTCTTCTATACTTTCCTTTTCAGCCTCTACCCTTTCTACTTCTTCATAATTCTCTGCCAACATAGGTCGAGCCTTCATTTTGGCAAACATGGCCAGCTCAGGTCCTAGGGCTGAGGTATAATATTCAATTAGGACCTTGTCTGAGGGTCTGTCAGTTTCAGAAAAGTTCTTTAGGTAGGTTGAAAACCTTTCAGTGAAATGATGCACCTTCTCATCTTTTTCTCTTTTTAAAAAACCAATACCTTTCATTAGTGAGGCATGTGTCTTTTGGGCTGCATATTTACTTCTGAAAATTCTTTCAAAGGTATCCCAATCAAGGATAGAGTTTGCAGGAAAACTAAAATACCAGAATGCTGCTGCTCCTTTAAGGGTATGTGGGAATAATCTACAGACAACATCCTCATACTCCCCAGACCTTAACCCTTCTATTGCTAAATAGAAACTTTGCAAGTGGTCATCTACATCAATATTTTCATCGGGATCAAACTTAGGCAGCAACTTCTCAAAAGTTTGAGATAGGTTATGCAACGGAGGTGTTAGGTTCAAAGGTGATCTAGCTCTCCAAGCCGGTAGTGGGTTGGGCTGATTCACATTTATAGCAGCCATGAACAAAGGTGAAAGAATAGGAGTCTGAGTAAGAAACACCATAAGGTGAAACCAGGGCTACTTGCTTCTAAGGTGGAACCAAAACCTGTAAGTCTGCTTCTACAAGCTCTTCCAAACTCTAAGTACTTGGATTAGGACAAAAGCTTCCAAAATATTGCTGGTGGGGTATTCTTAGGACAATAGCTTTCCTCAGCCAGCCATGCACTGGCGGCCCTCCTTCTACCACCAGAAACTGTTGAGGCCTGGAAATTCGCAGGTGGCAACAGCAAGGGATTCTCCCCAGTCAACGTTCCCAACTAGCCCATAACTGTTTGGTGTATGGAATCTGTCCGGTTTGTGGTCCGAATACTATAGGTGAAGTAATAAAAATAAAAGGGTTTACCAGTTGCGGCTCGGTCCACCGTATATATTTTTGTATTTTTCGACTTAAGGTATGATATGCACGTGCCTAATTAACATTGTAGGATGATAAAGGATGCAAAGAGTAGTCACAAAGTGATGCGCAGGTTCTTACCTCTCGTCGTAGAACTCACAAGAATATAAATCAAATACACAATAATAAAGTAAAACTAACTAACTACCTATCCCTGGGGAGCCAAATTGTAACTTATTTATGAGTAATGTATATTGTACATGCATTATACAGAGAAACTATAGATAGTTGATATTCCTTCCCACAACGCATGAACTATTAAAGATATTTAAACAATCAGATAGCCAACTGCTTATGAACAACATTCATTACTCATGGTGGTAATTTCATAGAATAAACTAGAAATCATTCAAACAAGAACATAAGCCCTAAGAGTTAGAACGATCTCACAAGTAATGGACCAAAAGCTAGAAAAATGAAATAGTTCATCTTTCACCAATCCATGGCATAACATTTGAACGTTCCACCAAACTTTCTCTGACAGGCAAACAATAATTCTTTATTGCAAAAAGAAGTAGTTCTTCTTACAATATCTCTTTTCTTGTCTAACTGGGGAAAATCCCTTTGTTCTTCTAAGTCATCTATATTTATACAAGAAGAATAGGACTTTTGGGCTACCCACAAATAACCCTTGGGCTTCCCCAACTCTTCGCCTCCCAAAATTGCCCTTTCATCAAGTGTTTACAAAATTGTTACATAATACAAAAGTGAATAATAGTTCATGAGGAAGGCCCCGCTTGAGCATTTAGAAATTTCTTCCAAGCTAAATCCTCTCAGGCGATGCCTTCAAACTCAGAAGGTTCCAAAAAATGAATGTTTATCTCGAATTTCGCAGCCTGGTTTTTTATGGCTTCAATTCTTGCTGCACTCAAACAAAGCTGATCTTCTAATAGTTGCACAGTGAATGTAGAATGATCTACCTCATTCCTTAAGGTCTGGTCATTGAGAGCTTTAATGTGCTGTATTTTCCTTTCCTCTTCTTGGTACCTCTTTTGCAAAATTTCCACAAACAAGTTGTGGTTCGGAAAAGCATCTAGCCTCTACTCAGCTTCTACTTGGCACCGCTTATAGGTAATCAGGAGCCTTCTGAATAATTCTGTACATGCCCCTTTCATCTTTCTAACAGCCTTTTTGAATTCCTCGGCTGTGTTAATAGCAAACTCCAGTAAGTCGTCATCCTGCTTAAGGGCCTGTCTATCTTTCGAGGGAAGCTCTGCAAGAGATTCTTCATTGTTCTCTAGCCTCGCTATTCTTGTTGTTAGGACTTCCAGGATGTCCTGAGATCTATCAACAAAATATGAGGAGGTCTCCAAAATCTCCTCCAACCGACCATCTATTTGCAAAACCCCACATCTTTCATCTTCTATGGCCATCTGTAGCTGAAGCATCTTGGCTTTTTGTTCCAACACATGTTCCTTGAAAGGTTGGAGATTAACCTGTTGTTCTTTAGCTTCCTCCAAGGCTGCTGTCAGAGAGGTAATCTTCTCTTGAATTTTTTCCTCTTGTTCCTGAGATTGCCTCTCATTCGGCTCCAAGGTGGTGTTTTGCAGCTCTAGATCCTCTATCTTCCCTAGCAGTTGTTCCTTCTTCGCCCTTAACTCTTGATATTCTTGTTGTATTTTATCCAGACACTCTTGTGCAGTATCCATAGATCTCCTTTCTGCTTGGAGAACCTGCAGTTTAGCCTTTGAAGACTTCATCTCTTTTTGCACGTCTTCATATTTTCTCTTCAACTTGTTGTTTTCTTCTCTTTCCTTTTTTAGTGTGTCTTTTAGTTGAGAAGAAGACTTCTTAGATTGCTCTAGATCTGTCATTATTTTGTCTACATTGTCCTCTGAAATGTTGATCAATGCAGCTCCTATTCTAATAGTGAATCTGGGATCTCGGCCTGTTCCATATACAATCGTCGTATCAGTTATCATCTTCCTAGATAGACCCCCTGTTTCAACCTTCTTTTCAGTTCTTTTCACTATCCTTTTTCTTTCCTTGTCATAGAAGATAGTATTAAAATCAGGGACTTCTTCCCCTATATTCTGTTCAAAGGGGACCAGTCTAAGTGTGGGGGCCATAGACTGTCCAGGTGTGCTAACATCAGGTAATTCTGGGTACTAAACATTGAGGTTCTCCACGTCCTGGGTCTGAATGTCAGCTATGTGAGAGGCTGACTGTTCTGTCGCTGTCTGGGTCAGCTTCATCCTCTCTGCCTCCTATTTACAAAGCTCCTCATCTAGCTTCCTTTTTCTTTCTTCTTCTTCAATTCTAGCATCTTCTTCTACTTTTCTGGCTACCTCTTATGCAGCTCTTCTTTTCTCTTCCTCTTCTCCCTTCATCCACCCTTCAGCTTCTTGGGCTAACCTTTGGGCTTCTTCATTTCTTTTCCTGGTTTCCTCATCGGCCTTTGCTTGCTCATCCTGCCCCTTTCCACCCTTGGTAGTGATCTTCTTTTTGAACATTCTCCTCAAGGCTATCATGTTCAATGCACTGCGGAAGACAGACTCTTCTCTGTCCCAATGGTGAGTGTATTCAAAATGGACATTGGCCTCTTTGTAGTGTTCAGCAACCTTGTTGTGGGAGTCATTCCTGTGGAAGGGAATTTCACCAAAATGAAACTTTTCCAATGCCTCCACAAATTCATCTGCTTTCTTTACTCTGGTAGACTTATAACTCCCAAACCTGAAAGGCAAAGGGGGATATGCAGCCTTCTTATGTTCGAATAAAAGCTTCCTATGCCATCTAGGAACACTTGCCTAAATTCCTCTTTATGAATTATATAGTCGGTGGCATATTTGGGCAGTAGGGAGGGTGCTCTAGAGCCTCCAAACATTCTAAAATAGAGCCCATCCTCAGTCAGGTAATAATCCGCATATTCTTCAATTACCTACAATGCCTCTTCTGACATGCAGTCACATTCTTTCAGGAAAATAAGAGTATATAATGGCATGATAAAATGTTCACAGACCTCCCTGTAGTGACTGTGGTACTTGTGATCCCACAGTGGCTTGTATGCGGGGTAAATAGGTATCCTTTCCCTGTCCCAGATGCACCTTAGGTCGGGGAAAGGTTGATTGCATAGTATGCAATCAATGAGTATGGAGCTCATGTAAAATTCTGACCTCTTTTGGCACACTCCTCCCAAAGCTGAGGCCATATAGGCTGAAAGACTATTTGACACTATGTTGGCCCAGTTGAAAATGGTCCCCTGTGTCGCGACATAAAAAATAATCGGCATCCACTCCAATTTGAAGCTTTTTCCATGAGCTCTCCCAAAAATTATATTGAGCATTAAGCCAATGAACCTGTAAGGGGTTCTCAAGCTCGTAGTATAATATTCTCCCGTTGGCCTGGTTCTAAAGTTTCTTCCAGGAATCAGCATTCTCTTGAGGATCTCGACGAGGTCCATTCTGATGTTTCTCAGCCAATCTTTAGTTAAAAATATTTGTGCTTCTAGCAGGTGGTAGGCCAGAGCTACATATCCTGGGCTATAGGTAGCATAGCCTTGTTTGTCAGCATTCTCAAGAATCATGGTGGTTAGATCTACCCTGGTCAGAATCCACCCAATCACTTCATAGCATGGAAAGAGCTCTGGTCTTGTAGCAATCTTCATCAGTGAAGACCTTTGTATATTGGCGTATATTCCTTCTTCCTCAAATCCTATATCAGGCACCTTTCAGCGCGTGATCAACTTGTAGATGTCTCCCCACTAAGACTCAGGCTCTACACTAGTTATGCACTTGGTGTCCTCATAAATATATTCGGTCTTGGTGATGATTTCAATGTCGGGATCGTCTTTGAACAAAGGGGCCTTCTTCTTTTGACGCTTAGACATTTTGAGTTCGGAGGAATCTTCCTGTCACATATAAAATTGTAATTGTTAGGCTATTTCCAGATAAATTGTAGAGATTGAGATAACAATGTAAAACATTTTACCTCATCTGTGTTTAACATGATGGCAATTAATTAAATGAAACAATTATGTTCATGCAAATACTCCTGTCTAATACTAAAAATGGCTTAATCAACAAAATTTGAGTTGAAAACAAAGTCTATGCTGTAATGAAATAACCTCGGGCTCTCTATGGGCACCATGACTACTGCACTACGTAGAATGACAGGGGCACCGATTCAAGTAACTCAATAGGGGCACCTCAACAAAAACACTATCCATGTGCCATCTACTGTCCGTCTAATGCTGTGCGGTGCTATACTACCCCAGACCAGCTCAGGTTCAAATATGACTGCGAATTGGGTCACTCTAAATAGCGAGGTAAAACAAGGCCTTGGTTTGAGGATGTGGGAAACCTGAGTGGAGGCAACCAGTCCAACACTTCACAGGGGGGGCATGAAAAACCTTCCTGAACAGCCTATCAGAAAATGGTTTAGACTGGTGCAGATAGTGTAACGACCGTCTGCACCAATTTCCCCAACCACCAAGTGCAGGGTCGAAAATCATAATGGCCGGGGAGGAAAACTACCCCATGGTCCACAAAAACTTCCCCACTGACAGTTACGCTACATGCCCCCAGCATATATAAATGTAAGCGACAGGGACCAAGGGAAAATGGCCGTGAAAAACCTAACCATGGAACAATAATCAAAACGCTTAGTCGAACGGAATGGGATAATGCGTACAAGAGCCTACCTGGCACTGCTGTGCGACTGGCGGGAGGAAGATTGTTAAGCTTCCATGATTGAGCCACCTGGGAATGAGGGTACACTGACAGCGGGGTCCTGGCGAGCTCGAGGGAAACGATAGTGCACAAAAATGACAATGCACGACAGTCCAAAATAGCAATAGAATAATCAACATACTCGACCCCATATATATATATGGTCAACCATAAGCAACAGGAGAAACATCAGATGGTGAAAACACAAGGATCATAGGTCACAAGAACATCTCCTCCAGCAACATCGGGTGGTAAAACAACTACGAGAACTGCTGAGACATCCGGGAGAAGCCAATAACGCATCGGAGCTCGCAAGACTAAATGTCGGAGCGATAGGAGGATAAGGAGTCACAACGGCGGAATCATAAAGGACATCACATTTCGCAATATACAAAATCTAAATCGGAGAAAAAATCAACTTAATGACCGAAAAGACAGCGCTTGTTGCAGCCGCAACGGCGGAAGCCCAAAACTTAAGGATCAACGAAACAACAAAGCAGGGTTGAAAATTCAATGCAACTATCAGGGAACTTCGTCATCTGCCGTTCGCAACTGCGGAGAATGTAGAAACAAAATGTTTCGACATGAATCAAAAATTCAGCTGATTGAGACAAAATGCATTGGAGAAAATATCGAAGCTAGTTGCTTATTAATTCTCCACAACGGGGGGAGCGCAAGTAAATAAACTTCTGACTCAAACACTCAAAAATGCATTCAAAGGAAATGGTAAACTTAAACAAGTAGTGGATCATTTCTGGCATTAGGAAAAGTCTATCTGAAGAATCATTAAACCAAATCAAAAACCACTATAAGAAAAAGGAGGGTCCCAAAAATTTTTGAATTTTTGGGAAAATGTTGCAACTGCAACACATTGACAATACTACCTACTTGAAAATTTTGGGTTTTAGTCCTATAAAAGAGCCTACAAATAACTTTGACAGGTATGACCTAAAGAGGTACATGTATGTATTCTAATGTTATGTATATCATGTGAATGAGATCTTGACATGTTCATATGATTGATATATAGGGTTTATTGATCATACGTAAAATTTTGGCATGTTCATTAACTTGACATACAAGAGAACTTTTGGCATATTTATAAACAACATTATGGAAAATTTCGCATATCAAGAACACAAAATTGACATCTTCATAAGAAACATATATGGGAAAATTAAAATTATGTAACATAGCTCATAATGCTACATCCGACCTATTATAATAAAACAAAGACCTTCAGATCATCTCTTATAATGATGGTCTCCATTAGTCTCTCATGCTCTGTATCTGGTAAGAAGTAGTGTAGCTTAGATGAATTTTGGCTAGGAATTGTTCATACCTGGAGGTTTGTACCAATGATTAAGTTGTTAAAGTGATACACACTTGCACCTAGTTTGTAATCCCTGTAACATATCCACCCTTATTTCTTGCATTGTTGTCATGTGTAAGGTATTCACCTTTAACAACCATAGACCCGATTGGGAAGTGGTTGTTTTCATTGTCAGTCATGGACATAATGAGGGTTTCACAACAGAATTTCAATCCAAAATATGACACCTTTCATGTCTGAATTTCAACACTTCTCTGTCGCATCTTCGACACATACACTTTTTTTTGCCGTCGGTGGCATAACGTTGGATCTTCAACAGCCTACCAATGTGGGTCGAAGATCTGACACACCATGGTGTCACCTATTCAAGAGTTTTCTCTTCCAAAGTGTCAATCAAAACTTGCATAAAATGTCAGAAATCCAACACCCTCCGACACTTGAAGAGTCGGCCTCCTGACGGGCAGAAGTGTTGGAGGCATGGCGACACCTTCGGTGTTTTTATCTAGTAAGCGTCGGATGTTCGACGGCCTCTGACACATGAAGAGTTGGCCTTCCGATGGGAAAAAGGGTCAGAGGCATGGAGACATCATTGGTGATTTATCCAGAAAGCGTCGGATTTTTAACTCTGCTCGACACTTGAAACGTCGGTCGTCCGACGGTATGAAGGCTCAGAGTCATGACACTGTCATCGGAAGGTTTCACCAAAGCGTCGAAAGAGCAACGCTTGTTGGTAGATTTAACCAAAAAAAAATGACAACTGTGTTTTGGGGATTTGGTGGCTTACAGAGGAACTTCCTCCAGCAAAGTGTTCAACCTTCCCCTAGGCTGAATTGTTGTACATTAAAGAAGGCTCCTCCCAAGCACAACAATGATTTGTCATGCATGTGGGCTCAGGATTTGGTGATTTGAGCAGTAATTTCCTTCCCAGCAAAGTCTATTGTCCTTCCAAACTAAATCGTTGAGCTTCCAATGCACACACGTCATCATGCACAAGAATTTGCTTCTACTAAGCTCACATAACTATTTAACTCTAGATGGCAACTCCATGTTGGATGTTCATTGATGTTTTTACATGTCTTTGCTTCCAAAAGGAATCATTGTGTGTGTTGGTGTCTATCTTCTATCAAAGACAATAATTTACCTTCCCAAAGCTAAATCACTATGTATCCTTGCTCATCTGCCTTTCAAAGACAGTGATTCCCTCTGTCATTACTTGGACAGCAAAATAGTGATAAGTGCATCCCTGGGAGAGGCTGGAAATGGAAGAAAAACATTGATCTCCCACATAACCCAATTTATCCAAATTTATCATGCATTTCCATTTGTAATTTATTATATAGGCTTTCCATTTTTATGCTTTGTGTTGCTGTTGTGTTTTCTACAGGCTGGGAGCATGAGTTTATAGCATCCAATCCTTTTGCAACTATTGAATCCCTTTATTTTCCTGGAGAGATGACAACAGAGCTTTATGAAATATTTATTTATAAGAAGACCAATGATTAGTTTGTCAATTCCTTTGATGCAGTGAATGGAGTCTATGAAGGCTTTGGCTGCTAAAACAAACAGATATTGAAGTTGAGATATCTCACGGTCTAATAATAAAGTATTTTCCAGAAGAAGTGAAACTCTAAAAGGCTTCACAGTTCCTTTTTACTACAAGAAAACATAATGGTCTATTATAACCAGCATCAGCGGCTAAGTATTAAGCACAACAATTACCATCTAACTACTTTGTATTAGCTATTATGCACGGGGCAAGGAATGGCTTATTGTCTATGACTTCGTACAAAGAGGCATCTTTAAGAGGGCCTTCATATTGAAGAGCATAAACCAATGATTCCATATAAAGACTGGTTTACAATGGCTGTGGATTTGCTGGAGCATTAGATTGGACCACTTTTGACAAGCAAAATGTAGCCCACTAAAAAGTTGATCACAAAAATAAATTGTATGTTTTTTCAAAGTTTTTGGTTAAAACTCCTACTCTAGCTTTGTTAATGCATCCTAATGATGTTAGTAAGTTAAGGCATGATATGTTTGGGCATATTAACTTACATTAATTGCACATCAATTAATCCAACAAGACGGGATAGTGGGGTTTCTGCCTATATCCTTCTTAGATGGAGTTTGTCCAACATATACTCTTGGTAGGCACCGTGAAGAGAGATTTGAGAAAGGAAAGGCTAAGAGAGCCACATCACTTCTTGATTTTGTGCCCGGTGACATTACTGGTCCCTTTACTCACCTATCTATGAATAAATTAAGATACGTACTAAGTTCTAACCTTCATTGATTACATCTCTATATACGCAGGTGTCTACTTCTTAAATCACAAAGCTGATGTGTTTGCTTTTCTTCGAGATTTTAAATCTCTTGCAGAGAAACAATATGGTAAGGGGATCAATATCTTTCACAAAGCTAATGGTGGATATTTTTCCAATAAATATGTAAATAATATATATCCTTTTCATTTATAGTTCAGTATGGTATGCTTATATATATCCTTTTCATTCTAGAGCACACATTGTGCCGGTGATCATTGAATTTTATGCATCAAAATAATCTAATTAGTATTTTACAGTTTTAGATATGATAGATTTTCACTCAACATGTACAAATGAGTGATGATATATAATCATTTTGTCAAACATATAAATAAAATGCATGCTCAATTCCAAGTGAACCGAAGGACTAAAATGTAAAATATGAGTAGTTTAGGGTTTCCCAATGAAGATATAAATCAGTTGAGAAGAACTCAGGACAATATAAAGGATAGAAAAATAATTTAGTTGTCAATTAAAGATAAGGGCCAGAGAGAAGTTCTGTTATTTACAAAGAACTTCATAAATGCAACAAGTGCAAAAAAAGTGTCTGATATGCTATATCATATCATGCAATAGCATATCAAACCTTAAGGAAGAAAAGGCCAACTAGGTCAAAAGGGTAAAATAAGGCATGACCTTGTCCAAAATATAAAATTGGTCAAAAGTTCTAGGGAATTCCAAAAAACAAAGGTTAGAGGTGCTCTGCAGTCAACACCGTTGTCAAAATTAGTAGAACTATCACAACCTCTCACATTTGTATATGTGTCTACTACTTCTCTTGGACCATCATATAACATGAAATCCTCTGCAGTAGTCAGGAAATAGAGGGAGAAACAACTAGGTATGGAAACTCTTTATACCTTAGTGACTGGAATCAATTCAAGTGATCTTGGTTTGGAGAATGAACAGGTCCAGCCTTCTAGTTCGTTTGGCCAAGATAAGATCAAAATATTTTCGTATGGTACCCATTACAAGAAGAGTTTCATCAATTGGAAGTATTACAGATTCAGTAACACCTTCAAACATTAACAGTCCTTCCACCGAAACAACACATATGCCTAGTTTAGTAGCTAAGGTAGATCAACCTGTTACAATTGTTAGCGGATCCTACACGCTAGGGTGGTGGATCCAGTAACAGTGCTAAAATCAAGTTATATGCAACATAATTTCACTCTATGATTGTTCAATAGAAGAGACAGGTGATTGTCTTTGATCCTTAAATAGTTGTTGGGATTCTGGTAAATGTGTGCTTGCTTGTCCTTCTATGACTCGTTGAGAATCTATAAATGTTTGTGAATTTCTTCTTGCAATTACAATACTGAATCATGTGGAAGCACCACCATCTGCAAATCAATGGATCTAGCAAAATATTTCATGCGAAGAATATTCTTTGATATAGGCTTTCCTATGGATTCACGGGGGAAACTTATCAAAAATATTACTATTTCTTCTTTGGATTTATGGTAAAATGATGGGTGAATTCTAGGGTTTCATGCACATGCAAGATTGATGCTAGCATTGTGGGAAGAACACAAGCACAAGGAGGATCTAGGGTTTTCTTGGTTGCTCCATTGGTAAAGTTTGGTGAAATTATGCTTCTCTAGATTGAATGGTGGTTGTAATGCTGTGGTTTCTCTAAATTAGGGCTTTTTACCATCTTTTGTCTACTTTTACATGTTATAAAAAATCCTCTTGAAGGATTTTTCTCTTGTTTGTCCTAAGATCTCTGAGTTTTTCCCTAATTAGGATCCTCCAACAAACCCTAGAGGTTGTTTTTGGAAGTCCTAGTTGGCGAGGCTTAGGGAAATATTCCAAGAGGGAGGTTGATCACCATCCCTCATGGCCTTGGGTTTGAAGTAAATTTTGCAAAAACCCTAAGATTTGTCATTTTCATGAAAATGCAGTATTTCATGTGTAAATAGACACATTTGCGTGATTAGTGTAGTGTTAGATTAGATCTGCATTTTTATAAACTAGAAAACCTTAGAAATTTATAAAATTCAATAATCCAAAAATAACAACAATTTTCAAATTATAAGCCACCCTCAAATTTTGGCCTACCTATTTAGCCCTAGATCCTCCAGTGCATCACCTATCTTCTTGTCTACATCCACGAATTTGAGAAGCAACCTAAAAAAACCAGTCAAAAGTTAGAGTTAGGGTTTCATATTTGACATGTTTCAGGGGTTGGGATAATTTGGCCTTGATAAAAGGTTACTTTATGCCTTACAACGACCCCATTTAATTGTTTAGTAGGGAAATTTAGAGACTCTTTCCTTACTGATCAGTGTTACTATCGTTTCTAGCCCTAAAACCTATCAAAAAGGCCTGCAAAATCAACCAAGTTAGGGTCATATTTGAGTTATGGGGAAAGCTCAACAATATAATTGAATTCTACCTTCCAAAATCATTCTTTCCAGGCTAAGGAGTACTTGTATAAACCCTTAAAAGGATGGTTAAATCAGCTGGTAATTCATGTTGATATATAGTAGTATTTATAGTTAATCTAAATGATGATAATAATGCCTATGTGATGATACATGATGGTTGTTAATACTTACACTTGCAGCTAGCTGATAAAATTGTCTACTAATGTTGATTTCAAATAAAAGTGGTTTAAATGATAATACTCTATTGGTTATGATTTTGAAATAGCTTTTTCTGCCCTGTATCCTTGGTGTCACTATGAAACACTTATGCTTTAAAACAATAGCATATCATGCACAGACCTAAAAAACACCACTAACTTATACAAGAAATTTACAAAAGATCAAAGGTATGCATGCTTTACCGATGGACCAGCTAGAAAACAAGTTCTAGAATCTGCAATAGAAACACAACCTCTAGCACAAAAACCTGCAACAAAATGTTCATAAAATTCCATCAATATTTTCATAAGATTCCTTAAGAAGCAATCATGTGCCCAATTGAATAAGATGGATTGTATGCTGACCTGTTGATTAATCATCAATGAGGAATTCTCCCATGTCAAACTGAAGGAAATAGAAAAATTGATTTATTAGATTATATTAATCCCATGACATACCTACTAGTAACTATATTCACTCATACAAAGAACATGGTATGCATGTGTTTATCCTTAAATACAATCAATCTTAAACCTGGAAAACTAACATGATTCTATTACATACCTTCCAGTAATCGTTTCAAGTAACAGGAGCATATTGATTTTTACCCTTGAAGTGATTAGGATCAACACCACCAAAAGTCATGGCTGCAAATGGGATTTCTTCAATAAAAACATATTTTCTTTGGGAAAGAACCTCGAAACTGTTTCCAACAAATGTGAAAATGTTGCCTTTAGCGAAAAGATGTCATACCAAATCTAGTGATCTATCATCGTAGATTAGTAAAAATCACTGATACTCTTTTTCAGGCAATGGATACCTTTGGAAGATTGCCTGAAAACAACAAAAATAAAAATTTTGTATAACTTAACCATTCAAACAATTCCTTCAAGAAATAAAGTAGCAAATAGATCTTTATTTTTTCAAGCATATCTCAATACTTTGTTACCATAATTATCAATGCAGTCATTCTTCTTTTCTATTCCAGAGTTGAGATGTTTGCTCTAAGTGACCACTTTAAACTCGAGATAAATTGGAAGCAATACATAAAGATATAAATGCCTAATAAAATATTTGCACAAAGAAGACTTTGTAACAAATTAGCAATTATGAGTAATAAAGTGCACAGTGATGTTGGGGTGAAAAGTTATACTGGAAACTGAAATTACCAATGTGTACCATGCCCAACTCACAACCTACAGGGATAAGCACAAATATAAACATAGGTTTACCAATGCACAATCAACCATTAAAGTTGAACAAGATATGAGATTAAGAAACAAATTACAAAACTACTAGAGAAAGATAAACTGGGGCAGATAACAATATACTCATGTGGAATAATAGGGAAACAACGCTTCAGATACCATTTTCCTCACAAGTATATTTATCTTTTTCTCTCTTTTGATCTTTCATATTCCCATCAAACTCAAATGCCTATCATATTTCTTGTAATGAAATGCCTACATTTAATTTTGTTGTCTTAGCTATATGGTATTGGTAAAGTATTACCAAGGGGCCAGTTATCATGATAAATCAAAATATTTAAGGTAATTGTTTAGATTAGATAGAACAAAGTTTGCCTCAATGTATGGTAATCACCATCATCAACTAAATGTATGTGTGTGCACATGCATAAATACCCAATACACATCTCAATAAAAAAAAATAAAACATAATTATACCTTGATTTGTGGATCTTCACCTTATCTTCTTATGCTTTACCTTTCAAAACATCATTCAACATGCTTCATTTTTCATCCTATTGCAATAGTTTCATGTTAGGACCCATAAAATATATTTATGTTTGTTTATGAAAATAACAAAACCAATCTAAATAAATACAATTCTATTGCAATGTAAATTACAATACTCTTCAACTATTCAAGTAAATTAATTGTTAAGAATATATCACCTGATAAAACATGGATAACCAAAAATACTATGTATATAAGGCCATCGATCTAATCAAAACTCCATTTCTTGCCTCTTAATTATGGAAATGTTTCTCAACACTATCTATAACAAGTTCCAATGGAGGAGTCAAATAGCAATAGTGAAAATTACACAGTGAAATTATAGAAATAGATGTTTTTTAATGTATTCTTCCTTACCATTCATTGAGCTCCTCTTTGTTTCAAGAATAATTTAATATTCTCTACTAAACAGGACCAACCAAGTGAAGGTGGAAGCTCTTATGGCCCCTCCCCCCCTCACATCACTCTCAACTCCCCAAACCCAATGCATATACTTGCAAACAACAATTTATTTCACTATTTCATAATGCAAATAACAATGCATCTACTGCAAATTATTTCACTCAATAGTTGAAAGATGCTTTCATTAAATCATTCTTTAAAACATTCATTAAACCATTCAATCATTCAACAGCTGAAAAAACCATTCATTAACTCATTCATTAAAACATTAATTTAGTCAATGGCAGAAAAAAAAATCAGTAAACCATTCAGTAAAGCATTCATTCAAACATTCATTCATGAAACAGAGGAAAAAACCATTAAATGTTTTTTTTTATAAAAAGAATTACCCAAAATTTGTTTAGTCACTTCCTTTTTACTTTTCTTCTCTTTAACTATTTATTTAGAGTCACATCTTCAAGAATATGATCATCGGTATCCCTACTAGTCTGCTCGCAAGGTTGAACTTCAGGCGAGGGGCGATCAATTTCTACAATAATGTCAAAATATTTCATTAATATATTTATATTTTGATAAATACAAGTGATTCATTTAAAAAACATTACAAATGTGTGTTTTCACCTTCCATGGGCACATCAACATGGTCAACATTATCTCATACATGCCCAACCTGTTTCGTGTTATGATCTGTAGCTACATGCTCTGTTGTTGAATTGTGTAGAATTAGAATTAATGTTCATCATCTGCAATGGTCTATAAAAAATAGAAGCACATTAATAAATTCATTACCAAGATGAGAAGCATGATCTTTGTTTGGTTGGTCATGTACTACATCCTCAACATGAATGAGATCATTACTTTCCTGCACAAAAAGGAATAAATAATTTATGTTAATTTATTTATAAGGAACAAATTGCATGATCATTGATAAATTATCATTAAACTATACAGTTTTCACATACCTGGGCAGCACATGGATCAGAAGAAGATCATGCATTATTCCCAAACAAGCTTCTCCGGTGTTCAACAACGATGTCAAAGCCCTATTCGAATCCAAGCTTCATGTAATCCGCATTGGGAAATTCTTTGAACTGGTTGGCCTTCATATTTGCATGATGTCATTAATTTTAAAGCCTTTTGTTAGAACAAAACAAAATTAATAATCCGTATGATATTTGGATGCAGATTCGGGTTTTGCGATACTTACATATCGGGCCGCCAAGTTGGAGTAACCACCAGGCCCAAGCTTGTGTTGGTCAATTTTTTCAATTCTTTCCTTTGTGGCCTTAGATGTGTCAAAGATCCTAATTAATTTTTTAAATACATTAGTCGATGTACCAAAATTGATATAAAAACTAGTAATAATAAGGCTTACCACTACATTTTGGAATGTATTGCATACCTCCCTGTTCCACCTGGTGGTATCTTTCCTAATTTTCTTAGGCCCTTCTCTTTTCCATCTTCCAACAGGGATTTCCACTCCATATATGGAATCATTGGAGGGCACTCATACCTAGGGTTCTTTTCTAGGTGAACCCTATATTTGCCTCGGACAACCTTCAGATGTTTTCCTGCCTTCTGTAGTACCTTCGATGTATCGAAGGTATCTTTTCTGAACAGACTAACCAAGCAATTAGTCAGATCAACCTTTAAAGCTTTTGGCTGCTTGTTCCACATTATGTGGATGGTGGGCCCGGAGATCTCCAAGGCCAAATCATTCATATGTTTATAAAATATATCATTTCATACAAAACATTAATTCCATCATTAGTCAACATTAGAAAATATTATCTGTATATTAGAAACAAATTATAATAACTAAATTGAAGAATGTATAATGACCTGGAATCCTCTCTACCTTTATTGGAACTAGTTCTTCATTCACCAAAAATGTACACACTATTGAAACAGTGCTAGTCACAGGAGAAGATCCAAGAAATGCTTCCACATATCTATCTAGCCCTCCATCCACCCCTTCTTCTGCAGCATCTGTTGTGGGTGGGGCAGCATTAGTTGCACCCTCCACTGTCCTCGGCGGTGTCGCAGAGAGTGTTTCCAATTGTTTAGTACAATATGGGAGAAGTATGTGGTGTACGTGGAGTTGTTTGGTCACTGGCACCAACATTTCCTTGACCACCACTAACAATCTCCATAGTGCACTGTAAATTCAAACCATTGTATTATAAGTTCAACATCATATAAAATCAAATATTATAAAGTTTTTATAAATGAATTTACATTTCTATTCGATAACTTAGGTCCACTTGTTTATGTTGTTGTAACAACAATTGAATCCTCTATTTGAGCTTTTATGTTAGTGGAACTACCAATGTCAGACAAATTAGTTCCTCATTTTGTTTTTCCCTTCTCCTTTGTAGCACCCTCAACGGGTCTGCAGACTCTCTAATTTCACTATCTCTCATCAACCGAGAGACCTCATTCTATAAAGACTTTTGAGATGTCGTTTGATAAAAGGAATCCCCTGTCTGCAATTGAAATATATAAAAAATTTCTTAGTATTTGAAAATATAGTGTGCGCAAATAATTATATTAGGGATTACATCTAGGATTACCTGATGCCTAGACGAGGGCATGGTCTGATCAACAGATGGGGATTTACCTCAATCAACCACCTACAAAAAAAGTAGAGAAAATTATCACAATGAACGCAATATGTAAAAGATAAAAAATACAGAACAAAAATAAACACTATGATACATGTTTTATATGTGTACATTTTTGAAGTATTTAGAATGTGGAATTACATTTAGGTTTACTGGTTTCCTTGAGGCTCCAGTCGTCTGATCAACAGCTGGGGACTTTCCTCGGTCAATCTGCAGAAAAGGTAGACAACATTACCATCATGAACGCAACCATAAAAACGAAAGACTAGATAACAAAATAAATATAGTGCGTCACGATATACATGTTTACGATTCTAAAGTATTTGAAATGGATAATTACATTCATGTTTGGCTCTTTCCCTGATGCTGTAGTCAGCAGATCAATAGCCAGTTGGCTTCCCTGATCAACACTCTACATGGAAAATAGATAATATTATATAAATGAACCTAATATACTAATGAAAATACATACCAACGTATCTGTATGTCAATCCTAAATTTAATATTACATTGGCAATATCAATGTATACCTACTGCCTTGACTCGGGTCGACAAACATCTATGGAGATGGAGGTTCCCCTGAGAGAACACTGCATCAAAAACATATTAAAAGTTACATAAGGAAACATGAAAAGTAGATAATTTCAATTATATGCGAACGAAAATTCCTATAGATGTTAAAATAATTAATAAAAGGGTGGTTAAATTGTTTTTTGTACCACAACCATACTAAAATTGTTTGTATATACACGATTGAAATTGTAATCAATAAGCAGTTCTTCGCTAGCAGCTATTGATTTGATTGCACATACAAAAACACAGTTTCCTTCATGTAACTCGAATATGCAGTTGGGTTGCTTTAGTGTAGACCCTAGTTGTGTACTGTTTATAAACCCCACAATATTACCATTTGTTTTTGGCCTTTCGTCCATGTACATCGTTTCTCCTTTATTTTGAGCTTTGTCTTTCAGTTGTATATAATTTGCTGACAACCCATATCTACGCATACTTCATGTATATTGGACGAGGTGCATCCAATCACTATAGTTGTAACAAGGTCCAACATACTCCATCAATTTTGTACATCTACCATATCCAACCTTTATGCCGTCCATGCAAAACAACCCCAATCCATACAATGATGATGGTGCAATTCTATATATTCTCTCATTCACACAAAAATTAGTGTTTACTTTAGGAAGATCGACAGGCACCCATTGTTTCACTAGGTGTTGGTACCTTAAGGGCACATCAATGTCTGCCACTGTCTCATCATCATAGGAACATGACCCCCCTTCTTGGAGAAAAAAATTCATGCGTTTGTCGAATTTTCTTCTCATCTTCTGAAATCTAGTTGATCTAGCCCATGTAGACCTACTGGATGTCTCACTTTCCTCTAGCCTTCCCAAACTCCCTTCGCTGTAGGAAGACAGGTCTGACAAATACCTGTTTGGTTCTACTTGCACCATGGCCAAACAAAAATTTGGCATAAACATAGAAAAATACCAGCAAAAAACGGTGGAAAGACTTATAAGAAAAAAAACTTGGAAATACTTGTAAGCAAAAAACTTGTTAAAGAAAAATCTTTTCAAGAATGAGTTTGATTAATAGGTGTGGGAATTTGGTAGCCCTAAAAATTCTAATGTATGCCCCTCTTTTAGTTACATACAAGTCTCCATTATAACTTATTGCTTGCATTGCCTTTTGCTAACATGAATTGGGTAGGCTTCATAAGCTTCATATGTATGCTTGTGACCATTGTAGTTTGGCCTTTCAACGTTTTCAAGCTTGAGACGATATGTTATGCATATGCATCACATATAACACTGCAATTTATGCCAATATATTCTATACAAAACCTGGAGGTTCTCCTTTAATGGACTATCTCCTTCAAAGAACATATCTTTGCATTCATCTACATTTACTTCAGATAGAAGTGATATGGAGTTGGTATGTTGGTCACTTCCATCAAAAATCATTTTTGACATGAGTTCCTTTTTCAAGGAATCTTGATTAATCTCCTCTTCAAAACTTCTAGCTGGTTACTTTTCCACTCTACATTGGCTCGATTATTCATTTTCCTAGCCACTCCTATCTCCTTACTCTACACTCGTTGTTGTTTTAACCCTTACTTTTGATGGTTGTAAGTGGTTTTTAGTTTTCCCATGAATGATGTTGTAATGTTGTAGATGATTATCCATTTCACCTAATATGTTTTATGATTGTTTCCATGTTTTCTAGGGTGCACATACTTGTTGTTTATGGATTCTTTTGCTTGAAAGTTGAACTGCCTAAAAGTGCACAGATCTCATCTAGTACCCTTTAAGAGTCATAATAACAACCATTGTTATAGGATTTTATTCTCCAAATGAAACACCAAAACCATACTTATCGGTTAATATTTGTGTAGGGATGTTTTTCTGATCTCTCCCATAATTTATGATACTAATGGGATTATGACTATCAAGTCAATGCCTTATTTGCATAGTGGAATTCCTACAACAGTACACTGGAAATTTGAAAAAAATCTAATGTATGCCCTAAGAATTCTTATGTATGCCCCTCTTTTAGTTACATACAATTCTCCATTCTCACTTATTGCTTGCATTTCCTTTTCCTAACATTTCCTTTTTCCTTTTACTAGCCTACCCCCTTTTCAACAATAATAGTTATATATTTAATCAAGTGTGTTTCTACTGAGGTGGCCGAGTCAACCGAGTTGACCCCTAACCGAGCTGACTCGACCTTTGAAATGATTGGAGTGACAAGTTTGGTACCGAACCAATCAAATCAAGGTATGACTGAATGGATCAGTAACAAAGTGGTCAATTTGTCCCAATCCGTACTAAATTGACCAAGTGAATGTGGGAATGCATAGGTCACACACATGACACTTCAATTCAAAAAAAAAATTAACCTAGAAATATAAACATCGAGACTCTAAACCTACTTCATTGTCGAGTCAATTAGCTTTGTAGGATTCCTATACATCATAACACTATTTGGAGTAAAACACAACTTGCTTTGTAGGCCCTAGATGCCACCCATGTGCACAATAGTCAATCTATAAAGCAGCCCCCAAATACAAAAATGTTCTTCACAAAATAGGGAATGAACCATGTGAACAACCTTCCAAGTGGACCAGCTCGATGAGTAACCTCCAAGCATGTAATATCTCTCATGAAATGGTGTATAAAATAGTGTAAGCATGCTTCAAATGATGACTTTCTCCTTTGGTAGGGATGAACACTGCCCTTTTGCATGTGTCTCCAAGGGTGAATGTTCCTCAAATAATGAGAGAAGGCCTTCCTCTAACAATAAAGCAGTACACCAAGGTGAATTGGCCCTATTTAGGGCTTCCAGAACAAACTTGGTATTCTCAATGTCACACTAGGAGCAATGTTGGGCAGTCCTATGGGCATAAACAACTCTAGAATCAAGTATGAGCATCAAAGGGACAAATCTGAGCACTTTGGGAGCATTCTAAAGGTCACAACAAACATTAAAGCATCTCAACTCAACTATAACTATGCCAACTTTCAGATTTGAGCACATTGCAGTAATAAAATATGATGATCAATGGAAATAGGAGGCGGTCTTTGCAATTCTAGCTATGAAAATGAGAAATATGTGGGTGAAAGCAACCGTAAAATCTCACTCATATGCCTTATAGCAGCATCCACGTGAATTTTTGGCACAAACAAACCTGTTTGGCAGTAAAAAAGGGTATGAAGCAGCCATATTTCACCATCTTGGGCACCCTTATTCACTTATCCATCACCGAACAGGCGTACCTCTAAATCTGGACCAAATTGGAGGGTTAAAAGGCAGTTCTAGGCACGAATAGCCCTATGAAAAATGACGAACAACGGAAAAACAGGCTTTGAGAAATCCATTGAATATGTTAATGCTTGGATTACCAACGTGAGGGAAAGCCATTGAATATGCTAATGCTTGGAGTATAATAGAACACCTTGGTTGGACACTAATGCAAACCCATGTATGAGTTTGAGCTAACATTTACATCCACTCTACAGGATCTCCAAAGAATTAGCATCATTATTTTTCCATTACTATAAATGAGATGCACTAGAAGATTTGCATGTACTTGTCAGTTTTACTGTTTAGTTGAACCTAAATGAAAAACGGAGAGGAGCACTAAGCAAGCTACAACAATTTTCATGCACGTCAATGTGCGTGCACGTCAAAGTGTTGTAGCTTGCTTAGTCTCCTCTCTGTTATGTTCAACTTCTCTGTGAAATCAACAAGTCCTCGCAAATATTCTAGTACAATGTCTTTATAGTAATGGACAAATAATTATGTTGAGCTCTTAGAGATCCTGTAGATTGGATGTTTTAACCTCTGTGCTACTCTTAAGTGCATAAGCCAGCACTTCAGAGGCATATTTCCAAGTGGTAACCTACAACAATCATATATATATATATATAATCCATGGTGGTGAAGAGCAGACATTTCCAAATCTGCTACTTGGCACACTCAGGAATGAAAAGAATGTTTTAAATACATTTATATCAATCTTTAATATTTGTTGATTGTAAAGCTAACCAACTATCTAAACCACAAAGGTCATCTTATCGTGTTAATTGTAAGAGGGACAAAAAAAAATCAGACACGGTGAAAATTGACATAAAATGTTCAAATAAAAAATAGACACCAAAATACCTAGTACTTGCTTCAAGACCCAAAGCATAAACCATAAGATTCATGATTGTCCATTAATGGAAAAGTATTACCTAACCCAATTTCCAGTCAACTAAGCACATCATGGTCGAATCATGATATTGCAGTAGTGTGCATACACCCTTCACTTGAATGATGTTAGGATTGCCAAGAAGTAACATCATTCAAGTGAAGGATGTATGCAGAATGCTGCATACATTATATCTCTACTCATTTGATTTACTACAAAGTGTTGTAGCTTGCTTAGTGCTCCTTAGGATGCTAAATTTCAACCTTAGGATGCCAATCTCCACTATTATTACACCCATAACATCACAAAAACCCCATGAAAACAAAGAGTTTGGAATTTGTACGTTACTAGAAATGTGAAAAAATTGGAGTTACCACTAAGAGTGATGCAATATCAATTGATACTAGTGATCAAGTAACTTTTTTTTTCCAAGGGAAAATATCAGTTCCTTATTATTTCATTGAAATCAAAGGTAACTTAGTTACAACTTCAGCTATTGCTGAGCACATAGAATAGATACAACTATGTTCATCATCAGCAGACAGATGCCAATTGATCAACTTCATAGGAATACTGGACAAACCTTCAAAGGTAACACCTATAATATAGGAATCTTGAATACATCCACATCACTAACCTTCAACAGACAGAGAATTCAAGTCTAATACTGATGTAGCTAATACAAAGAATCAATAAACAAGAGAGATAATTAATATAATGGGATCATCCACCTCAATCATCCAAAGGATGTCAATAGCAACAACACATAAAAGACTCAAGTGCTAAGGGCTAGAAAAGCTGGAAAGTGCCTTTATCAGTACATTCACCATTAGTGAATTCAATAAATTGAAAATGGCCTAAGGCCAAGGTTAATGCTTCTTTGGATAAGCTATCAGCCTTAGTATTGTGTTCTCTGAATATGTGAACTGCTTTTAGCTAGATGAAGTAAGGTTAACATGATAGAGCTGAAGTTGTTCCCTGATAGTGATCAAGTAACTAGAAATTATTGGATGCATACACTATCAAATATGTGGTATAAACCTCAATACATCCCTAAAATAAGACTGTCATTGAGAGAAGGTACACATACCAATAATAATAATGTTGATAGTGCGTCGAGATAGGTGAGGCATGCAAGCAATGCATGTAGCAGAAGATGTAGGTACAATTATCAAAATAGTTTATTTAGTCAAATTTATTACCTCTCTTTTTTGCATTGACTTAGCCACTTTCAATTCACTAACTCTAAAATATCTAATAAGTGTTCGCTAATAATGGGGATGATTCATGGTATTATGTTTCATGGGGTTGCAACATCGCAAACTTGTGAGGCATAATACTACGAATCGTCACCGTTGCTTGGCTAAACACTTGTTATCTTTTGTGGGATATAGTTCATGTGGATAGAGTTCTTGAACTCTGTCCTCATGGACAATTTCTTTCTAATATAAGGTTTCTATAATAAAACACCTTAAAGAAGAAATCCATAACATTTGGCAGAATTATGGAAAACCCCTGTTGTCGCTACAATTTCGAAAATAATGGGTTAGGTTTGAGTTTCTTTCTAACCTAGGGATTTTATAATGATCTTCAATGATATAGGGGTTAGGTTCTAGTTTCTTTCTTATAAAAAAACATGGCTCAACAATCCTGCTCGAGGCAACGACCGATTTTCATCCTTCTCCAAGGGACCGAGCATACATGTGAGCAAAAAAACTCTAACTATCGTGGCTATGGTGGAACTCGAATCCTTCTATAAACCTCCCTTAAGAATTTCATTTGGGTAGCATTAGCTTAATAGCTTATTTGGGAACCAGTTGCTGAGATAACTCACATAAAAGCAATCAAAACAATTTGAATGCGAACCAAAATGTGACGGGTTCGTCCACTAATTGTAATGCTCAGACTGGCCAGAATTTAGAATCCATATCAGCCAATATGGGTCAAATGCGAGTTAGCTGAAATTGTCAAATTGGGTCTGTTATTAGCTGATCAATGTAAATGCAGGCACAGTGAAGAAAACCCATGTTTGAAAGATGATAAGGAAGGATCGAAGTTGGTGAATAAGCAGGCAGTTTAGACAAAGACCCTTTGGGTTGTTGGTTATGAAAGAACCCATTCTCCTATTATATTACCTCATCCAAAGAATATAAATTAGATGGTCCATATTGTTGAGATTCTGATGAGGAATATTTTGTAGGAAAACCCTTGCTTGATGATGAGATGGAAAATGCATGCATTTATCCATTTCATGAAGAGTTGGATGTTATATTTGAAATCAACAATCATAGTTTTGGGGGCCCCATATATGATTCATCTAGTGAAGCATCTAATGAGGAACCTAAATATTTCGAACCTTTAGAGCAACTAAGCATCCACTCTACAGGATCTCCAGGAACTAACATCATTATATCTCTACTCATTCGATTTCCTACAAAGTGTTGTAGCTTGCTTAGTGCTCCTCTGTGTTTGTCATTTAGGTTCAACTTAACAGTGAAATAAACAAGTCCAGGAAAATATTTCTAGTACATCTCCTTAGTCTATTATAGTCCAAGCATTAGCATATTCAATGGCTTTCCCTCATGTTGGTAATTCATGTGTTTCCCCTGTCCACTGGACAACCCCCCTGTTGTATATGCTATGTATTCGATTTGATGCATAGCTCGGATACATATAGACATAGATGATATAAATGATACGAAGAAAAATCCAATCATCCATAAACCAAGTGGGTAATCAAGTTCATTCCAACATTGACAAACCCTTTATAATCATATAGGGGTGGGGGATTCATCTCATTCAAGTCAGATTTCTAATTGTTGTAACAAAATCTTAGCGCGTAATAAAGAGTGGGAACTATTTTCAAAGGTAAACCACTGCTCTATTCGGGTTGAGTATTCACATAGAACTGCTCCCTACTCCCTTGCAGCTCTGATGATGGGTGGGCTACGGTGAGCCAAGAGATAATGTTGCCCCTAGATCTCATCTATCCTAATGTAATGTGGAAATCTAGGGAATCTAAAATTCTAGTTTGGAATACACAACAAACATCATAGAGATGTTATGAGACTTTGCTGCTGATCTATGGCTTGGAGCCAAATGTTCGCTCTTTTGTTTGGACAGTATTGATTTCTATGTTTGTGAACTGTTGGATATGACAGTTGGATGATATTTCTATTACTATTCTGCTGACTATATGGGCTGTTTTATCTTGTCATTCTCATGGAATGAACTTGGTGCCATGATATTGTTCTATGTTTCTATTTTTGTGGATAGATGGGGTGATTTATCATTCGATGAATGTGTTTGGGCAGTGTTTATAGACTTTTGTTTTGTATGGGATCTGAACTATGGTTACAAATATGCATTGCATATCTACAAAATGTAATTTTGTCTCTCTACGGATGAAAAAAAATTATGCTTTTTTTCTTTGGAAAACAAAAACAAACATC